>QLNU02015360.1:264834560-264857382 GCA_006491805.2 Dysdera silvatica | reverse complement strand
AAAGTTGATTTAACAGAACTTGTGCTATTAAATTATCTCCGTGATAGAGATACAAGGCAAAAAAAATGTTGATTTAACAAGACGTGCTATTAAAGTAGCTCCGTGATAGAGATACAAAGCAAAAACGATCAAAATTACGTAAAATAAACCTTTAGTAAATGGTTGTGGGATGTTTTAAATAAATAAGTTCACAGTAAAAATAAGGAAACACTTTATTTTTAGAATAACAACATTTCTTTCCTGTGAAATTTGTATCTATTATTAAAATATGTAGTCCTCTGGTAATCTTATAACTGTTACCAGAGTTCTGAATTCATGTATTTTCGAATATCTGGAAATTATCTATTTACCGATGTAAACTGAGTCTCAGTTGATTCGAATAATTATGGCCCCACTGTGTTTCCACATACGTAGATGCGGGTTAATTTTAGCGTTGGAAAATATTTTATTTTAACACCAAAAATATAAAAATTGTACGTTTTACATAACATGTATAATATACTAAATAAAGTTTTAACATTAAAACATGTGTTGCAAGGTAGGTAACATTTAAATGTATCGAAAATGTCTTTTAAAATGATTAATAGAACTGGTTCGGATAATTTTAATATGTGTTTTATCTCTTATTTACACTTTTAACACAGTGCATTTCATCTCATTAAGAAGTTGAAGAGAATAGGTATCCTAAGCGGTACTTACGATTTGGTCATATGCGTAGAGTTATATGGGCCTGTGGGGTCCGAGACTCCAATAATTTGAAATAAATTACAATTTTACATATATATTGCAATGTATAAATGTTCATAATATATGCTTGTTCCTCCAATAATTTTGAAAACTCTACGGTGGTGGATTTTGTCACGCTTTTATGGAAAAATATGAGGATTATCTAATAAAGAAAGACCATTCTGATTATTTCAGCTTCTTCCTTAACTTAAACAACAAGGATAGTAAATCGTATCTAATAAATAATATCGGACTGTATGTTTATATCACAGATTATCAGAATAAATCGAAAGGTTATTAAATACTTACGAAATGCAATTTTGTACAATATAACATATTTTCCAAAGGCGCTGCATTTTTCACTGTATAGCAAAGATAAATAAGCCCAAATTGTCCCAAAACTATTAACAGTCGCTGTGTTTCCGTCGACAGTTGGTAGCTTTCCTATATGGTGACGAAGTAAGGTAATTCCTCAAGAAACTAACGGCGGTAACCAAAAGAAAAAACACGTAAAAGTATCTTTTAAAAGCCGCTAGGTTTGAGTTTATATTTAATTATTCCGGAAACGTTCGAACGGGAACAAGTTGTCGATGTGCTTTAGTTAAGCCAATTCACAGAGGCTTTCCGCACGGAAAAATATCTCTAGGGCAGGCTTTAAATAAATTCTGATGCTGCCGTTAGAAATAGAATTCTAATCTGAGGCCATTTCAAACACCGATGGTTCGCAACTCTTCGAGTATTTGTTCACACATCTATTACCAAATCAACGTTGATACTAATCATCAATTTTCTTGGGGGTGTGCAAACAAAGAGTAAGATTAGGCGATTGGAATCCTTCAAATTCTGGAGTTCGAAGGATAGTTTTCGGGCATGTTTAATCCGGAGTAACTGATTCCTTTTGCGCAGTAACACCTGCGTTTCTGGAATCTTATTCTGTTTCCTGGAGAAAAGTCCCGGTGGAAGCCCCAGAGAGAAGGCTTCAGGATCAAAGAAGGCTCCTAGATGTTGGATCCAGAAACGAATGTGCCCGGTTCCTCTGGAAATTGTCTCCACTTCGTCTTGATCTTCGATTACTTAGTGAAAAGGGATCCTGATAGTCCCTTCTCGGCTCGCTCAAAGTCAGAAGAAAAATCCCAGCCCAACATTTTATGGTTAACTTCGGGCGCCTTTCCCTAAGTTGTATTGATGTGGCGAAAGCACGAAGAAATGGGTTGGGAGCTTTCCGCACACCTTGAACATGGGCTAGAGGCCTATGATTTGCAAAGCTGCCCTTGGTCTATTCTGCAAGTCATTAACCGAAAAATTGCGGATTTTCATGCCATCATCACGTACGTACACGTACATGAAATTTCGTAATACGTAGGTAAACCATTAAGCGATATTACTATTAAAAGGCAAGATAGCTTTTATTTACATGTGCGTCAATAAGTACAAACTTCAAACTATTATACGAAACAGCCGTTTTCAACTCAGCCTACAGATTTTTTGAATGCGGCCGTTAGATAATATAAGAAATATAATCAAAGTAAAATTTTCCTTATCTTGCAGTGGTTATTTTACCAAGAGTATATAATAAAGTGAGCATAAAGTTAGCCTCATTTTTTTTTTGTTATGACTATAAACCAAAAACTAATTAGTAACTACTAAATTACACTTGGTGGAACCATTCTTATACATAGACCAAGTTTCCCCCTTGTCACCCTTCAAGGCAAATCATTAACTCTTTCATGAATTTTAAACAAAATTTTAGAAAAAGAAATTTCCTTAATTCCATTTATTTATCATTAGCCTTTTACCTTTAATTGCGTGCATCCTTTTCCTGTTTTGTTAGTTATGTCTACCTGGCTTTTTGTGGTAGCATTTTTAGCTTCAGTGAAATATCAGAGATCTGCTCTTCTGGAACAGAAAAATATACACCCTCATACCTTCAATTTCTAAAACTTTTTAGTAAAACTGAACAAGTTATATATTAGTCCTCAGAGCCATGTCATCCGGGCGAGCTGGACAGCCGCCCAGAGCCTCTACAAAAGTGAAGTGCAAGCACAAAAATTCAGTTTTTATCGGCGTTCATATATTTTCGAGAGAGTATTTGGTCAATTGAACTTTTGCGTGTAATGTCATACTTCCCGTAATGTTCATGAAGCTTCTAAATGATGGTCAGAATAAAAAAAAAAGTGTTATTAGTCAAATACGTTAACATCAGTAGTTTATTCACGCTATCACGTTTATTATGATGGCTATATAACCACTGCAGAACCTCCCGGTTTCCACTAAAAAAAAGCACTTATCGCAAAGTTCTGAGAAGCAGAAATTTATAATTACGTTGTACTGGTATTTCTTTGTGTTTATAATGCGGCTATAGACATAAGTAAAACCTTTCATTTACCAATAATGTCGACGGAAGAACGAAGTACCAAGTTCCTAGTTAACTTCGTTTTGAATTCCCTATTTTCAATTTAACTTCATTATCTTCTCTTTACCCTTATGTTTAGACCAACTAATAACTTTATTTTGTAATGCTAATGCTCTACCAGTCTTTTATTCATTGTGTCATGTTAAAACATTTTTGAAAGCCGCTAAATTCGGCTTCACCCAGGGCCGCTAATGCTGTAAGCAGGCCTTGAATACCTTAACGTAAATAAAATTTTAACTCTACAACTCCACAAGCTCTTCAAATATGTAAAAACTAAATACAATAAAGCTGCTTCAATAAATTGAATTAACGCATAATAAAACAGTATATTTGTTAAAAATAAAATTATTATAATATAATTAAATACCTATAAGTGAAATAGAAGTTTTTAATAAAAAATATGTCTACCAGTATTTTATATTTAAGTGACTCAAATATAATAATTGCCTTTTTCTTTTATATGCAAATAAAAGATGGAAATTGACGCCCGATCTCTTATGTAATCCAAGCATTCAGAAATTGCTCTATTTTTAAATTCAAAATAATATACACACTTCGTCAAGAAACTGTTGCCCCTACAGTGGGCAACCTTTTTGTTGATACATTAGCTTTTCCACAAAAGCTGTTTATATGATTTCGTTTTTTTTCTGGCGAAGTTACTACCTGCTATAACTCCTACCATTCGTTTTCTCCAAAATAAAGTTGAAGCCTAATAGGTTATAAGACAAACATTTTCTCAATATGAGATGTTTGAGTGTTTGAAAATCAAAACTCGCTTCATGATTCATGCCAGTTTTTATTAAACGTTGACAGTAGCTAATCCTCATTGGTGTCTTGTACACCCGCATTAGTTATTTAAAATTAAGGTGCAGATAATTCATTTCAAAATTGTTAATAATAATCAATGTTAATATGACACATAGCTTAATTAATAGTGCAACAATTAACGACTGTACAAGTCGCTATAGTGTTTGTGTTTAGGTTACAAGTTTAATTCTACTCCACACGTCATGGATTCGGCGGATTATGCCTTATATCTCAGAAGTTGAAGAAAATGGGACACGTTCTGCCCTGCGTAGTCCTCTCTAGCAATAGTACTTAGAATAATGGTTACATCTTCCCACTAGTCTAACGAATCTTTCTTGAGTAGTTCATCCTTGTGAGCTCCAAACTCGAAAGCAATATGCAAATGGCCAGGTCACCACGTTTTAATGGCTACCAATCTCCAAGAGCTCTCAACTAGAGCATTTTCGACATTTCAATTAAAAGAACACACGATCAACACTAAGTGTTTTAATTGAAATCGGAAGCTCGAAACAAAACATGAAAAAAGTCGCCTTTCTCCCCAAAAGGCCAACCACCAGCGATAAAAGTAAATGCAGATGGTATTTTTTGGTCCCCGATAACGCTTCTGCCAAATTAAAGGCTTTAAAAACTCACTAGAGGTCGTGATAGCTGGTTTTAAAAGCAGGAAATAAAAAAAAAGCTTTCTTTGAACGTGCTGGTACATTTAATTACATTGTTGCCCCGTGTAAAAATAATTAAGATCCTTACCGTTCGTTATCACTACGTATTGACCGTAAACTCGTTGGCGTGCCGCCTCACAAAAAGTCATCAAATTAAATGAGTATTTTCTTCTTTTCGTCTTCTTTTCTGTTTGTTTTCTTTCTGATGGCTTTCTTGCGAAGGCAAAATACCATCGACGATAGGTTGAATATTTTCATATTGCATTTTAACAAAAGTTGTCTGAGGGGTACATCTAAATTGAAAAAAACAAGTTGTTTTAATACTCGGTTTTCAGTAAATATGGATATCTAATTAATTTTATTAGAATAATGAAATAAGGAATTATAAAAAAGTTAAAAGATATTTCACAGAATATCCTGGTAATTTTAAATTAATAACAATCGTTGTAGATTTCACAAATTGCGCTTTTAAAGAGAGTGTGGGATTTCTAAATGGCAGTGCGTCCCTTAAATTGTGCTGACAGCTTTATAAAATAAATAGCTTATTCATTTGCATAGATATATAACCCTGTTTTTCAAAATACTTGCTTTAAGCTGTGTTAATCCAGGCGCCCTAAATGAGAATTCGCCAAATATATCACAACGTCATGCTAGGTGCAAACGCGATGCCACCAAGTGTCAACAAAAATATGGCGCTTTCATGCCAAGAAACTGAGATCCTTTGTCAGAAAGAGGTGTGGCCGCGAAAAGATAGCACTAGATCGGTGTCAATTATTCAGGTCTCATTTCCCGGTCGTTTGCCGGAGTTTCGTTTTTCCTCAAACGCCTCATCCTTTACCTCTCGCCGCGCCAGACTCTCTAGCGCGCGCATGCATTGTGAGGCGTAGGCTATGCCTCTCCTTGTTAAAGATTTTCTGATAACCCTGTTCAGACGCTACCTAGAACGCATCCTGCCAAGTTAGATGAAGTCAATTCAAGTTATTTGTAAGAAGAATAGCTTTCCGCATTTTTGCATTGAAAATCCAAATCTCTAAAACCATCCTGACAACAAAAAAACCATGACGCAGGCAGGAAATTTTATCATGAGGGATTCAGCTAATAATTTGTGGATCTGTAAGGTTCTTTCTCATATTAAAATCGACCTGAAAACAGATGGGGTGTTTCGCAGAATTGGCGAAGAAAAGTGATATTGGGTATGGTTTTCCCCTTTTAATAGTAGCTACTTCATCGCCAAATGGCAAAACGTATTGAAGTGGTGTAGTCAATTTCATTTTATTCTTCGTGATTCGTCTAAAATTTTGAAACATTGATTTCGACTTCTCAAATTATTTGTAATCAAAATGACTCTACCCATTCTTCCATAACTTTCCTCGAGTGATGTTCATATTTCTTCAATGCAATGTTAAATAGTTTCTGTGAAACCTTTTTGAGAGTACGCCTGCCCGCTGGTTTACGTTGCTCTATTATTTAAATCGTTTTCATTTCTGGTAAGGTTACCTTAATTTGACGGTGAATCGTAATTGTGGCGTAATAGGCCAAGTAAGGAAGTTTCACTTAGGTTTTAGATGGGTAGCGAGTAAAGGAAATTATATATCAAATTGATATAATTTCTTTGCTCATACCATCTAAAATCTAAGTAGCTTCCTTCATTAACCTATTACTCTCAATGATCATTTCCTGAATATACTCGAACTTCTCTAGCGTTTACAGTATCCTCTTTCTCAAATTTATTTGTTTCTTTACCTAATTCTGTTTTGCTGTTACTTATAGTCCCCTCTTAAACATGTATCTGCCCACTTACGTCTGCATTATATGTGCAACTTTTATATATTTCACTCAATTATTCTCTTCTGTTTCTAATTCGTAATTGAAAATTTGTAGATCAAGAAATGTTTTTATATTAATCTACAATAATGTGGGTTTCCCTTTGTGAAATAGATGTCCGTCTAAATAGACGTCTAGTGCCTTTACCTCCAATTTCATCTTCATTAGGTTATTGTTAAAAATCACAAATCTATAATTCTCTTAAAAATCTCACCTTTTATTGAAATTATTTGAAAAATACAAGCACATGTCGTAGCTGAAAGTTAAAACCCCACACGATGAAATACAATTAAGTTTTAATGAATGGATAATTTTATTTTAAACTCTTATTCGCTGAATATCTAATAATTTGAAGCATGTTTTGTACGATTAAAAGTGTCTGCTTTTGATATTAACAAAAGCAATTAAATCATTAATTTTCCTCGTTCGTTCCATTAGTCTTTCGATTTTAATCCCTACCTGAAAACATTTTTGCTAGTGAAAATTTTCCTTTGACTATTATTTGCAATGTAAAAATAAAACTGAAAACTAAAAAAGCTTTACAGAATTATTGCGTCTAAGAAGAAAAGCTCCTTTTCTAAAAGCTTTCTCTAAAATGTTTCTTTTGGCGTTTTGTAATTATATTTGGAGATTTTTGGAGCAGTTAGTTGGTGAAAATAACAAATTCAAATAAATTAAACCTTCAAAAAGCGAACAAATTGAAAAATTTCTCACAAACAACACATTAAAAGGGAACAAATATTTTTACGTTTGGAATAAATCATCTTTACCGTAGCCGCTTCTTCAAACGAAGCTTTGCGTAAACAATATTTAAAATAAAAGGCTATTATATATCTAAGTTCTCGATTTTTTCGCGTAATACGTAACTAGATTTTAAAACTACCGAAACAAAATCAAATACCTTTCTTCCATATTTCTTTTAGCTGAAATAGAGAGCAAGCAATCTCGAATAAACGAAAGATTTAAGAACAGCAAAAGAAGTTACAGGAAGCATTCATTTTACTGGTTTGCTCATCTAAAATGATTTAGGTTTGAAAGAGGTGTATATTTCGTAAACAGTTTTCAGTCGAAAACTCTGGAAATGTTTACTCTAACTTCGGAACCAATTTCCTGTCACGTTGGAAAACTGCGCAATTCGGACAGTTATCCAGCATCGCAAAAAGGAAAAAATCGAACAGTTCCGGAGAAATGAAACTTGCCTTCCCTTTCCATTTCCCCTGCGCCAAAGCAAAGCCAAAATTCGGTACGGGTACCGCCTTTTCAAAAGTTCGTTCAGTTCAAATTTTTCCGTCTAATGCACGGGTGGGGAAACCCTGGTGTAACAGGTCGAATTTGTAAAATTTAGGATCTGACCGATTTTTTGATAGAGTATTGCATGGGATTAGTGCTATTGTTTATTCACAAAACGTGACGAAATTAATCAGGAAATAAACGTAAGGAAGGAACGTCATAGAGCAAGCGTAAGGATACACATATCTTGCGTTACGCCACGTATTTTTAAACACTTTTGTTATTCGGCTGCGCTCGCGCTAAAAGGTACTACATCAATCCACGAAAACCTGTGCAAGTGACCGTGAAATAATTTAATTAAATGAAATCGAATACTTTTAATCATTCCTGGGGCGGAGTCAATGGTTCCATACAACCTAGACGAGACTTAAAATGCTCCTTCCAAAAAGTAATTGTGTTTCCCTTTTAACTTTTAAAAATCATATTTTATTAGAATACGCTCATTCGGATGTCTTTGCATACTAAGCAACTGCCTAGATCCGCCCTATAGACGTGCCGATCTTTCTTTATTTTCCAAAAATTACATGTTTTATAATATTTGTTCTAATTAATTTATTTATTTTTTAATTTTTAGACTAGCAGTTTTAAGTTTAATGCAAATTTACATAAAAAATTAAATAAAAGAAACGGAAAAGCTATAAATAAATATTTTATCACAAATGTTCGATATGTCCATCATTACAAATAATGACAGCTTGTCATACGAGAAATTGTTGACATTGCGAAAGCATGTGGCATATTACCTGAAATATTCATGAACTCGCCTTCAATGGCCGTTTTCTAGTCCGACAATGTTTTAGGATTTCATTTAGTTTATTTCATTTTTTTCTGTACATTTTCATTGAATTTAAAAGTGCTATTTCTAAGTCATTTTTAATCTCATACACAGAGGTGCATGCTTTCTATGGTTTATGTGCATGCTGATCATGATGACATTAGGAAAAAGTAGAGTTGCCATTGGAAATTTCCAAAATTCTTGTTGCCCAACCATAACCGCGGAAGCACAGGTACTTTTTACCTGCATACATCTGGAATATATGGTTTTTAATGTATGACTCTCGAATTTCATCCCAGTACGTTAAAAACTGCACCCGCTAAAGCCCCGTAAGTAGGTAGGGTTTTTTTGGACCACCCTGTATATATATTTACAGTTTCTTTGCTTTTAAATATTTTATTTATGCTGAAGATGATCTAAGCGTATCAAATTATGCATTTTATGAAAAAATATATATGATAAGCAGAGAACTAAATAAACTTTTTTCTCCACTTGCTATACACTTCAACTTAGCATTTGCGATTTAGTAAAGACTACCTAATTATATCGGAATTATATTTACTATCGATAATGCATTTATTGGCCTTCGTTTCTCTATTTAAATTTCGAGCTTTTTACTGTTAGATTTCCGATAATAAATATAATCACTGTGATTAAACTTGGGGAAACTTTCATCCAAATACTCCCCAAAGCACAAGAGCCATAAAAGCTGTCTCGATTGGGAAAACTCACTCTCTACCTTTTCTAATTCAAGGATTGGAAAAAAACCGTCCGCAGTTGAGTTATATTTTATTTGATTTAGCATGTATACATGCAGTTCGTCAAGCATGACTAAAGGGTAATTACACTCAAAACGAAAGAGCTCTTCTCAAAGGCACTTTTAGAGGAAAAAACTCTGTTTTTTTTTTCTCCTCGATGTGTCCATCTTGAGAGTCTATCTCTCATTTAAGATCGAGTTAACGTTGCAGTTTTAATTAGTTTAGTTTCGGAGGAAGTGCATCAAAGTGCTGTAATAAAGTACGTTAATTAATTGGAAGAAATTCATTGGACGAATGAAGTAGCCACGGTAGATCGAAAACACCTGTTATGGTCTTTAAGTACACGAATGGGGAGACTCGAATGTGAATCTGAGAAACAAAGAGAATATAATTGTATTATACGTATTCTGATGAACCACGATACAATCAACTTCATTGCGGATCTTTAATTACCGTGAATGTGTTTAAAAAGAAGTTAATATTCAATTTGCAGACCTTCGAAGGACTTCGTTTACAGTAAATATCACCCCTTGTATTTTGTAAAAATCAAATTGGCCAAGCAATTTCTTATTCCCGTTGTTCTCAATAAGTATTTCCACTTCGAAACTGGACACGCTAATTTAAGTAGCAAATATGAAGAAGGAGCGATGAGTAATTCTCCGTAGTTTTTTGCTACCGGATTTGTTTTGTTTCGAACCTGCAAGAATTTAACGTCTAAAAAGTTAGATGCTGAATTTCACATTTTATCCGTCACCGGAAAATTTTCTCCTGAGAACCTTGAAACGCATTTTCATTTACGAAAAACAAAGAATAAATAATTTAATAAAAAATAAAAGCATCCATAAGACGTGATGCCGTTTTAGAAATAATTATTTTGTTTTTAAGAAAAAGTGAAAAAAAAACCGACCGTTTTATATTTCATTTGACGAAATGTTTCTTTTTTTTCGGCAAATATGCAAATTCCCAATCCGAACAGGACAATATTTTTAGTCTTAAAGTAGGCGCCTTGGAGTTCACGTGCAGTGTTTTTTTTGTAGTTAGGTTCATTGATTTGCAATGGTTCATGGAAAAATTTATATACACACCCGAAAAAAGTCAAATGGCAAGTTTAAGATCTTCCGAAAACTCAATTAAACAATTTTTTAAATACATTGAAAGATCAAATTGTACAATTTATAATTTTTTTAACAACAATATAAAACCATCTTAAAGAGAAAACTAGGATTAAAGAAATCTCCACTTCTCTGAATCGAAGACGGACCGTAAAACATGCAATCAAAAATAGGTTATCAGGCTGGTTCATACATAAAACGGGGTTTGGGTTTTCCCTCGTTCAGAAACAGCTGTCTAGTAGTCGTTGTATAACAAAAACCGCGTTAAATGCATCAAATTTGCTGTGAAACCAGCTCTTATTAAAGCACGCAGAATCAGTCATATGCATTGGACTCGTGATTGTATAAATTGGGCAGACCAATGAATGACAGTAACATGGAGTCTGATACAACCCCTAACACCCACAAATTTTTTGACACATTCCCTAAACCTCAAAGTCCATATACCCGCTAAATATATAAATTAAAAGAAAGAAAAGAAAATATTAGGCAAATTATTTTTCTATGCTTTTTCTACATTCGTAAATCGTAATATTCTTTTATGTGTAGCTTTTTCTCAAAGCAAAATATGGGTAAGGATATCAAGAGGGAGAAAAGTACCATATGAAGTTAAAAAAATTATAAAATATTAGCTTTTGTGAATAGGTTAAATGTCCAAGAAAGAAATGCTTAATTTTGTTTTCCTCCGAAAAAAAAGAACTTTTTGTGTAAATATAAACGAATTATTTCATTGCTACTGAATATTTTATTTCGTTTCTTTTCTGGTAAGTACATTTTATAAAAAAAATTAAAATTTTGAAGGTAAATTTCACCCCCCCCCATATATTTACACGTTCATCTGAATTCTATTGTATAGTGCATCTAAGATTTTTGTATGGAATACTGCTTCAAGACAGACGGTGTATTATCTGTAATAAGACGGGTTATTTTTATCTATTTTTCAAACTAAATCACTTTTAATAGAGCGTAAAGTTGTATTAACTGTGTATTTAATCAGCATCAAAAAATATTATAGTCACCAAAGAAAATATTCCCCGGAAAGTATATTATCATTATATATTTTATTCGCTTCCTCTTTTCTTCGCCTTTGCTTTATCTTTCTTTTCTTATTAAATATTAGGTCTCCAATGAAATTCTCTTCGTTGAACATTTTTAATTTTTACTCACTGTCCTTCTACTCCATGTCAGAAACAAATTCAGTGTCAAGTAGATTATAATTTATAATATTATAATATACATATGCATATTATAATATATCAGTGGTATATTGTGACTTTAAAGAGTTAGCCCATATCAAATGCTTATGTTCCCTTTTGTAGAAATTACGATTCATATATATATCGTGATAAGGATAGTGATATGTATGAATTAGCGTTTTTGATATTGCGAATCATACGCCCTGTAATATATAAATATTGTAATTTTGTATGTATATATATTATAACATGTGCGTATTAATTACATGTTATATATATTATAACATGTGCATATTTTAATTTTTGTATATGTTATAATATACGTATGCTGCAGGTATCCCAATATAAAACTGCATAGGAACAAATTAAATGCCTGTCGGGGCATAATAAATTCGTAAAAGGGTAGTTTTCCCTTTTAAGATATCCAGGATTCTTGTTTTCATTATGGTTTATATAAATGGCAAGACATTTAAAACTAGTGTTCGTGTGTTACTTTCCTCTTTTAATTCAGTTTGTTCTAAAATATATATATATATAAACAATTACGTGTCATTATTCAACAGCTATATTATTTTTCTAGCTTATCTACAAGTTCTGCTTAAACTGACACTTTTTTTGCTATTCATATTTAAAAATAAAGCAAGATCATAAAGTAGCGTAGATTTGAACCCGAGACCTTTGTGTAAAACGGTTTTGCTTTGTATCTAAGTCATTATTTAGCTAAAAACATTAATTCCACATCTGCACAACAACCCCTAATTTATATAAAAAGGTAGACTCCATTCGACAGCACGAGTACTAGAGCGAAAGATTATGTATACGGGTTTCGGTAGTTTACTGGGTATAGAAATCATATAGTAATTTGAAAGTCGCTGATTCAACATACATCATAACGTTTTTATCATTTGATTATTAGTTAATAGGAAGGATTTAATACAGGGTTGTCCAACATACGGCCCGCCATCAGTGCTAATCTGGCCCGCCATCAGTGCTAATCTGGCCCGCCGACAACCATTTGGGATAAAAAAAAATTCCAAAACAAAAATTTTAGATTTCTTTCAGAAATAAGGAAAATTTGCGGGAACAGCATGGGTGACCCCCTTCCATATCGCAAGTGAACAAATAAATAAACGTAATAAACTCTGAAGGTAGGCATTTAGTAATTTTTTTTACGAAACCGCGGGCCCGCAAGTTCCTTGGAAAATTTTAAGTGGCCCGCTGTTCTAAAAGTTTGGACAGCCCTGATCTAATACAATAACTGTAAACCAATATTGTAGGTATTCTGTAAAAAATATCTTTTTATGATTTAGTCTCTCTACTATATAAAAAAAACTCCTGTTTGTGGTTATTTCGTAGTATTACGCATACATGCTTTGACAAAGGATATAAATTAGAAGTTGAAACTTAGTGGTAAATCTTAATTTTATTTATTCTTCACTGTACACATTTTTTGTCTTTAATTAACTGTGGACTAAAGCAAGAATATATATAGTTTATATATTCGCGCGATCACCGACGAATAGGAAGACTGCAATATTTCAGTAGAATAATTAAATCAAAGTGGTTAGCTGTTTGTATTTTACTTTACTATCCATATATATTTTATATCCCTCTATACGTGCTTTACTTGACTATCCATATATATTTCACTTGACTACCCATACGTATTTCACGTAACTATCTGTATGTATTTCATTTGACTATAGGTACCTGCATGTGTATTTTGTTACCTTCATTATTTTAACCTACATATGTATTTTGTTTTACTATTCATATATATATATATATGTATTTTTGACTTTACTCCACATTGTAATTTATGTCACTTTGTTTTTCCGTTTCCAGGGGGCATCGTCTAGCCTGGTGGTGAAATTCGCCGACACAGAAAAAGAAAGACAGTTGAGGAGAATGCAGCAAATGGCCGGAAATATGGGCCTTCTGAATCCCTTCATGTTTAATCAGTTCGGTGCTTATGGTGCATATGCACAGGTAGATCTCAATGTAAGTTCATAAGCTTATTTTAATTTCAACTTATCTTTTACACACGCACATACTTACGTTCTTACGTTTGGTTCTGCTACCCAAAATAAGGTGTCGGTCGTTTTGTCGAGTAATGACAGCCTCTATCATCTCTAGCATGAACCTTTGCGATTGAAATATAGAATAACTTGTACATGGGCTTCTTGAAGATAAATTGTCAAAGCTATTCCTTAGCATGCATTATAACAAGCTTATTGCTAATATTCGTCAAGCAACTAGATTGTGACCCCAAATACAACATTAGTGATTAAGTATAGCGTGTGACTGTTTTTTTTTTAATGTTTAAAACTATTATCATTCTCATAAATCGCCTTAGATGTATCAATGCTGTTATTATTATTATTATTATTATTACTATTATTAAATTTTGATAAGCAAATTCACAGCCTGCTTTTCATCTTCTTGTTATCAGTCTTTGTAAGAAGAATGGCTAACTTTTATTGAGTCGTTAAGACCATGGGCGGATTTACCATTTTGCCGCCCCTAGGCTACTTTTTGCTACCCTAAGAATACTTTTTTACCACCCCTTCCTACCCGTTCTGCCCCTAGTCAGTGGTAAGAACATAAAAATTGTTACATTCAATATACGCCAAAAAATTTTGTATTGACAGTAAAAATATTGAAAAACAAACTCATAAATTGAAACATAAACATTAAACAATATGAACTTATATTGAAGTATTATCTCTTCTTTGCGTATAATAAATCAAATTCAATTTTATTGAAATAAATTTTAAATTTGGCAAAAATACAAAAGCCTATCGAACACTGGTATTTAAATGGAAAGCATGACGTCTAGCTTTCTTCTCGGCAAAACATCTGATTATATCATCGTCTGGTATTGATTTTGTTATATCAGACTCAATACACAAAATTTTGCCGCCCTAGTCTATAGCCTAGTATAACATATTGGGAAATACGGCACTGATTATGGCCGTGATCTTAATCTCACTTAAAAATATAAAATATTATTTATTGTATCTTTAAAGTATTTCTATCCTTTATGTACTACTGCTTTCAAGGGGAATGCAAAAAATTCTAAATAAAGAAGATAAATTTTCATACTTCACTGTTACACCTAAAGGAGATTTTTAATATTTTTTAAAAAAAAACAGAAGTTTATGCTATTGCAACGCTCTACCTTATCACATACGTTTGCATGGTGTGTGATAAGGTAACTCTCAAAATTATTAGTAAGTTGTACATATATTTTCAAGTATGAACAAATTTCTCTCTGTATGGATGTAAACGAGGCTTTGCGGTGGTGCAGTGGTAACGCCTTCATCTGGCGGTCGCCAAAGAAGTTTTATCAACAGACTTCTCATCGCGTGTAGTCCATGGGTTGGTTCTCTAGATCTTGACAGGTTCGGATCCTTCGGAAAAGGGTAGATTCCGACGCAACGCGACTTTTGCAGTTCTTGCGCTGAAAAACCAAACAAATAACAAATAATGTAAACGTTGTTCAGTATTTTAACTTAGGAAAACCAACTGCAGATACAATCAAGGGAGCAAAACGAGTAATGATTCTTGTCATAAATTTTTATCTGAGCAACAAAAGAGACTAAAATTTCCTTCAAGATCAGCATTTTACTTTCCAAATTAATCCAGAAAAGGCTCCTATACACGATTTTATCCGGGACGATGTAATGTATAATAGAATAGGTAGAACATCAAAATTACTCGTTCGAGAATAAGATGTGCGCCCTCTTACTTCTCGAACGGAAAAGCTTGATTAAACTGGAACATCTTGATTAAAACCAGGCGTTTACTGGAACACCTATTTCCTCAAAATAACGAACTAAAAAGTCAGATTAAAATCCTTTTCCTATTGCACTATTCTTCCAAATGGTGGTGCTCAGATAATTTTTATTTCCAAAATCTTACGGCGCTAACATTTCCGGAAACTTATTAAGCCCCGGCATATTTTTCGAAACTGACGCAGTCCGCTTGCATTTCATTTTTACTTTGAGAGTGTAAAGGTGATTCCCTCCCCGCAACAAAAACCCCGGGCCGTTAGAAAAGACACTAATACAGGAAACACGTGATTTAAAAAACATACACGAAAGTAAACTTAAATAGTGGGGTTACGTACAAATTTACCGCTTAAACTTCCAGCGACATGCCATCAGATTATTATAAATCTCAAAATTCTGAGCATATTACATTCGCCCCCTCAAGATTACTGTCGGCGCATTGCCTAAAGGGGTTTGCGTTTCGACAATTATTTATCATAATGTGCCTTTCAGAAAATTAGGAAGTTTAATTAGTTAAGCCCTAATGAACTTACATTCAATTGACGAAAATTACGTACTTCCGAGTATGAACAGTTTCCTTTCTTAAGAAGAATAACATTTCATTGAACATTTATACGAAGAAACTAATTTTCTCACTGAAAATAATTTACTTGAATTAGATTAGCAAGAATTTTCATACACTTTGAAGAGAAACAAACGAAAAAAATATATATATTGAATCAAAGGAATCTGTGGTCTAGTTAATTTCGTTGAACGTTTCTTCTTGTCTCCGACACGACCATGGGAAGCAGAGTACTCATTAGTCTTTATAGTATTAAAATCTATTGCCAATAAACGTAAACAGCTGAATATCACGTGGTCTTGTTTAAGAAATTGACTAAAATATAATCATTCAAAAGGACTAAAATATGATCATTCAAAGGTGATGCAGTTCGAATTATTAAACTTGTAAATAGTTATAGGTATTGAAAAAAATTCATTTCTTTTGGTTTTGAAAGATGCATAAGATAGGATATACCTTTTATTTCACTTGTGAATTTCAAGGTAGAGTTGATAAAGAACTTATCACTACGTATTTTAAGAAACGATATGCTAGCTATTTTAAAAATTTAATTAGGCATCAAAGGAAATATAGGAGGGTATGTTTTTCTTTCAAATTGACAAATAATGATGACAAATAAAATATCAAAATATACTTATAAAAAAAATTAACTACTGATGACTATATATTATTCGGATTTTAACAAGGCAGAAGTTTGAAAATTTAAAATTCCATTTCCTTTTTAAATATGCTTGTACTCGTTTAACATCATTCCTCTTGCATGCCAGCAACACGCAAAGGGAGATCCAAAAAATAGGAAATCAAATAAAAGATGGTATGTAACTTTATGGTGGAAAAAAAATGAAGTTTGCTTTTCCAGTCTTTTGTTTAATTTTTTATTGCAAATAATTTTGGTGAAATATCGTAAAAATGGTAACATCCATAAAGAAGAAAAATTGTGTAAATTCGGTAGATAAATCGCACAAATATTTATGCTTAATATTGGCAAAAAATTATTTTATCGTTTAATGTTTGTTTTTTATTTAAGAACAATGGGAATATTTTAATTAAGAAATGGAAATAAAAACAGATTATTCCCTGTGAAAGCCAAGCGGCCCAGATGTAACTACAATTTTGCGTGCTTTAAAACGCAGACCAATAAATTATATTTTTTTGCAAAAATCAGATTTTAAATAAGCATAAACAAACGTCAAAGTATTTGAATCAGTTAACATTAATTAAAACAGAGTATAATTATCTGGAAACGTGCAATAAAATTGCTATTGCGAAACGTATGTGAAAGACAAATGGTAGTCCCTTAACAGCCAGTATCTGCCAGTTTTATCCAAAGTTACGAAACACAGCCCACGTGAAGAGCATTCTTCATTTTCTCTTCAAAAAATGAACGACGGAAAAAATTATCGCAAAAATTCTCATCAACCTTCATTTCATTTTTTCATAAAACTAAATGGTCTTCCCGAAAAACCAATTTCTTTTAATTTGTTTTCTGCATCGATGCTGGGTTGAAAGCCGTTATGAGGAGAAACTTTGGTCGATATTTTTGCCTAGTGATGCGCTTTGCATAGTTTGATACAGTTTTGTAATTTGAACTTGTTTGAAAATCAAAAAAAAACGAACTTCTAAAATTCATTTTGCGCAAATCAATCTTCTGAGATATATTGTTATGTTTCCATTCTTAAATCCATTGCGCTAATTTCATTTCCTTTTATTCACAAATATTTAAATTCACCTTTGGAAGGAAAAACCCTTTCTTTCGTAAAAAGCATCGTAGGCAAAAACAGCTTCGCAAGCCTATCAACTGGGTAATAAATGTATCTAAAGGTTTCCTCCAAATTTATCCCCTCTTTCACGAAAAATTTCATTGAAATTAAATTAAATACGAAAAATATTTTTCAAAAGCATTGACAACAGTACTATAATATCCCAGCGAAACTTCCATTTAGTAAAGAACAGCTCTACAAAATTCTACAAAAATCCACAAAAAAGGTAAAATGTATTATAGTTTACGTCAGCCAACACTTACCATTCGCAAGTCATTTCGAAAAAGAGAAATCATCGAAGAAAGCGAGTCATGAGAAAATTATCCCATCAAAATTATTAGCTTTTATACGAATGATCGATCTATAAAGAAAACGCGTGATATTCTTTCATTATAAAATGAATGAATATTGTATTCACATTTTTATATTCGTTTCTTCATCCCCGCAAATGTTTGAATTTCCGAATGATTTCAATTTTCATAGAGTCTCGGATTCGGAACTTTTATCGAATATGACTAAATTTTTGGAACGTAAGCGTCGGGGATATTCAGCATTTTTATAATAAAAAGTGTTGGGCATTCTATAGAAATGGAATGTTCACATATTGCAAAGAATGTACAAAATTTCTACTCAAATACCTAGATAGATCAGCTAGTGCATAACACTGTCAAAAAAGTTCGGGGAACATGTTTATAACAAAACTTGGCATCACTTCAATATCTCTTTTTTTTTTATTTGAAAGATACCATTATTTTGTATGTCTTATCTAAACACGTTTAGCTTTATATTTTTGCTTTCAGAAAGTCAATATTCCGGACATTAAATAATTTTATTAAGGCATATAATATGACAGTAGTTAAAAGTATCCTCAAATTGTAATTCTGTTTCATACCTTTATTCAAAATGAAAATATCCCAGCTCTCACCAGTTTTGAAAATCTTAAATCTTAAACCTCTGTACATGTGTGGCTTATAGATTTTTCATCCAAGTCAAATACCATATTTATATTCAGGATAGTCTCCAAAGATCTGAACAAAAGACCTCTGAAGCCTTTTCAGAAAATTATTCATAAAGGTGTAACTGTAGTCCTACTCAAGATAATGACTTCCGAAGTACAATTATACACTGTATACCCTATACTTTTCAAATAATAAAGCTATTCGTTAAAAGAACTGCTAGTAGGTAAACCGTATCTCTTATTATCTGCAAGATAACTTGCTGAGCACCGAGTTACATGTTATCATAATACAAAATTTTAATTTCGTGTGCCCTTTTGTGACGGACGTTTATTATACATTCAAACAAGCATTTAATGTTAGAAAGACGTTTCAAAAGAAGGAACCTATTTTGTTAGTTATGCTTTTAAATAAATTTGTGCTTGTTTTAAAGGAATCCTCCTTATCATCAAGTCATAAATCACGCCTTTAATCACTAATGATCACAGCATAAATAGCGTTCCTTATTTCGATTACATCTACCAATAATATAAACGTAATGAAACGTAATCATTTTCAATTAATTCTATTGGACCCTTTCGTGTTTCAAAATTTCCATGTTAGCTTCGACTAATTCATTCTTATATGATCTGTTTTCTCAGATTTTGATTAGTTTCTGAAAACACATGCACAGAACTCTGAAAATGTGGGTAATCGTATTTCAGCTTGAACTTGAATCAAAACCTTTAGGCCAGTGGCCACTAAACAATCAACAAGCCGTATGTATTTCGTTCTAATGCCAAAAAAATCACTCCTATTGTGGGAGAATCCATAGGAAAAATTATATTTAAATACTTGCTTGAAGGGTAGAATAATAAGTATGTCCATCGGTATCCCAAATTAGAGATCACTCTTGTATTAAATGAGTATTAAAAATTGTGTCCAATACATTGCTTCTATTATTTTGAAAGTAATTATATACAGAGGCGGATTTACGATTTTGCCGCCTATAAACGCTTGCATATTTTGCTGCATGTAAGCTGATATATTTTGCCGCCTAATCTTTGCAATCGTAACTAGAGGCATAACAGAAATTTTGGCGCTTTTGACAAATTCTTAATTTGACGCCCCTGGCGGTTATTTGAAATCCATCTTTTCGCAAGTATTCGCTAATTTAGAGCCTTTTGAGTCTCTTTCAAGACGACGCCTATGGAAGCTCTCACTTCGCCACTCGTCTAGTTACGCCTCTGAATGTGACGTGATAATTCAAATTGGCCACAAAAAATTCAACCCCACCTTTGCACACTTCTCGACGGCAAACATTTTGTCGAAAATTTGCCGCTGAAGGCTTTAGTTTACTTAGCTTATTTTTGGTGAATCCTCCATTGATTATATAATGTATTAAATAGTACAATTCCTAAAAATAACCAGGAATTCTCCCTATACATTCGAGGCCATTTTAATTAAAAATGCATATTTTACCGCGTCTCTATTTAAAAATTTTCTTCACTCACATATTGCATCCGTATCTTCAGTAACTCAATATTATGGCTACCTAAATAATATAGACCAGTCAATTGAATAGATTTATATACAATTCAAAAAGTTGCAGCGCTTCAGCATCCCATATAGTGTGATGACCTAATTTGGGAAACTGCGTATGCGTGGAGCGGCCATTTGTTTTATATATTATATTTACTTAATAAACCATAAATACGTGTGTGGTTTTTAAACAGCTTTCTTGGAGAAAAGTATGATATTTCTAAGTAGCTTTTAAAGCACCACGAATACACACTTTTCTTCAATATCCAGCCTTAAAGGTTCAAGAGATCCCGTCGTTTAATTTCTTGTGAAAAGTAAAAGGAAACCGTCAACTTTATCTGTTCGTATAGAGTTTCATCTGCAGACTTTATAATCGATTGCGTAGTAATTAATGACTCTGAATAATTTAATTAATTTAATTAAACTAGTGCTAACGTACTAATTTTCACTAATGACCAAACCAGTTATTGGCATTTCTCTAATACTGCATCGAGTGTGTGATAAATTCACTTATTGCTTTTGTAATTAACAAGCCTAGAGCAAATGCCATAATTTGTTGTTCATTGTTAAATATATGAACTAAATATCGATCAATTTCTGACTACACGGGTTACAATAGATTTTCATAAGTAAATAATAAAGTTATGGCAAGCGCCCTAGTTATTAAAATTGCCTTAAAATTTTCCCTATTTCAGCTTCCTTCACCCATCTACTTTAATCTAATCTATTACAAAGATACTCGTGATCAGTTTCTATCCTGAAAAGCGTTTTCCTTACCCCGTTCTTCTAATCCAGATAAATGAAAATTCTGTTGAAAAATAAAATAAGAAAATCCAAAATTTTAGTTATATTTCCCTCAACGTGATTTTAATAGAGGATGATTACGTGTAGTTTAAAATTTATTTAAAGAACAGTTAAGAAATACAGCAAAACCTCCTTTAACGATCACCTCTAAACAACGGTAACCTCCGAAGTCCGGCCACATATCAATGGAACAATACGCGTTCCGTATGATTGACTCTAGTGCTAATCTCCAAACGACGAATTCCGAACAACGGCCACTCAATAGGCATCACGACAAAAAAAATTTATTCAAATTTTTCAAACATGCCTGCAACACAGATTTTCCACAATGAAAAGTAAAATTTACTTGACGGCACTTTCTTTCAAGGTACTTCATTGAAACATGCGATTATTTTGTAGCTTTGTACGTACACCCCTTTCTGTGAATTTGGTGTTGCTATTTATGACAGACAATCCCAATGTTTCGTCTCCTCAAAGAACCACTGTCCATTAGGGATTGGTTTTTAATAGTTCAGGTTCTTTACACGTTGTTACTATTGAGTAGTATCGTATCAACATAACTTCGTCAATTGAACGCCAGTTTGTAATATTACAATGAGTTAATTCTTTCACCAAAATTCGTCCAAAGGAGGAAATCAATGTTATCCAGGATATTAAAAGCTATAAGCGCACAAAAACTGGCAACGCTTTACGGTTATGAGAAATCACAGATAAATGAGGTTTTAAGAAATAGAAAAGATTATCTGCACCAGTCCTTTCGAGACGTGAACTTATTTAGATAGCAAAACGAAGCGGCCCAAGACCGGAAATGAAAAACTTGAAAAAGTGCTCTTAGAGTGGCTTTCCAACTGTCGATCAAAAAACATTCAATGAAAAATATTGCAATTAAAATATTTTTAATTGCAAAATTTGTCCTTGTTTGATGAATCCGAAAATGAAGACAGAGATAATGGTGATGGGTTGGATGGCATTGTCAGATTAGCAGGAAATATGAAAGACAGCGAATTTGTTTTCGTGAACGAAAATTTAGAAGTTTCTGCTGAACTTAATACCATTCTGGAATTGTTATAAAATACGATGAAACGGGAAGAAAGTGATGAGGCAATGGAAGGGAAAAAGAGTGTAAAACTGACACAAAATTCTAACATTAATACATATTCTGATGTTTTGGAAAATTTTCATGAGACCCAAAACTTTGCTCTAAACAAAATTGATGACGAGCTATACAAAAAGACTACAAATATTAATTTCTTAGAAAAGTATATTTGCTATAAAAAAATACGAATCACTGATTTCTTTTAACGTAAACTAAAATAGATGACGGTTAATATATATTTAAATGACTAATTTTTTATCGTGAATTTTATTTATTTTGACCTTTATGATGAACCTCTAAATAACAGCCACCTCGGAAGGGCGGTCACCTGCGTAGAGTCCCACTAGTGACCGTTATTCGGAAAATTTACTGTAATTCAAAAGTGATATAAGCTCATCACATGTAATATACCTAAAAATAAAGTTAAGAAATGACAGTACTTTTATACTACTGCACAACAATAGATTTAAATAATAGAAAACAAATAGTTGGAGGTAAAACATAACAAATGATGAGTAATAACTGTGGAGTGCCGCAGGGGTCTAATTTGGGGCCACTGTTGTATTCCATATATGTAAACGATATATTTAATGTTTCAGATATGGGTCATATAACAGTGTTTGTAGATGATACAAGTGTCATAGTTACTGGTCATGACTTAAAAAAAATAGTGGAAATATGCATCAGTGAAATAAAATACGAAAAATGATTTTATGTAAATCAAATGAAATTAAATGTAGATATATCTAAAGTAATGATTTTCCCAAGT
>QLNU02015360.1:264794092-264829776 GCA_006491805.2 Dysdera silvatica | reverse complement strand
TATTATTATTATTATTGTATGTGTTCTCGCACTTGGCGGAATAGGCTTAAGACGGGCAGTGCCAAGTCTATCTTCAGTGTGAAAATATTTTTGTATGTTTTATTCTGGTGCCAGGTTAAAAAATTTCTGTTTCGGCAGGTGTTTAATGTTGTTGCTTTTTGCATCTGAATATATGTGTTGGGTCAATTTAAAATGTCTCCAAGTTCTTTTGGAGTGTGGTTGGTATTATACCTGTTTCTGATAAGACAAGAGGGGTAATGTTTACCTTGTCTATGTCCCACATGTCTTTGATTTTCTGCTTTAAGTCTTGGTATTTAGTCATTTTTGTGGTGTATGTTGTTTGTGTTGGGTATTGCTGTGTCTATGATGTGTGTGGTTTTGCTTGTTTTGTCAATTAGGATTATGTCTGGTCTGTTGTGTGGTGTCGTCTTGTCCGCTATAATAGCCCTACCCCAGTACAATTTGTATGTTTTGTTCTCTAATATTGTTTCTGGTTCGTATTTGTAGTAAGGGTTCATGTTGGCTATAAGTTTGGTTATGACAGCAATTTTTTGGTGAATTATTTTTGCCAGTTGGTCGTGACGGTATTTGTAGTCTGTTTGGGCAATTATCATACAACCTGATCTTACATGTTGTATTGTTTCAGATGTTAAGTCACATTGTCTACATTCTTCATTTTCTACGTTCTTCTTCAGGATGTAACGCTGGTAGTTTCTTGTTTTTATGACTTGGTCCTGGATTGCCATCATGAAACCTTCCGTTTCGGTTGTAAGGTTCCTTGGTTCACCATGTGTTCGCGGCTTTCTTGTCAATGTGTGGCTGTTGAAGATCATTATAGCGTCTGCCAGGAAGTGCTTTGCCTGCCCGTTCCTTCAGTTTCTTGTCAATGTGTGCGGGTGGTATTTCTTTGTCGGTTTGTCTCGGTTAATTTGTCCTCGCCCCAATCCTCTCGGAGGATAGTTTGCCTTTCGGTTGCCGTTGACGGATGTAGTTGTCTGTATTTTGTTTGTGTAGTTCTCATTACCTGTTGTAGATCCTCTAGTTCTATGTTTGACCATTTGATGATTCCAAAAGGAGTATGTTAGTACTGGGAATGCAAAGAAGTTAATTGCTTGTGTGATGTTCTTGCTATTCAGCTTGATCTTCAATATTGTTTTTAGCCTGTCCTTGTACATTTGTGTGAGCTTTGTCCTGACTAGTTTATGTTCTTGTCTTTGGGCCTGCATTATTCCTAGATATTTATATGTTTCATGTTCTTGCATGGTTTCCATCATTTCTCCGTTATCCAGTATAATCCCATGTAGTTTCATTTGTTTGGCGCCTCCAGGTATTTTACATTTATCCAGACCAAACTCCATCTTTATGTTATTTTAAAATGCCTCTGTAATTTGGATCAGGTGGCAGAGTTGAGGGATAGACGGTGCATATAACTTTATATCGTCCGTGTACATGAGGTGTGATACCTTCTGGAGGTTTTTCTTGGCTTTTTTGATCATGTGGCCATAGTTGCTCTTACTTAGCATTCTTGATAGAGGGTTTAGTGATAGGCAGAACCATTAGGGGCTAAGGATGTCCCCCTTGGAATATGCCTCTTCTGATAGGTATTTCGTTGGTGCATAGCAATTTATTTTGCTCTCTGAGATGTATTGTGGTTCTCCATTGCTTCATTCTATGCTCCAGAATTCTTACTATGGTGGGGTGGGGTGCATTTTATATATTTTCGGGATTTCAATTATCCATGAGTGGGGAACTGAGTCGAAGGCTTTCTTGTAGTCAGTGTAGGCAGTATTAAGGTTTCACTTTTGTTTCTTGTCTTGTTCTAGGATCACAGAGGCAATTATTAATTGTTCCTTGCATCCCAATGTGTTTCTCTGGCATCCCCTCTGTTCCTCAGTCAGTATGTTATTTATGTGGCAGTGCTGTCCTATTTTTTCGGAGATGCATCAAGTAAGGATTTTGTAAAAGGTGTTAAGGCATGTTATTTTCCTGTATTTTGCTGTGTTCTTCGTGTCTCCGTCTTTAGTTAGTAAGTGGGTAATACCTTTAGATAGAAAATCCGGCATCTTACTAGGGTCTTCCATTATTGATGTCAATTCTGTTGTCAGCTGTGAATGGGTACTTGTAAACTTCTTATACCAATAGTTTTGGATTTTATCCACACCTACTTCTTTCTAGTTGTGTGTTTTTCTGATAACTTTTTGAAGTTCTACGTTGGTGATTCCTTCATATTCCATTCCTGTTATGTACTTTCCGGCTGTTCTTTCTTCCTCTGTCCATGCAGCTTTCTTATCTTTCACTTCGTTGGATCAAAGCGATTTCCCAAACTCCTCAATTTCTGTTGTGAATGGGGTTTCATTTTGTTGCTCCATTTGGGAGCTTGTAAAGATTCTAAAGAAGGTTTTTCGATTTATTGTGAACAATTCGTTTTCTTCCCTTTTAACAGCGCTTTCTTTTAGCCTTTTGCTGTAGGCACTTGGTTTCTGCTTCAGGTTGTGTCAACGTATTCGTTGGCATGCTTGTTATGCTCTTCGTGTTTCGTGTGTATTTTAGCCTTCCTAAATACAAGTTTTACTCTGTTAACTAATTTCTTATTACGGTTTCCCTGTATATATTGTGTTATCCATCCGATATGTCCTCGTAATGCACTTATTTTATTCTCTAATCTGCTTTCCCATGGTGGGGCTTTGCTTGCCGCGAAGTTTGAGGTGGGGGCTTTGATTTCTAGTCCATTGGTTCTTGTTGCTGCTGCAGCTGCACAGTAAATAGCTGTGTGAATGTCTAAAAATGTGTTATGTTCTTTCAAGTATTCTGGTAGGACATGCGCATTAAAATTCACCAACGCTTTCCAAAGTTTTCGTGTTGATTACTGCTTTGTTATAGCAGGTCTTGCAATTGGGTCCATACCTGCAATTTCTACAATGGCTCTGTAGAATTCCTCCTTATTATTATTATTATTATTAGCTCCTGGTATGTCACAGTCACAATGTCTATACCTAGCGTGCTGTTAGTTGAGTTTTAAGTCCTAACAATGGCTTCCCCACCCTCTCTCAAAATAAAAAAGAAAGCTTACAGAATAACTGAACACTATAGTCCGGAGATTGACTCCCTAGCCTTTAAGAAGTTCGAAGGATTCCTTGGGAAATTGTAGATCGACTGCCCTGTGTTGGCCTCGTGGAAACGCATTCATCTGTCCTGCTAATAACCAGGGTTCGACTCACAAATGTGTCGGAGAACGCGTGTCGTTTATCTGCATTCCATTGGCCTGGGTTTTCTTCTAATGGCGGTGGAGGATCTGATTCCACCAGAAACAGTTATGTTCTGGCACAGCATGCCCATTGCCATTCTCGCGGAAGTGAAAACACCAACAATGTCGGTTCCAACGACCCAAGCCCTAGGCGATGCCTTTTTTCGTTTCTTTCTTCCTGCCAAGCATTGCAATAGCGGGTAAAATAAGCTCTAGTTTGAGCTATAAAGCGTGGGTGTCAAAGTATTTGCTTTCAGATTTTATGGCAATTCGTATCATATAAACGCCATTAATACGTGAGAGATTGTTTTTGTTATTAAATCTGTATTCCACGTAAAAAAGAAAACGAAAATTCCATTTATGCAAATAAAATTTTACAATCTGACTTCCCTCCCCCCTTCATTCGTGATTTACATCGGCACTCGATTTCAAGCAAATTTGTGTATCTTAAATTTTGTGTTCAAAACAGATGGATTGTAGAAAGATTACGCTCATGATTTGAGACGAAGAGTCTGCATATACGCAAATTGAGCGCAATGTTTTGGCGTCTGTTGAAAATTTTTGTAACTATTTGGTACGTTTACTGCGAACAATAGTTATTTATTTGTCAACCCACACAATATAACATTTATTAAAATGTAGTGAAAGTGATCTCGATCATAGAATCGTGTACTGTTTATCATTATTTGCAATTTACATTTCATTAGTGAGTCTTATCCGTTAAAAATAGTTTGATTAAATGTCCATAGTAATGAAGTAAATGTCAACCATTAGAAAAAATTTCAAATGTTTATATTGCATAAGGGTTCATTCATAAAACAAATAAGCTAGCTCTACTTTTTTTAGTTTTAAAATGTATAAATTCTGTTTGTATTTGCGCATGTATGTTTACGTTGTAAGCTGTTTTTAAGCTGATCTTATATGCTGTTTTAGGCTTCGCCACATAAACTGTTTTAAGTATTTATATCCACAATAGTCTGGAAGAAGGATTCGAACAAGAGCCTTTCTTAATTCCTCCACGAATCTTGTTCGAAAACATTATATATAGTTTCATGACCTATACTTGAGTGGGGTGTGGGCTGGCTATCGAAATATGTCTAACCCATTTTCTCATTGACTCTTCGTCCTTCTGAATTCTTGAACCAACATTTTATCTTATGAGGACCCACTGGCGTACGCAGGGGGTGTTGATGGGGGTTGTAACCCCCATTACAATGAAATTTTGTATATTTAACATAGGAATATATGAGTTGTAGCTCTGTAACCCCCATTGAGCCTATAATCCCTCTTATGAAATTTCTGTGTACGCTTATGTGGGGACCTTCAGTGGTGAAGTGGTAACGCATTCGTCGAGCTTGTACTTGATCTAGGTTCGACTGCCAGTGATATCGTAGGACGCGTGCCATTTCTTTTCCGGCGACCATAGTCGGAAGCTCAGCGCCCTTGGCGACAGCGGTTGGCATTCTTGGAAAATTATTGGTCCCGGGGCAATATGATCTTACTGCCCTTGGCGTCGTGAAAACGCTAACAAATAAAATTTATCCCCTGGAATATAATGTGCCTATTGTATGTGATTTAGTACTTTCCAAATACACTCGTTTCTGATTTTCACAGTAACCAAAAAATATTATCGTTATATTGGTCAATAATAGGGAAAAAGTGTAAACATCGATATTAATTCACAACATCGATGTTTCAAAAGGAAAAGAGGGGTTATATATTGGTCATGTGTACTTCCATAAGAACAAATTATATCGATATCCTACGTCCAATAATATGATACTCAGCCTAGAGATTGTGGTTTTCCCAAGCCAAGTAAATTTCTGAAAAAAAAAGCAGGTAAAAAAGAAAGATTATGCAACGAATAGCTAACGCTCCTTCAATTTATTATGGTTGTATGCATACAATATAATTTTGAAACAATATATATATATATATATTGTTTTTACTTAATTACTGTGTAAATTATTATATCTCTGTTACATGTTTTGAAAATTTTCAAATGTTATTAAAAAGTAATTTATATGTAACATCGTCTTAATGGATGAGCCAATGGGGTCCTCCACCCAAACAGGGGGCCCAAAATTGGCAGAATGAGCTTGTTTATTATACAGTATATTCCTTTTAATACAAAAAAAAAAAAAAACTAAAAGTTAGTGTAAAAAGAACCCTAAAAAATGATAGGGCCGGAGCACCCGAATGTACTGAAACGACCTTATTTCTATGCGCGAATCATGCTCACATCTCAAAACGATAAAGTTCTCCGTCGTAGAGCTGTAGCTCCTTCAAATCGAGCAGGAATAGTTGATTGTCATGACACCTATGCCCTTGCTTAATGAGAAGTGTGATTAATTGTTAATTAACGGTTGTATTTTTCTTTCAGTTCATGCAGCAGCAAGCGGCTCTGATGGCTGCGGCGGCACAAGGTAGCTACATGAACCCGATGGCTGCACTGGCCATTGCCCAGCTGCCTCAAATGACCACGATCCCCAACGGCCTGGCCAACCCTGCCATCACTCCCACGTCAGGTACGTCTAACGCCACTGGCCGCCAGCTTTAATTAAATTGTTATCAGTCAGTGCCTGACTTATATTAAACGTACATCAGAATCTGCTAACACATCACAATTTCGTTCGATTAGTTTTAAAACAAATTTATATTAAATAGCGAATTGATATTCACTCAAGAATATTGTTCACAATACTCCAATATTTTTAAACAAATCGAGTAAAAATGCAATACAATATGCGTAACGATTCAACCTTCATTTGCATAAAAGTTTATCGATACAAAATTAAGTAATGGTTTTCAGTAAAATATAATCATTTAAATCCTATACTTGGAGTAAGTAAAACTTAAAACAACTTCAGGAAGACATTGTATATATGTATATTTTTTTTTGCTATGAAAATAATTAGTTTATGACAAAAAATAGTCATCTTGCACAATTTCAAATTTTATACAATTCAATGAAATTATTATATCAATGTGTTGAAAGATAAACCAGTAAATCTTTTTCCACCAAATACCTTTTTAAACAAATAATTATAACTCCTAAAATATTTTACATCTTTTTATTCGCATGAACAAATGGAATGAAAGTGACATTTTTGTCGTACCTTTGCACATTTGATTATACTTGCGCTTTTCTGGTAACAGTTTCTGTTTTTTTTTTAAATACATCCGTCCAGAAAGTCTCTAATTTCTTATTTAAACTTGGACGTTCACGCCATTTCTATCGGAAGTAAGCTAAATTTCGAACCCATGTGAAGAAATCACGCTTCTAAGCCACGCACGTAAGCTGAAAGGAAAGAATCGGGTAGGTTACAATTTATATAATTACTCGTGCGAAACGCAACTCATAAAAAAAATCTACAAATTACAAACACCTGTGCTATTCGCCATTTAGGAATGAGATTTACTAAATTGGTAAATCGCCACCACCCTACTCATCACACTAATTAGAGTGCAATTTTGGTTGATAAAGTATCGCCAACATACCACGCCAGCAACGTTTCAACAAACCGCAAACTTTTCTGGAAATGGTCGTGTATGCTCACACCTTAAATTTTCACCACAAGGCATTCGTAATTTCCATTAAAATCTAGTCTTGCAAACAATGTAAATGGATACTTTATTCAAAATTGCCCATTTGATCTTATTTAGCGTCAAATGGCCGAGTTAGATTAAAATCATAAAACAAGGTGTGTTTCCTCTAAAAAACAACTGAAGCAAAAGATTATACTTTGAAACAAAAACCTACCTCGATAAATCTTTTTTACGTTTCTGATTAAAGGAGAAAAAATCCTCAATATTTGCATACGAAATTCGTTACCTCGTTTTCCCCTCCCTCGCCACAGCGAGTGTTTTGTTTTTCAACCTTTTCTTTGTAACTTTTCAATCTACAATGTAAATTAGTAGTGATTCTTTTTCAATCCTTCCATATTTATGTGTCCGTTGACTTGGTTAATAAATATTTAGGAGGCATCCAAATTTCTTTTCTTGGCTAATAATTTATCAAAATCCTTTTCCAGAATAAGGTTGTCATGATCGTCGCAGAAAAAATGTTTATGGAATTTGCAGCGAGTCCGTGTACAATTCGAAACTTATTTTGATGTTGAAATGTCATTATAAATTACTCTACATCGTCATTATCAATTCTAATCATTATTTATCCATAGCTAGATATATTTTACCTCCACATGTGTCTATTTTGGAATTTCCTTCGTGGTATTTCAACCAATGAATTGAGTAATTTTCAAAACATTTAGATAGACTATTGAATTGTTCTCTAGTTTCTGTCTTCTAAGAAATCTAGCACATACAGTGAATTTCGTTAATGCGGAACATCATGGTTCGCCGATTTTTATCCGTACAAACCGAAGTCTACATTAAGTGGAGGGCAAATTTCAGTGGCTTAAACTTCAGGATACTCAACAATAAATTTTATAATACTGCAATACACAACGTAAATGAATAAATTACTAAAACACAATAATGTATTATGAGAGAATTCTCGAGAAGAACTTACTACGAAACGAAACAATTAGTACTTACGTACAGTGGAGACACATTTACTTTTACTTAATGTCTTTTAAAAATCCAAACGAATTTGGAAGTTTTCTTTTGAAAAACAGGTGACGACAACTGGGAGCAAAATTTATGCTGTCTTTGATACCTCCTGAGGTTTTCCTGAAAAATGCATTTGTTTTCTTTGTACAAAGACTTTTGTCTGCATCTTCCGATGAGCCGTACGCATTAAGCGAAATCTTTAACGTTGAATGTACATATGCCTCAGATGGTGGGGGAGAATTTGATCACACTAAGGAGTTTTCCGTCTTATGCAAAGCCGTATTAACGAGATTTTACTGCAGTCTAAGGTATATCGCGCCTGCCTTTCTTAGAGATTTCTTTTTCTTCACATTTTCAACTGCACAGAGCGCCAAAAGGCGCTTTAGAAGTAATGCGTCTGTTATCATGCAGAAAATCCAGTGCCTTTTTTTCCTGCCATCCCGTAGGCCGGTGTTTTATTCTAAACAAAAAAAAATTCGGGCCTCTCGGAAACCTGTATGTTCTTACACACTATGATCTGCCTTTGCACCATGAATCATGAATAAATTCGTTAAGCAAAATATTTCTTTTAATGTTTTAGGTGCTCAATTTATTTGCGAATATCTTCAGTTCTTTGTTTATACTTACACAGTATTTTCTGGGAAATACTTCGCTTTCCATATTTTTTCTAATCCATTTTGTTTATCATGCCACCTTCCATACATACCCATGTTTTATGCTCAATTAATATCTTCTTCTTCGTTCAAAATTAATTTTTTTTTCTTATATTATTCGTAACGTCTATATGTAATGTCTGACTAGATCTTCATATTCAACCTCTACACACTCAATTAAGTTTTCCTTCCATACAATTTCACCTCACCTTTTAGCTTGCTGAAGTAAACTACGGTCGTTTCTCTACCATAGTTTACTTGTAATACCATCAAAGCGTTTCACTTCAATAGTTACATTAACACTCTTTTTTCCTTCATTAACTTTTGAAGTATCTGCTTTTGAGGTGCTCTAGTTGAAATGATACGATTATTTTAATCAGTGTTTCAATTAGTGGGACTGCTTGTTGTGTGAGTTAATCTATATTCACTTCCTTACATTCTGTTTTAGAGAGATTGAATGCCCTGTGTCGATATATTATATGAAAAACCTTTCTATTCCCTCAATCACATTTTTTATGGAATAATTTTAAAAAGGTTTTCTCGACCTACAAAAAATATATTTTCATTGGCATAGAAACTCATAAATTTAAGAAACCATAAAAAGGATGTATTTTGGAGACGTATTTCTAATTCACAGATAGACTCGATTCTTCACTTTTTGAGTACAAACTCTCCAGTTAAAAATCTCCTACACAGGAGATTGAAAACTTGTGAAATATTTCTAATAGAATACAAATTTATGATAAAGATAAGACCAGAATTCCATAACATACCTATTTAAATATGGAATGTCTAAGGTCAGTCATGATACAACGGATTGTTTTTGTTGTTGATTTTATGATATTTTGCATCCTCCTTCTTTGTGGTTTCTATAGAATTATCCGTACCAATTGTGATTGATTGTTCAAAAAATTTCTTGCTATACGCCGGTTACTCATTTGCAAGTTTCCTCTATTTATCTATGGAAAATAGATTTGTAAATTGCTCCAAAATTCTGATTGATTAGTCTCTCCTGTTTTCCGATAGCAAATTATCGAGTTTAATTCAATATAAGCTTGAAAAACATGCAAATTCCAGCAGAATTTACTTTCTTCGTGTTTTTACAGTTAGTTAACTATTAACCATCTATATAACACACGCATACTTTGCTTCATCAAGAAATGCAAATTGTTGGGTTAAGTTTAACTTTCGTGCCTTGCAATTCTTTTGCATTTTACACGTTAGTAAGTGCTGTACGCGTTTTCATATAGATACCTTGAAAGAAGCATATTGAGCTATATTGCACAGCTGCCAGCAAATAAGAGCGCATTGCCATTACCTCAAAGCTCTGAGGAAAATCATTACTTCTTGTCGTATTTCTTTCTTTCTGCGAACAGCAGCCTTCTTCATTTGCTCCGAATATTCTCAACAGTCGTTACGACAGCGAAAGAGGAAATTAACACGTAACGTTGAGAGAGGACCTAAACAGGGAAGAGTGAATGTCAATACTAAATCATGGGCCTTCGGCAAACATCTTTCGTCAGCTGAGTGGCTGGAGACGAAAATGGACCCCCTGTTACCCACATTCCAACTGCCTCTTGAGACACCGAGGAAGAGGTTTAGATACGGCATATCCATTACGTGCCGCTGAATTCATTCTGGACGGTGGTCCTGAGAGAATGATGAATCCCAGCGACCTCCCGATATCCAACGATATCGTAGATGATCAGATGGATGGTCGCACTACTAGTCTCGCTCCAGTGTTCCGGAAAAGTCGGACAATAGAACTCACCAGAAATGATAAGGGAAAGAGGAGGGAGAACCAAATGATAAACGCGGTTTCTCCGCGATATCCAGTTTTCTGGAAATCACAATTAGATACAACCAAGTTTTGCTGAAAGGGAACTCAATAATATATCAGAGGAAACGGAGGTATTAGCGCAACGGTTTGAGTTCCGGCCTTTTAAAATGTCGATATTTTCATCTGATGAAAAATGCATTTGCGATGAAAGATTTGCACAAATATGCTTGGAAAATTACCCTACATTTATAGAAAGTACAAAAGGAGAACTGACATTAAAAACAGGAAAATTTGTTTGCTTGAGAAAGAAAAGCTAAACTGCGATATAAACATGATATGAATATATAATCATACAAAACTCATTAAAAAAATTACTTTAAAAAAGCACGTATTACCTTAATATAATACTAATTTTATACATTAAACTGCATTATTTGTTTATTTATTTATTTATTTATTTATTCATTAATTAATTTGTCATTAATTCATTTAATTCATTTTTTATTAATTCTTTTAATTAATGAATTAATTTTATTTATTAACTAAACGCAGGATACCCTGTGTTGACCTTTGGCATAAACATGCCATCCTTAAAATTTTAAAAAAATATTTTTAAGCTTCAAAAAAATTAAATATATTTTGTTCTTTAAAAATGAAATCTGAAATACTCGGATACAATGTTTTCCATAATAATAATAATAATAATAATAATAATTCACATGTATATATGTTGTGTTATATGATCAATTATTTGATTTTTGTCTCAAAGTTCATATACATAGAGCAACGTCATACTTAAATCACACATCTAGTTACGAATTGAAAGGATATTTTAAAATAAACAATACTCTCCAATATTAGGCACCGTTTTTGAAAATTAGATAATAACGCAAAATATTCAGCATTAAATATTATTAATGTGGTTAAATATATCATAATAAGGCCGGTTAAGTTATTTGGTCATTATTAACAGTGCATGGTGAAGCTGCATGATTCAATGGAATTTCTATTAATCTGAAGTGCATAATGTTATTGTTGTTTGTTTATGTATAATGTCGTACATAAAATGCGAGAGAAAAAGGATGAAGGAAAAGCATCAATGTGTGTTTACTAAAAGCAAGTCGTTTGCAACTCTGCCTTCTGTGTTATTCATATATATATATATGTATTATCGATGTTGTGGCTTCTCGGTGTTGTGGCTTTTTGTCGTTCTTTATGCCTTTTTTACCTGCTGATGGCTCGTTGAGACCCGCAGCCAGGAAGCCTTAGCAAACTAAACAACATTATGATCAAAAAAACAAATTCAAAATTATCCCCACAAAAAGGTGCATTGCATTTGCTCGAATTTGTACATCTTTTGCAAAATACCACCCCATGCTAATCCAACTCATTCTTGAACGATCTTCGTCATTAATCGACGAAATAATAAACTTTACCACGAAATAGTGACTTTCAAATCATTATTAATTTTTTTAACAAATATTGTCGAACTTCTAAGCAATGTTTATGTGCCATCCGTGCTATTATGCATATCAGAATCTGATATTATGCTTTTATTTTCAACTTACGCTTACTAAACCTCTTTTTCGCTTAATGTCGATGTATTTCTTCCCATTATTTGCTGAGATTCGTCTTGTTTGCTTATTCTAACAAATCTTGTAGCAACTTTAAGCATGCTTAGCAAATGGCTTTTAATACGAATATGCTTATCTGAAGTGAGCATTGATGTTATTAAAAAAGGAGAGAAATTAATGTAACAAAAAATATACACATCAAAACCGTCTGCTTCTATTGAGCAAATGCGATGTAGAACTTTGAAAAATCTAAGATTTATTGCCACACATTGATCCTTTTTTTTCTTTTTTCTTTTTTCTTTTTTGCACGGTAAAAGGCTAATATTGATTATTTTAGCCTAAAAAACACAGGCCGGAAACCAGAATATCTGATGCACAGGCTTTCTGTTGTAGGTGCGGGCACTCAAGTGAACGGAGCTATCCCTAACATGCCTTCCCCTACTATGCCCACTTTTACTGTGCCTCAGGCTAACGGGCAAACTGGCGAGGTGTACACCAATGGCATCCCGCACTATCCACGTAAGTAACCTCAAACATCACTTGTCCTTGCATTATCACTGTGATTTGCATTGCCCCTAAGATTTTGTGTATCACCTTTTCTTGTCTTCGTTGTATCGCATACCACCGCCACATATTTGCTGTCGCTGTCTGCACTGATTTATTGCTTATTCTATTATATGTCATGTCAATAAAAAATGTTATGGCATGTGTGTATCTTGCAACAAATAGCCCTGGAGAATGTGTGTGCCGCTGTTACAATACTAAATTAAGGTGTTCGTTTTCTCGTAGTATGTTTAAATAACTTGTGTTGAATAAAGAGATTTTAAGAGAGAAACAAACTGTATGACAAAAAATTAAACTTCCCTTTGGTTTCAAAACAACTAGTAATTAGCATTTCTTCTCATGTTGTCATTGATAGAATATTAAGGGATCTCCGGTTAATTTTTTTTTTTAATGAATGCCATTATTTTAGATTTCTAGACGTTCTATTATAAACAACCATTTTGCCTCCTTCAGCAACCTGCCATAAAAACTACCGTGCAAATTGAGTAATATATAATAAATAAGAACACTAAAGAATTTATCTGCACATTGCAAATAAAATGATATAAAACATTGGGAAATGTATATACAATTTAACATTTTGCGCAGTTCTTATGTCCGTAAATCAGTGAATTACGCGTACGAATCCAACTAACATAAAATACTAACCAATATATCTACATACCGTTGTGTATGTCATCTATTAATTAAAGGTCGAAAAATTATTAAAATTAATAAAGTCTCGAGCAGTACAAACAAAAGAGAAGAAGAAGAATGTGGTACGGTTTAGGGTATTTCAGGAGGAGTTGTCATCTATTTATTTATATTTGGAAATGATACTCTTTTTCTAATGAGCTAGATTATTCCTGATTGATAACCAATGTCATTATTTACTAACTGCACAGACATCAGCATTTATTTTATACTTGTGTTACTTTTCTACGATTGTTGTTCACAAATATATTATTTCTGAAAACTGCTCCAAAAATCCAGTAATGGGACAATAAAAATTTCTGTCGGAGAGAATATTAAGATTGAACTAAAACTCAATTTCAAATTTCAAGTTTTGTTAAAGAAACTCGTTTTAAAAATGGATTTCATTTAAGATGCAACGGCTGCTTCAATCGCTCTTGCATATTTTGTCAGTTTGTCTGATGTAATACTTTTAGACAACTTTAAAAGGATCTATAAGTATGTGGGAATAATTTAGAAAAGCTTGAGACCTAACCAATGATATTTCCACAGAGGACTAAATCTTGTGCGGTTGAAGGAAAAATCCAGTTTGCTGGAATCCTTCTGCACCAGCAGACTTGGTCCAAATCCTCTTGAATTAATAATCAGGAAAATTCCGATTTTCCCGCATTGTCTTTCCAGGCGAAACTCTCAAAAAATGCTTGAAAATAATGAGCTCCGTTTTTTCTTTTGAAAAGTTCCCCCCCCCCAAAAAAAAGATCTTCTAGTCCTCCTGGATAACGAACTGGAGAAGAGGGCTTCCAGCTAGTAGGGTAATAAACCCCCTTAATAAGAATGTTTCTGGATAACAAGCAGATCTAATTACTTTACTCCGTGTAAGCTGATAAGAGCAGATTCGCTTTGTCTCTTTTGTATCTATATTTAAGTTTCGTCGAACGGTTCTCTGCATAAGAAGAAAAAAGTTTCAATGTTTCTTTTCGTTTGCGGCGAAAGTTATTATTTATTTTGATTTTTCCAAACTCTTTACTCAATATCGTGTTTTTTCCTGAATTTTTTAATATTTCATCAACATGTACTTGTAAACTGGTGGAAATGTTATTAGCTTGCATTTAAAAATCTCCCGCATTTTGTGTTACATGAAGATATCATGGGGTGATTGAAAATGACAGATAAAAAGATAATATTAGGCTTTTCATCTTTCATTCATTTAATTTTCAGAAAATAAATTAACTACATGTAGTTTTTTAAATGACATACAACAAATTTTAAAGCGAAAAGTAAATTTAGAAAAGACATTTAGAAAAAGAATAATAATTATAGATTTATAATATAATATACATAATTCTTTCTGGCCCGAAATCATAGACAATAATAGATCCATACAAAGTTCAAATAAAATTTGTTAACAAAAAATGATCCAGAAGTTCTACAGCTTAACGTATTTAAAAGCTGTGTAGATTTTATTTAAAAGTTAGTAATAGTGAAAATAACACATAAGAAGCAATTTTGCTTTGGTGAAATAGCATACAAATCTTCAACTTAAACGATAACGTACTGCGGGGTTTGTCCCAAAAGTTCCCGAAATGATTTTTTTAAAATCATTTATTCAATATCAGTTTACAATCTTTTCAGAACTTTTCAAAGTATTCTCCCCCTGCTTCGATGCACCGTTGCCAACGCTTCACCCAATCATTGAAGGCGCCCTGGAAGTCGTCAACGGGAATCTCCTTCAGTGAGGTCGTCGCGGCTGCTTTTACCGCCTCCAGCGTCCCATGCCGAGTTCCTTTCAGGGTTCTTTTGATCCTTGGGAACAAAAAGAAATCCGCTGGTGCCAGATCGGGGCTGTACGGCGGCTGGGGCAGCGTTGCCACACCCATTTTGGCCAGCAACTCGGAGACAATGAGCGCGGTGTGGGTTGACGCGTTGTCATGGTGCAAGATCCAATTGTCGCGAATTTCGTTTCGGACGCGTCGAACCCTGTTGCGCAACCGTTTGAGCACTTCACAGTAAAACTCCTTGTTGACTGTTTGTCCTTGTGGCACGAATTCACTGTGAACTACACCTTTTCTGTCAAAAAACACAATGAGCATTGCCTTGATTCGCGATTTGCTCATCCTTGCTTTTTTCGGGCGAGGAGACTCCTTGGTGTGCCACTCGCTGCTCTGGCGCTTTGATTCGGGATCGTACTGAAAAATCCACGTCTCGTCCCCTGTGATCACTCTGTCCAAAAATTCTGGGTCCGTTTCGTAGCGTTCATGCAATTCCTGGCACTTCAACAAACGCTGCTCCTTCATCTCACTCGTCAGGACTTTTGGCACCATTTTCGAGCAGACTTTCCTCATTTGAAGATCCTCCGTTAAAATGCGATGAACGATTGTTTTGGGTATTCCACACTCCTCTGCAATCACCCGAACACTTAATCGTCGGTCATTGTCCAAAACTTGACGCACTTTTTGCACCGAGTCGTCCGTTTGTGATGTCGACGGGCGTCCAGAGCGGTCGTCGTCGTTGACGGACTCCCGACCTTCCCGGAACCGCTTGTGCCACATGAAAGTTTGGCTTTTTTTCATCGCCCCGTCACCGTAGGCTTTCCGAAGCATTTCGAGTGTCTCCGCCCCGTTTTTACCCAGTTTCACACAAAATTTGATTGCATAACGCTGCTCCAAAAACTGGTCCATTTTTTGATCGACGAGGGTGCAGTAGATACCTCTGCGCGGAGCGTGACCCTGCCTCAACAACTGCCCGCAGGCGACTGATACCGGTCTCGTTTCCAAGCTCAGATCCCCCACCAACTTCTCCGCCCCGTCAGCCAGCGTTGCCAACTACAAAAAATCATTCCGGGAACTTCTGGGACAAACCCTGTAGATGCAAAGAAAATACAAATAAGTTGCATAGATTTACGTTCAGAATTTATAAAATTTGCAAAAAGAGTTCCATTGAACCAGTCAAAATTTCCGAGAGACCGAATAGACAACCGCAAGGAATAACAGGAAAATACAGCACTTAGCAAAGATAAGTTTATTGTCAAGTCAAAATATTCAACTGCATGTAGAAGATTTGCAACTTAAAGCACGTGAAATATTGAAACTTGGCAAAGGAAACTGTTTTACCTCAAAATCGCTAATATGAAGGATAAATTGTTTAAAAATATATCAGGAGATGATCCGTTGAATGGATTACGTTTAAATTTTCTGATGAAAAAAAATCAATTTAGATGGACCTGGTGGTTTTAAATACTACTTAAACAGTCTTCGTCATGTGATCCCAAATAAATAGTCATCCAACAATAAAGAGACGCATCAGTATCTGTTTGGGACATGCATTATTTTTACTGATAATTCTGAAATGGAGTTTATTTCCGCTGAAAGTAATAGGAAAGGTTATATCAGAGACTATCACACCAGTACGTTTAGACAGTAGTATATATTGGGAGGATACCATAATGGAATTTTCAGTAAGGCGTCCGTTTACGTGGCTAAATCGACAAAACGGTGGTTTAAACAAAATAATGTGCAAGTCATAAAATGGCCAGCGAGAGGCCTGAATACGGATGCAATCAAAAACGTTTGTGTTGAACTGATGTGTTGTCACTTTGGAATAAAATTATAGGAAAAAACTACCAAATTGTTTAAAACAAATAAATAATTATTCACTTTTCAAAAAAATTAAAGGATTATTATATCTCAAAAAGTTGATAGACAATTTGATGTAATGGTGAGAATGCACGTTGAAATCTTCTTTTATCTGTTATTTCTTTTTAATACTATTATTTGAGTTCGGGACTTTTAAGATGTTTTTTTAACTCGTATCCCACACTTTTGTACATTTGTTAAAAATATTTTACTTTCTACTTTTTAAAGAAATTTAAAGAAAATTTTATTTATTGTTAGAAATTTTAATATGCAATGTATAAAAGAGTAAATAAAGATGTATTGTATTGTAACTAGAAAAGCACGTGAAGGGGGCGGACACTTGCAAAACAATTTGCAACTCAGGTCACAAATCTTAGATTTCTGGTGTAACTTGGGTCCTGTACGAACACTTCCGTAATTTGATTTTGGAAATGCCAAATTATATATTCGGAACTTATAGGACTAAGTGAAAAAACAACAAGATACTTGTATTAACATATATATTTTGGATCATTCTATCTGCATGAATACGTAGTTGCCTATGATCTTGGGACAGTACAAATATCTATATTGAATTCTAGTATTCCGATTAATAGATATTATAAGTTTAGGCGAATGAGAGTTTATTTTATTATGTATTCTAGCTCCTTGAACACTGCCTTGTCTTGTAAATCACTTTTCATTTGGAACTAACATTGCTTTTAAATTTCTGTGGTTTATAATTCGCCTAAGGTTTGGTAATACCTTATACGTCTTGATTAGTGAAACATGCAATTCTTTTATTCATCTTCTACTGGTAAATGTAATGATTTGCATCTGAGGTATTTTGTGCTTAGAAGCTTATATTAAATTTTTAATTAATTATTGAAGCTTTTATCTTCCGCCCCAAAAATTTTCAAATTATTACACATGATTTCAATTGCATCGTCTTGTTGTCAAAAGTTGACTTAGAACACGAATAATTCTCTTCTCGACTATTATAATTATGCCTGGTGTATTCTTATGCTACTTATTGATCCCAACAATCTTTTCTCTTAAATATTTTAGATTCTTGTATTAATTATAATTTAGAATTGTGTAATAACGTACGGAAAAATGAATAAATGAAATGTATAGTAACGAGCTTGAAGCCTTCATTCCTACGTTTTGCGAACTGCGTGCAACAGCGTAAGATACAAATGCTAATTATTCTGAGCTTAACCACAATCAAGGAACGTTTTATTCAGAGCGGTGAAGAAATGCCTTTTTAATGCAAAGCTTTAATTAAAATATGTCTTTTGATGGAAGAATAATGTAAATTTAATACAGTCTCCGTTTTTTATTTCTTTTCTCCATCTTTCCTGCATTGTAACTTTTAATAGCACTTTAATTGTATCTAATTTTAAAATTATTCACGCTTTGGAAAATGTTTCCCAGAGTACAAAAAATAATGATTTTGTGTGGCACAGTAAAATCTGCATTAATTCACAATCGGAATGAAGTATCTAAAAAAATCCATTGGGCCTAACGTTGTTTTACACCCTCACAAGATACAACAGAACCTGTATAACTCGAAGTTTTAGGTAAGTCGACGTGGTTCTCATTCCTTTTGAATTTCCTTGAAGCTTGATAACTTAAAAAATGGATAACACTAAGTGAACCTCCTTCTCTTGTGTTTCGGGTTATCGAGGTTGTACTGTATTTATTCTTATCCTGAAGCCAATGATGGTTCTACTTCAAATTCATCGTATAAGAATTGAATAATATTTGCAGATAAAAACTTTTAAACTACATTGAAGTGGGAGGAGGGGGGGGGGATATTCGTAATTAAAAATAACCGACTTAATTCAAAAGATGTCAATACATAGAGCTACTGGCACAGTCCACGTGAGACTTAAAATTTTACCACCACTGATTTGTGTAACGAAGCTTTTTCTGACATAATCTCCATTTATTCCCATTTATGGATAATATAGCTCTATTACTCTGTGAAACACCATTATCAAGTGATTTAATCCTCTTTTCCTCTACTACTCACGATCATTAAACCAGTCTGAATTCGAAGACCTATAAGCTTATATCTACTAGTTTCGATAAGAGATGGCGCTAGCTAATTTCGCAGCATAAGGTTAAACTTCAATTATGTCACCTTTCACCAGTAGAATATAGACCCGTAGCCGGAAACTTTTTATAGGGAGAGCTCTGGAAACCACATGGGGGGGGGGGAGTATAAAATTCATTAATCAAATCAAATAAAATTCTTCGTTTTAGGGGAATCAAATACATGGGTGTATATACAATACAGTTTTATTCAGGTAGAAACATTATAAATCTTTTTACAAAGCTTATCTTTAACTGATTATCTTTTCTTATAAAAAGTGTTTCCGTTGGCATGTACAATTTCAGATAAAGAAAAATTTTAAAACAGAATTCTACAAAACTTCGATTTGAAAAAAAAATTAAACCAATAATATTTTCCGGAGCTGGTTATATTTTCAAGGCTCTCGTACCCTGGCCTCACCCTGGATAAGACCCTGATTGAATATCCTAATACTTTATTTCTCTACATCGTGGGATATGTGTTTTTAATGGATAATAACGATGAAAAATTCCCTGCTGATTAAAATTTTAATCCTTCCTTTATGCCATGGTCGCTTTCAATTTCGAAAGATGGCAGAATATTTCCATTAAGGAGCATCTACGTCAACTTCCCTTGTATTTCCCGGATAGCATTGGGATTTTGTTAGTACGTGCAAATTTATAAAACTTTTTAGTACGATAATTAAAATAAGTTTTAAAACTATAGTTTCTAAACGTGCTATCAAGATTATCCTTAACTATATATTGCTAGTTAACACTGGCTTATAGGCAGGGGATGTCGATGAGGATTGTAACTCCCCTTAAAATGAAATTTTGTATATTTAACATAGGAATATATGAGTAGTAGCTCTGTAACCCCATTATGAACTTTCTGCGTACGCTAATGTTAGTTTGTTGATTCTTTTAACGAAGCAGTGAGAGTGGGGATCCTACGCTAAAAATCGCTAGAAAATCCCACTTTTGAGAGAAAAACGAGAATAGGTGTTCTTAAGACGATTATATGTGTGAATAATTGATTCAAAAAATTAAATTCGATTGCGTTTTGAAACGTTGATTCCCTCTGCATCCAAAATTATATAAAGTATGTGCGAGTTTCCTCTTTCCAAAAGGCTTCTAAGAAATACCCGTCTTTGCACTAAACAGACAGCTCCCTCGAATTTTCTTGAATACTCAGTTTATACGCAGATTCAAAGAGGTTTTATTCTATAGATCATGCACATATCTTATTTGAATTAAACGAAGCAATTTTCCAACATGAAAAGTGAAGCTGAATAATATTGTTTTGGGGAAAACTTAGATGGGGCACAACAGCGCGACAGCTTTGACAAAGGTAATTTGATGCTTTAATATGGTGCAAAAATTCAGCTTCTTTATTTCTTTAGGGCCAAAAGTTTCCAGCTTATCGGTATTTTCTACTTTTTTTCCAACTGAGTAAATTTTCTGTTTTAGTTTTTGTCCCAAATTATGCAGCCATATATCATCTATCTGACAAAAACCGGTTCTCCTCGCATAAAATAGGCTCAAAAGCGCACTCTCTCCAGACCACTCCAGAAATTTCTTTTTCGCTAAACGTTTTTTCTTTCCTTCAAAAATTTTCAAGATCAATAACTTAAAACGAAAAAGGTAAGAGTAATAAAAACTTTTGTTCTAACATTCAAGTGTTAGAGACACAATTTTCCCGCGCACATTTTATAGTAGTTGAAAAATATTGTAGGCTGTTTCGTTTGAAAAGGAACTTCACAGATGAAAACATAATTGCGCATAAAGTGTGATGAGTTTACTTGCCAGTGACGTTAGTTTTCGGATTAAAGCCATGGATTAAAATAGCCTTCTTATATTCTCACTTGTTCTCTGGATTTTCCACTTTCGACATATTTACAGGCAACAATTTTTGCGCGCAATTTAAATTTAATCACGACTGGAGAGTTTCTAAAACTTGGATCGAAAATAGTAATTGACTTCCCAATTTTTGCAATGAAAACCATATTTATTAAGTAGCACTGACAAGGAAACTATTACAAGTATATCCCTTCGATTTTAATTAAATTTTGTGTATTCGTAGAGGAAGCCAAATTATTGAATGCGATTTTTTTTTTTTTACGGCTAAAAAATATTTTTAGGGGGTGAACCCGCCCTTCGAATATCGGCCATATTTTAGTTTTTCGGCTATAACTTCTGAACAAATCATGATAGCGTAATTTCGTAGATGTACAAAATTTCGCAGCCTATTCACCAGTGTAAAAAGATTTCATAAAAAATATAATGAGTTATAAAATCAAATTTTCGTTTTCTGTTGTTTTTTACGCAGGGGAAGTAGCGCTTTCAAGGAAAACAACCCATGTGTCCCAATCTGAGCCTTAATGAAATTTGTGATTTCTAGAAGGGCAAACATTAAATATGCATTTTTATTTATTGGCTAAAAATATTTTTAGAGAGTGGACCCGCCCCTCGAAAATCGGCCATATTTTGTTTTCAGTTATAACTTGAACAAATCATGATAGCAAAATTTCGTAAATGCACAAAATTTCACGGCCTATGGACTGGTGTAAAAATTGTTAAAAAATAAGATGAATTATAAAATTCAATTTTCGTATTTTTCCGCAGGGGAAGTAGCGCGTAGGGGCGACGCTTTTCTTGTATGCACAGGTGCTATGCAGGATAAGTAGAACGTAAGAGGCGACACTTCTCTTGCATGCATGGCTGTACGCAGGGGAAGAAGCGTTTAGGGACTTGAGGTATATTTCAGGAGAAAGTGGGGAACCGCTTTCACAGACGAAAAACAAATGATATGATTATATATACAAAAAAATCCCTTCAGTGACTCTAGTTAACACCTAAATATGAGATTATTAAGTCAATTAATTCTTCTGGAGATAAAAATATTTACTTTCAGAAAAATTTTCGTGGGTCGCTCTATATCGTGCACTATAGTTCGCCGTGTACATGTAATATGTATGTATAATGTATATCTCCAATTACGAAATGGTAAAATATTCGAAAATATCAAGACACGTGTAATTGAAACAGATGCAGAGTAATTAAAAGTTAATACGCAATAACCTATTAGAGAAGCACATATACCAGATCTACAGGTTTTTAAGTTTTACGGATCAAAGGACAGACGTATAATATATGCCATAAATTTCATAATTAGAGACAACACAGCTCATATACACGGCGAATTATAGTACATGATATAGTGTGACCCACTAAAATCTCCTTGAAAATAAATATTTATGTTTCCAGAAACAGTTGACTTAATAAACTCATATTTAGGAGATAAGTAGAGTCACTGACGGGACTTTTTTTGTTTTTTTTTGGTATATATAATCACATCATTTTTTTTCGTCTGTGAAAGGGGTTTCCCCACTTTCTCCTGAAAATATACCTAAAGCTGCCCTTACAAGCTTCTTCCCCTGCGTACAGCCTTGCATGCAGGAGAAGTGTCGCCCCTATGCGCAACTTCCCCTGTGGAAAAATATGAAAATTGAATTTTATAATTCATCATATTTCTTAAACGATTTTTTTTACACCAGTGGATAGGCTGTGAAATTTTTCGCATTCACAAAATTACACTATTGTGATTTGTTCAGAAGTTCTAGACGAAAAACAAAAATATGGTCGATTTTCGAGGGGCGGGTCCACCGCCTAAAAATATTTTTTAGCTGATAAAAAATACGTATCTAATGTTTCGCCCCTTTATACAAATACACCAAATCTCATTAAAATCGGAGGGGAACACATGGATTGCTTTTCTTGTAAGCGCTACTTCCCCTGCGGAAAGAAACAAAAAAAAAAGAAATTTTAATTTTATAACTCATTATATCTTTTATACAATTTTTTTACACAGGTGGATAGGCTGCAAAATTTTGTACATTTACGAAATTACACTATCATGATTTGTTCAGAAATTATAGTCGAAAAACAAAACTGTGGCCGATTTTCTAGGGGCGGGTTTACCTCCCTAAAAATATTTTTTCACCGATAAAAAAATACCTATTCGACAATTTGGCCTCCTCTATAAATACACTAAACTTCATTAAAATCGAAGGGTTACACTTAAGATAGTTTTCATGTGAGTCGTAAAATCGTAACTACACTGCGCGCAAACTCACGTCACAATAATGGGGAACTATCAAATAAGTTGGTCCTTCTTTTCCAATCTTTTTAATTTTGCGTAAAGTAGTTTTCCCCTTTTTCTGGCTTTAGCCCATTATTATTAATATTGCATATCAGATAAAAAAGAGGCCATTCCCTAGCTGCCCACCCTTTTCAAGTATTAAGTGAAAAATGACAAAAAGTAAAGTATTTTTGCTATTTATTTAACTAAGAAGGACTGTTCAAATCAGCTGAGTGGAAAAGACAAAGATTACAAATGGGAGGTATGCTTAAGTTATTTTATTCCGTAGAGATATGTGTATCACCATTTAGTGTTTTTTCTTGAGTTGCATCTCGTAGGATTCACAAAACAACGGAAATGTTGAATCGACAATTTCGCGAATTGAAGAGAGAGAAAGAGAAAAACTCTCAAAACTCTTCTTTCCAAACCCTCAGAGGGAAAAAGGGAAATTTCGGAAATTCTGCGGGTTTTTGGTTATTGAGAAGACAGTAAGAATTGATGCCTTCGTTTTACAAGGAGGCAGTCTTAAAGCCCGGCACATTTAGCATGGTTAGCGGAGCGTTAAAAGGAAGCAAAGGGAAATTTGCCTAATGTTTTGTCAGCGACTTTAGTCGTATACAAGGGTTCTGAAGCACAACCCTCCCTTTCCCCATGTTAATGAGGTTTTGAGGCGACCGTGGTTCCATGCTATTCCTCTCTAATGACAGGAAAGATCTCTACCGCCGTATATTTCCCTAGAGTCACTGACATTACTTTCTGATAATAAAAGCACATTCTCACTTTACCTTGGCTGTAAGCTTTTGGCAACACTTAAAGAAATATGTCCCTAAAACGTGTTTCGAAATGAAATGGTCTTCGAGTAAATTTCGAATTGTTTTTCTCCAGAGAAATCTAGGAACTGTAGGACTTTTTTTTTCAGACGATATGCTATTATTGCTGGCACCGCTTTATGCCTGTTTATTTTGACATTTATTGGTAATGCTCTTGTTGATTTAGTGGCAAATTTCACTATCGCCTTCAACTATTAAATCGCTCACACACTCTATCTATCTCTTTGATTTTAGTCGCAAAGTGACAAATATTAAACTTGACTAAGTTTGTTCTTGTGTATATATTTGTAGTTTTCTAATCTATCACCAGTGGTTTTTTTTTGTATTTTAAAGGTGTGGTATTCACAAAAGAAAGTTTACGTTTCCATCTCTACATTTTTCCCATTAAAGCACAGAATTTGTGCACCCATTCGGTTTTGTCTATAGAGCCATGAGCTTAACCTTGGAATATTAGCATATAAATAACTTTTATATTGATGCTCATAATTTACAAATTACGTCATTATATCTTATGTAGGAAAGAGATGATTTTAAGATCTAAGAATATAAGCGGCTTTAAAAAAACGTTGCTTATAACTCAATAATGTTTTCAATTAGAACCAGCGTGAGTAAAATTAATGTTCCCACCTGCAGCAGCTACGAACTAGATGTTTATAATTAAACATAGTAATTCATCGGAATCGACGAGTTCATGTGGCCTTTCGCATGTTCAGCATTCCAAGGGTGTTTTTGCCGCCTGTTGGTATCCTGAAACTTTAAGAGATATCTAGAGTCTGTTAGATAGCACATACTTTTCTCCGAGGCTTCTGATTGACCTACTCAAATAGGAATGCGCTATCTGAGAGAGAAGTGTGGTAGAGAGAAAAAGAAAGTGAAAGCGAGGACTGTAGGTTGTATGAGTCTCACGAGAATTCCTCTAAGCACTCCTAAAGATTATACCCAGTCAGTATTGCCGAAATGCAGTCTACAAGTTGCTGGTTGAAGCACTCGGCGAGTGCTTGTATCATTTACAAAAGTCTCAGTGTAGGGTGCTCACTCCCCTTTCCATTCTCAATATGTCCCTTGATGGTCCTTCAGTTTATTCGTTAGGGATTTTGCTACATCAGTATCTGAGGAAATTCGAATAAATTTGGCTTCGTCTTTTGCCCAACGTCGTAATTTAAGGCAGTTTTAGGACGGAGTTTGACCGTTACTATGTCGTAAACAACGCAGTCGAAAAGCTGTTTATGTGGCAGCGTAAAACGCGAAGAGAATTTACGAAGTTGCTCTTTTATGGTAGATGTCACCTGACGTTAGGAAAAGCCATGCCACGAAAAAAAGGGATTGTGTCAAAGGATTTAGTTCATTGTTACGAGGCGGGATTATATCCTTTTTCCGCCTTAAATTAAAAATCGACAATTTTCAAGGAATAATCTAAATATGAATATTATATATATTATATCTATACATTTTAAAACTTTAAGCATTTACTGCACTTTTAGTTCTTAGTAATATCCTTAGGAAAGAAATCTATTGAATGTCATTGTCTTAAACATTGGACGGCTTTTTTATCATTTTCATGGACTAAGGTGTTAAAATTTGTCAAAATACATCTATAGTAAAGAAACCTTATTCTCTTAAATTTTAATGTTTTATGTAATTAAATGTATTAATTAAAAAGTAGCACAGCAAGAGCAAATTTACAAACAAATGTGTTTTTATGCATTATTGCATATTTATCTGCTTTATATTTTGGATACATAGTTTCTAAGAAATCCATTACGATAAGTAATCAGCACTTAATATACAATATGTGCTTAATAATATCAATACGTGCTAATTATTAATATTTGTTTAATATATATCATACATTCCTCATTTATATGTAAATGTATTGGATCTAACATTCACGTGATATTAATGGTTATTATTTTAACTGCAATACCGAAGTCGCTTCAACTAATCATCAGATATTATAAAACAGTATCTTTGCCATCTTCCCAGCTATCTTTCTATTCGCCATATTACTTTAATCACTAGCTCTTTATTATTCTCTATATGAAAAAAAGTATTAAAATTATATTTCACATTAGCTTTCTTGTATATATATATATATATATTCAACCATTATCTATCCACTGCTGGATGAAGGTCTCTCCAAATGCTTTCCACACAAGTCTATCCTGAGCAATTCGCTTCCACGTCACCCCAACCTGTTTTCTTATTTCATCCACCCATCTAGTTTGAGGACGTTTTCTAGGTCTTCGGTGGTCTCTTGGAATCCAGTTCAGAATTTCTGTTGTCCATCGTTGATCAGTTCTTCTTGCAATATGCCCAGCCCATCGCCATTTCAGCCCTTTTACTTTAACAATGATGTCCTCTACTCTAGTTTGCTCTCTCACCCAAGTGTTTCTTTTTCGATCTCTCCTAGTTATTCCAAGCATGCACCTCTCCATGCTCCTTTGCGTTGTCTGTAACTTTCGTATTGCTCCAACTGTTAGACTCCATGTCTCTGATCCATAAGAGAGGACTGGCAATACACACTGGTTGAAGACCTTTCTTTTTAGACACAAAGGCAATTTCCCCTTCAGGATAAAACTGTTTCTTCCAAATGCACTCCAGCCAAGTTTAATACGTCTGTTGAGTTCTTTCATAATGTTGCCATCCATTGAAATCAGCTGGCCAAGGTAAATATATGAATCAGCAATTTCTAGCTCAATGTTGTCAACTTGTATTTTTGTTTCCTCTACGAAATTATTGAACATGATCTTAGTTTTTTGTAGGTTCATCTTGAGTCCAACTTCTTTACTTCTAGTTGAGAGCTCCTGTACCATGTCTTGGAGTTCTAATGGGTTCGTTGAAAAAATAACAATGTCATCAGCAAACCGCAAATGATTTAAATATTCACCATTTATTTTTATTCCCTTGTTATTCCAATTTATCTGCTGAAAAATCATCTGTAAAGCTGAAGTAAAAAGTTTTGGAGAAATGGTATCTCCCTGCCTCACCCCTTTGCCAAGTTTGATAGTTTTGGTATCTTTATGTAACCGAAATTTTGCACTTGCATTTTTATACACACGTTTCACCATGTCAATGTACACATCCTCAATGTCTGTTGATCTTAAAGAGTTGATGACTGCTGATGTTTTAATAGAGTCAAAGGCCTTCTCATAGTCAATAAATGCCACACACAATGGAAGTTCATATTCATGTGTTCTTTCAATTAATTCTCTTAATACTTGAATATGGTCCACTGTACTGAATCCACTTCGAAATCCAGCTTGTTCTCTTGGTTGAGCTGCATCTAATTTTTTCTGCAGGCGATGTGTTAGCACTTTTGTGAAGATTTTATAAATAGCAGGTAACAAGCTAATTGGTCGGTAATTTTTCAAATCCTCTTTATCACCTTTTTTATGCAAAAGAATTACTGTTGCAGAATCCCATTGGTTTGGTATGTTACCGCTGTTAAGACATTTGGTAAAGAATTTTGCAAGTATGTCTTCTACATATTCTCCAGCTTCTTTTAGGATATCTAATGTAATACCATCATCACCAGGGGCTCTTCCTTTCTTCATACTTTTTATTGCAAATGAAACTTCTTCTTTTAAGATTTTAGGAGCTGTTCCTTCGACTATTTCAATGTCTTCGTTTAATCCACTGTTACTTTCGTATAGATTTTTGTAGAATTCTTCAACTCTTCTAAGTATTTCTTCCCTATTTCTTGTTACGGTGCCATCCTCTCCTTTTAATGCAATGATGTGTTTCTTCCCAACAGATAAACTTCCTTTAACAACCCTAAGGCTCTTGTTATTTTCAATGGCTTTCCTTACTAGCTCACAGTTGAATTTTCTTATGTCTTCTTTCATGCTTTTGCGCAGAGTTTTACAAAGTTCTATGTACTCAATCCTGGAACTGGTATTTTGATTGTCCACCTTCATATCTCTTCGCCTTTTCATGAGCTGTTTCGTCTTCTCAGATAATTTGCTATTGTGCTTTTTACAGGTTACACCACCAATTTCCCCAGCAGTTTCAACTATTGTCTTAACAATGTTTTCATTTGCTTCTGAGATATCACTTTCATCAATAAGTCCTTCCAGTGCAGAAAAGCGATTTTTTAATTCCAACTTGAATGCCTCGGTATTTTCTTTTAATTTCTTTAAATCCACCCTCTTACTTACTTGTTTCCTAATGAGCTTCTGTCGTTCTAATTTAGTATTTAAGTGCATTTTACATCTCACCATTCGATGATCACTTCCAGTATTAAATCTGTTCAGTACACTGCAATCTTCAATAATTGATTTCTTGTTTGCCAGGATATAGTCAATTTCACTAGTTCCCCCATTTGGGTGTTTCCATGTCCATTTTCTTTGCGGTTTCTTCTTAAAAAATGAATTCATGATGCTAAGATTTTCAGCTTCTGCAAATTCGATGAGTTGATCGCCACGTTCATTCCTTTCCCCATATCCGTATTTACCAACCGATGTCTCTCCTTGTTCCTGTTGTCCAATTCTTGCATTGAAATCCCCCATGATGAGCTTGATATGTTGTTTCCCTTTGGTGTGTAACTCTTTGATTTCTTCATAAAATTCTTCAACCTCTTCGTCGGTTGCCGTATATGTATATATATATGCACAAGCAAGACGATAAAGTACTTCAAATTTGATATAAGCGAAATGATTCCCTGCATTAACCTTCCTTTTCACCTTTCCCCAGTGGAAGTATATATATACACAAGTCGAGAAATGATAATATCTAGCACCTATTAAAGGAAGAGTTATTGCTATTTTGTTCCAGATGAGAAAGTTTGGAAGAGGCGATTATTGAGATGCAGCTTTTAGAATTAGCATAACTTTCCCATCTTCGCCAAATTCCAATAACGCAAAACCAGAAATCCTTCATCACGTAGAACAAGGTTTCGTTTCCGTTTGATATTGAAATCGAGCGCGCGATGATTTTATCTGCTTTCTAATATCTTTAATATGCATTTCGACCTTATCACTGATATCAATATTTACTAGCTCGGTTGGGCATTTAAGTATGCGCGGAGTGCCTTATTAAAAAAGACGCAAATCGATTCCAGGGTGCTTTGATACGAAAGTGCCTTCAAAAGATGAAAATCGAACCGCATTCGAAATGCTCTAATTTAAAAAATGAATGGTATCCATCTCAACTACGCCTAATCGAGATTTTAATTTTCGCATAGTTAAAGTGGAAGTAAGTTCACTTTGGTTTTTTCCCCACTTTTAACCGTGCCGTAGATAAATCCACCGTAATTTTTCTTTTCATAGGACAATAATTTCGAAAGCCAGTCAATGTCTGGACGAATTCGCGGAACAATTTGGCATAAAATAAAAGGAAAGTAATTAAAATTTAGCTTTGGAGAAATCTTTTTTTGCTTTCTCAACGTCTTTTGTTTTATTCCTGGAACCGAGTCATTCCATATCCTGGCTTTAAATACCATCTTCTATTAAGCAAAGCTTGGGGCAAAATGAAAGAGAAGGAAAAATGGCGGAGGGCACGGATTTCTACTTTGTTCATTACCTTCCAAGTTGACTCTGCAGTAGCCAACTAAATAAGCTACGTCTCTTTTATAGTTTTTCCAAGTGCTTTTATCGTTGCGATAAGGAAATGGGAGGAATAAAAAAGGCATTAAATATCAATTATTTTTCGAGACTGAAGAGGGGGAGAACTATAATTAAACTTTTAATCTATGTCCCACTACAAGTTCTTTAATCATTGGACTTCCATGAGCTCTGGAAGTTGAGTCAGCAAAACAAAGATGCTAAAATGGTCCTTGCAAATTAGAAAAGAGCAATAAACAATGAAATTGAGAGTGAGTTGCTCAGCCTTTTATGAATGCATTGCTAATTGAACGAAGGATGGTGTACCTGGATGAATTGGCTTTCAAATAGGTTGATGTACATGAAGTAGTTGCAGGAATATAATCTATATAGTAGGATCCGGATCGTGAGTAATTAAACCTCGTCATCCGTCCTAAGTCCAAAATAAATATTAAAATAAACGATTATGGAAACCAATTAATATTGCACTGCCCTCCTTTCTTGTGCAACCTTATGCCACTCAATTCTTTAAGCAGTTCAATTTTAATCTCCGTTTAATTTTCGTTTCTATACGGACAAAGCACTTTTTTTTTTCAATAATGCGAAACTAAACGGGTGGTTGCTTTTCGTTTGGGACTTAAAAACGTTAATCCCTTTCCTCCCTCATCCTAATCGTTGTTAATCCTATCCCACTACGTTTAGGCATCCATACTAAATGAAAAGCTTCAATTAATTACTTATTTCAAAAACTTTAACTATTAATTACGCTTTTAAAATATTTTGTATGCACTGTTTGTTTAATAAATCATCGTGATCATGCAGCCGATATTAATCCTTGATTAATTATTTAAAATTTTGTATATATGGGCATTGAAAAATTATTACACAAGCATCTGCATAATATTCATTTTAATATTTTTGTGCAGCTCAAGCCATACCGAACGGGGATGCTTTGCAGCCAGCAGCCTATCCAAGTCTCCAACCGTATCCGGGAATACGTAAGCTAAATTACATCACATTTGATTGCCACTTTCAACAATTTTCTTCGTACACGTTTATAGGATACTGACTTCATTTTCAAACTTGTAATAAGCTACAATATATTTTCTCAATACATATAAATAAAATATTAATCACACAATAGATTGGTATACGATAGAGAGAGAGAAAATTGGATATAATTTCCCAAATTTTTCAAAGATAAAATTTAAAATCTGTCTCCCAATTTTTCCGAATCAGAAACAGTTGAGCACGTGAAAATTAATTCTGATTTCTGTTTTCATTACTTTTCTTAGAATTATATTGAAATATTGCTGCAATGGTTTTGCAATATGTAACGACATGTAATCAATATATCAAATATAAAAAAAAATTCAAAATTCTTTCAAACTATGAATTTAAACCCAAATAAAAAATGACACTCATTGATATGTACCTCGCTTTTAAAAAATGACTCATATCGATCGGTTAAATTACGTTTTTTAAATATATACAGACACCACTAGGAACTAAACCCACCTTTAGTTGAATAAATATTTATTTAAGTAGATCGAAATAATGCTTGCAATCTACAACCAGAGGGAATAAAAATGATTATAAAATGAAACTGACTAATTAAATAAAATATTTAGGAAAAGGTTGTAATTTTAGTAACGCTATATACATATATAAAATTATGTTGATGAAAAGATGATAAAAATGTCAGTTTATAATTTTCACTACATAAATAATTTAGAATTATTATACGTTCATAAAATTTTGCCAGTACTTACAACATTGTACTTTAATTCTTACTCTATTATTAAAATTCTAAATATTTTAAGATTCATTTATTTTTATTTATTCATAGGAATATGTCTAAATCTGTTTGGCCCTGAGCGTTTTACCTGATTATATGAATTTTATTCAAAATTCTCAGTGATCCTAAATCTTTTGAATACCTACTTATAAAAGTCCCCATTGTCTTATAATAATGATTAGTAAGCATAGGAAATCGTGATAAGGAAAATAATGTAGCAATCCATAGAAGTCTTAAACCCCATTTGCGCAAATGATTGTGCATGAAGTGTCAAAGCTTTATTTCTCGCAGCAGCATAACTTATACATATTATTATTACAATGGAGGCAATTAATATTTGCATAGAAATTATATACTTTACTCTAGGCCTGCTTGACTGAAAATACCGTTTGAAGTACTACTCTCCCCTAAGAGTCCACTTAACTATCAGAAATCAATTGCACAACACCTCCCAAACTATGACTACAAATGTCAACATATTTAAAAACAAATATTGGTCACATAATGAACCTCATCTAGCTCGAAAATTAAATCTGGGTTTAAAGAGAATATTTTCCCCAAGGTAAGAGTGTGGATAAATATCGCTAAAGTAATATAATTGAAATGTTGAATCTAAGAGAGGAAGATAGCACATTTTATTAATAAAGTAAGTACAAATTTGTCATGCATATAAAATTGTTCTCTAACTTTGGGTAATAGACATATGGTATAAATGTCAAACATGTCACATGTTCTTTGATGTATTTCTCAGTATATACTGAGGTAAGTATATTTTTCTGTCTATTGAGAGTTGTGCCATCCTGTGTGGACACACAAAGGTAAGTTTCAGTTTTTTAATCTTTTAATATAAGCTTGAAGTTACATAAATATAACTCATTGAAGAACATAAAGATTATATAAATTTAATATGATGCTAAATTCTCTTACACGACAATCCTTCGTAAACGTTAATCAGTAGAAATGTTTACTTTGAGGCATCCCTGCCCTTTGTAATTTGATAGCAAGCAACTAATTTTAACCCGTATGTTAATCTAATATGATAAAAATTTATTATTTCCTTGGGGAAACCTTCAGGAGATAGATATTTTCCACCTACTGCTATATTTTTCATTCTTCTTTTTTCTGCACAAGTATATGGTTTATCTTACTTTGGCTATACCCAAATAATTTTATTGCCTTATATTCCGAAATTGACGAAAAAATAACTAAATGGAAATCTCGATGAATGAAATCAATTCCCTAAGCATTATCTTTTATATCGTGTCGATATATATATAGAAGCAACTCTCATCGAGTTTTATTACAGAGTCGGCAGTAAATACTTTAAGATCGAAAGCAAATAAATAGATAATGAGACAGAAAAGAAAATGAAAGGGCTATAAAAGGTAGAAACAACAGTTTTGCTTGTAAGAATATTAAATTTCACGTTTTTATATATATACTAAACGTCATATATACAACAGTAAATAGGAGCATAAAGAAAATTTATTTATTTATTAGCACTTATGTATGATAACTAAATTTTGATTTCTTCATACCATGTTCTAATGAACCACTGATTAGTGTCTCCATTCAAAAATTCATGATTTTTATTTTATCAATGCCTATCCTTCGTATTCTCAACACAAATACATTACATGACTCAAAATATCTTCTGCCTCCATTATTAGCATAGATAATTCCATTTAAATCTTTTATATCAAAGCCTCTAATAAAAGATAAATACAACCATTCCTACTGAGGAATAAAGATTATTTAAATGTAAAGTCATAATAATCAGATATTATTAAATTGATTTTATCAAATTTTTAATCAACACGCTTGATCTAGTATGAAATAAAAACTATTAATAAACAAATATCCATTAATTATAATATAACGCACAATTCGTGTTAAACTAATTCTTCAACTAAAATTATTCTAAAAATGGGGTTTCTAAAAACTTGCATTATAATCTAATTATGCGCGTGACATAAAGAAAAAGATTATAAAATCTCCCCTCTCACTAAAATATTCGATTATCACTCCAGCGATATTAATTATATCGTTATTGAATCACTTCATTAATAGTATTTCATATCGTCCAATATCATATTAAATAATTTTTAAAATTGCAGCCTCGAAATATGAGATAAGAAAATTTTCTTGAAAACTATCAGAATTTCGGGCCTTACATCTGTAACGGCCCTCAGATCACTCAATTTCAGTACAGCATTTCATTGAAATGACAGTAGTAAATCGAGTTCTTAGTCGATATTTTGGGTTATTGCCATTACGCATTTCAACCACGCGTCTATTATATTTCCTTATTTTTTTCTCTCTTCATATTTTCCGTAGAATTTATTATTTTTCTTTTACGTTATGGGGAACTATTAAATGCAGCTATAATATATCAAAGAATTCACTAATAGCGAGTGATGTTCTTTCCGGGTATGCTTACACGTTGAAATATTTTAATCGTTTGATGTTCCACGATTGTCATAGAATCGTTTTGATTTGGGCCACAAAATAAAATCAGGGAATAATTTAACGGTTGACACTATACATGCAGTTTCACCGTGTATTGGGTCATTTGATTCTCCATCCCTATCTCTTGAACGTCTGATGACGACCTGGCTATGTTTGGAGCAAAACGCTAAATGCGTTTGTTGCGTGTTTCAACGTGCAAGCAAACTCCAGAATAAATACTTGCCATATAAGCTATCCTTAAAACGACTTAGTTTGTTTATAATTTATTTCTAATGAGATATAATGTTCTTATCATTATTTAAAAGCACTACTTTCAAAAGTCGACTTCGCTTTTTTTACGTATTGTTTCTTTTGTTTCGTCTCCAGCTGCCTACCCAGCTCCTTTTGGTCAATTTGGCCAAACTTTAACTCCACAGCCGGCCGTAGTGACCCAAACCCAGCGAGAAGGTGCGTACATACCTGGTAAGCATCAACACTTTTACTTTTCTATCCTTTTCCACTTTCAACGCTGAGCTAAAATCTCGATTTCCATGGGTTTAATCTCCATTCAAAGCTATACTTTTAAGCACAAAGTTTTGATATTAAAAGAGCTAGCATCCAAATTCAATTTTTTCACTGAAACAATGGATTATAAGTAGACGTTTTCGGGTCCGTTTTCCGTGTTGACACTTTTTTGTTGTCTTGGTGTTTCGACTTGTGTCTACGCGAGTCTTCTTTCGAAGAATACTTGCACAGAAGTAAGTCGAAACGTTGAGAAAATAAAAGGGGCCATAAGGTAAATGTACTCGAAAGCACTCGCTTATGATTATTTTTGTCATGGAGCCGAACTAATAGATACCGAGATTTTACTTCGCGTTTAACATAATAAATTATTGCATAATTAGTAGCAAATTAATCACAAATATAATATAATTACCCCATTATTAATAGCAATGTAGAAACATCAAATATAATCAAATAATTATTTCTAAAATTTTGTAAACGATTAAAATTTTACTAACAGACTTACATTTAAAAATATAATTGTCAAATGGGGTGTTTGTCAAACGAAAAGACATCGGAAACGCTGTTTTCCATCCAATTTTGATTATGAAATATTAAATATAATGTTTTATGCAACCGTAGGAAATCTATTTATTTAAAAATAATGTTATTTATGCATTATTTATATCCATTAGCAACTGTCGCACGAGATAAGTGTTGTGGTTTCTGTGGAAACCTCTGTAAGCCAATTAGCAGGCTTAGTTGAAAAAACGTAAACCCCAGTTTTAGGAATAATAATAGCGACAAAAAGCTTGCGACCTAAGCCCTACAAGAAACAGTTTTTGCTTCTAAAAGGGGAAAAAAGGCTAAGTGCGTTTAGAATAACGAAATTAATGCATTAGCAATAATAACGATCAATTAAATGGCTATACTTATTTTTGATGTAATGCAAAAGTAAAAAGATCATCCGCTTAATCCATTCGGAATAGCGATGGAAAAAGTAAGCCACCTTTTCTTCTGGAGGCTTTTTATTGCACTTATGGAATGTTTGCTTATAGAAGATGCTGTTTATTAACGTATCTTAGAATACATAAAATATAAATAAAAATCAAATAATACAGGCTTTCATTGTAAAGTATTTATTTTAATTAAAATCATTTAAAACGTGAAATTTTCTGCCGATTTGACCTAACTGTGCCTAGTGGTGTGTCTAGAGAGAAAACAAATAGTATGGACCTTTATTTTTCAATAACAAAATTTCTCTTAATCCATACAAGACCTACAAGACATAGAAGATTTAACCACTGCCCATGCATAATTTTACACGTTTTTTTAGAAAAAACGCTATTCACACTTTTCCAGACCTGAATCTTCTAATTTTGTTTTAATAACTCAAATTTTTAACTTAATTTTTTGAAAAATATTCAACTATTTGAATGCTGGTTCATGATTCTTCGTTTCAAAAATAACTTCGGAAGGGAGATATTTAATTTAATACCTAATTTTGAACGATTCAAACTCAGAAAAACTATTAGGTTAATTTAAATGTTTTCTTTTCCTTTCATGTAATTCAATGTTTCTAATTTTTAACCCTTCAAATAAACTCACTCAAGAAGTTTCGAATGAATAGGACTAAGGCTGCTTCTGAAAAATATAAATATTTGTTCTGACTAT
>QLNU02015360.1:264771861-264791447 GCA_006491805.2 Dysdera silvatica | reverse complement strand
TTTTCTTAACTCATCCAACCACCCATCTAGTTTGAGGACGTTTTCTAGGTCTTCGGTGGTCTCTTGGAATCCAGTTCAGAATTTCTGTTGTCCATCGTTGATCAGTTCTTCTTGCAATATGCCCAGCCCATCGCCATTTCAGCCCTTTTACTTTAACAATGATGTCCTCTACTCTAGTTTGCTCTCTCACCCAAGTGTTTCTTTTTCGATCTCTCCTAGTTATTCCAAGCATGCACCTCTCCATGCTCCTTTGCGTTGTCTGTAACTTTCGTATTGCTCCAACTGTTAGACTCCATGTCTCTGATCCATAAGAGAGGACTGGCAATACACACTGGTTGAAGACCTTTCTTTTTAGACACAAAGGCAATTTCCCCTTCAGGATAAAACTGTTTCTTCCAAATGCACTCCAGCCAAGTTTAATACGTCTGTTGAGTTCTTTCATAATGTTGCCATCCATTGAAATCAGCTGGCCAAGGTAAATATATGAATCAGCAATTTCTAGCTCAATGTTGTCAACTTGTATTTTTGTTTCCTCTACGAAATTATTGAACATGATCTTAGTTTTTTGTAGGTTCATCTTGAGTCCAACTTCTTTACTTCTAGTTGAGAGCTCCTGTACCATGTCTTGGAGTTCTAATGGGTTCGTTGAAAAAATAACAATGTCATCAGCAAACCGCAAATGATTTAAATATTCACCATTTATTTTTATTCCCTTGTTATTCCAATTTATCTGCTGAAAAATCATCTGTAAAGCTGAAGTAAAAAGTTTTGGAGAAATGGTATCTCCCTGCCTCACACCTTTACCAAGTTTGATAGTTTTGGTATCTTTATGTAACCGAAATTTTGCACTTGCATTTTTATACACACGTTTCACCATGTCAATGTACACATCCTCAATGTCTGTTGATCTTAAAGAGTTGATGACTGCTGATGTTTTAATAGAGTCAAAGGCCTTCTCATAGTCAATAAATGCCACACACAATGGAAGTTCATATTCATGTGTTCTTTCAATTAATTCTCTTAATACTTGAATATGGTCCACTGTACTGAATCCACTTCGAAATCCAGCTTGTTCTCTTGGTTGAGCTGCATCTAATTTTTTCTGCAGGCGATGTGTTAGCACTTTTGTGAAGATTTTATAAATAGCAGGTAACAAGCTAATTGGTCGGTAATTTTTCAAATCCTCTTTATCACCTTTTTTATGCAAAAGAATTACTGTTGCAGAATCCCATTGGTTTGGTATGTTACCGCTGTTAAGACATTTGGTAAAGAATTTTGCAAGTATGTCTTCTACATATTCTCCAGCTTCTTTTAGGATATCTAATGTAATACCATCATCACCAGGGGCTCTTCCTTTCTTCATACTTTTTATTGCAAATGAAACTTCTTCTTTTAAGATTTTAGGAGCTGTTCCTTCGACTATTTCAATGTCTTCGTTTAATCCACTGTTACTTTCGTATAGATTTTTGTAGAATTCTTCAACTCTTCTAAGTATTTCTTCCCTATTTCTTGTTACGGTGCCATCCTCTCCTTTTAATGCAATGATGTGTTTCTTCCCAACAGATAAACTTCCTTTAATAAACCCCTTTGGCATTCTGAAAATATAACATATGTTCTGACTATGTTCTTTTTTTTCTTTACATCTTAGTGAGCAAATCTTAATAATTGTATGGCCCATAGTTAATATCTATACGTCAAACTATAGTATGTCTATTGGTCCATTGAACGTGAACTATTCGCTTACATCTCTGACATGAAATGCACTTAAAATTAAAATTATCCACCTAATCGATTCTAGATGAAATAAGTAAAAAACTTCATTTATTTATTTCGCTATAATCGTCTAAGGACTCACGCGCAAACTCGGTATTTCAGCTATACTAGGCTGTTTTGAATAAATGCATATTGCTACTTAAATAGCAATATCCTGATTACCCAGAATATATTTGAGTATAAAAGAGATGAGAGGAGAGAGAGCGGTTATGTATAAGATTAGATAAAATGATGGATATCACATATTTTCTTTTGAAGGGGTATATATTCATTCCAAAATCAAACCCCTTTCGGCAGCATTCAAGCAGTTTTATTCCACCCTCCTGAGATAACTGAACCAAACAAGAAATAAAATTACCATCTGCAACGTTTCTTGATAAATAAAATATTTAATTTCCGTCATCTAGGATGGTGTAAGCACCTCGGCAGAAAATTCCAAAATGTGTCTAGATGAGTTTCCTGGACAATTAATGATCAACTTGCTATTGTAAGCAAGATTCTTCTTTTATTTTCTAAGGTTTCTCGGGCTGGATCTCACGGGAGAACTTTCGTTGAGCCTTGTAGAAAATTTTCAGCCAAATTATCTTAAAGTAATCTACGCTACGCACATTGAGAGAGTTAGCAGAAATTTATAAAGATTTATACCCACCTTAAAAATATCATTTATTCTCATAATACGCACGTAAGATATTAGGTGTATTGCAAATTAACAAATTTTTTACCCAAAGGGTGTTAATTAATACTAATTGTGGTAAAATCCAAAGGTTATCTCCAAATTTCGAAAGAGCCAAACCACATATATAACAACGAATGTAGATATAAAAATATTAAGCAATCTTCGGGCATTTTTAAAGAAAACAGATTCAAATTTATTTGTGTTTAGGACAGTGTATAGGCAGAAATTTCATCAAAATATATTTGTATAATTTGATTTTTCCCAATAATGAGAGTAAGGCTTTTGTATAAAAATTTATTCTTCACTCAACTAACGCAGTAACGACAGGCCGTAATTGTAGCTCTGAACTCTGAAATAACCCTTCATCTTTCTCGATTATCTTTGACTACTTTCAATACTATTTCCAGCTAAACTGTTTTAAATATTAAAGGGTAGTTAACAATGAATGAATTCTATTCTTTTCATTATTTGTCATAAGCCTAAACACTACTTTTATTATTAAAAAATATATGTGTAGTATTGTTTTGATGTTACCTTTGTGGCTGCTGCTGTTATGTGTCCCGTTTTCTCTGTCCCCTCCGTTCCGCTTCGAGTAGGTCCAGAGGGCTGCAACCTCTTCATTTACCATCTTCCCCAGGAGTTCGGTGATGCCGAACTCATGCAGATGTTCATGCCATTTGGTAACGTCATCAGCGCTAAGGTATTCATTGACCGCGCCACCAATCAGAGCAAATGCTTCGGTAAGTAATGGCACTCATACCACATCTTCTACTCTCAGTCAATTTGGTCTTCCTTTATAATACTTTGTCATAGCTCATACCATATTCTCTACATGGCATGGAACGCTTAGCGCTTATTGCGGTAAGTAAAACAAATTTTTAATTCTATGTGGGTTCACGTCATCCTCTAGGAGGACTCACGTTATGTTTTGTTTTAAATGCTTTTTGTCATGGTATAAAAGTTTGAACGGTAAGTAACCATGTTTATATTTTATTTTTGTTGTGTTGAAACAATCACGTCAAAGTTTTCGTTATGGTATATCTTGCAACGTAAGTTTTGTTGAATTGTTCACTATGGTAAGTAATATGCAAGCATGACCAAAACAAAATGTTCAAAGGAGCTCAAGTGTATCATTCACAACATCATACGTAGTATCTTTATGTATTTTATATAGGTTTGTGATTTAACTATAAAGTATCTTTCGCATGTCTATAATATATATTGCGTATATAAATGCACACTTCGTATTTTCCATATTTAATAACCTGCATTGCATATTTTGTAGTTATTACACTTGCATATTAGATACAAATTTTACCATGTTAACAGGTTATGTGGTGTATTATTATATAGTTTTTACAATGTTTTTCTTTAGTTAAACAATGTAATTAATCTTTCTTGTGTGAAAATAATAGTTTTTGCATTTATATTTTCCTATCTTCTGTAGTTTTGAAACATGTACATTCAACCAGGAGTGCTTTGTGGATGTTATTCTATCCACAAATCAGTTTCCATCCTGATATTCATCTATGAAAACAATTCACGTACATATATATAAGCAAATTTCGTAGTAATTCACCCCCAAATACATGCCAAAATGAATGGACGATGTTCACCCCACACACACAAGCCTTTAACACAAACTTCAATTTCTGGGAAAAAAATTGCATGGTGTAACCCTCCTAAAATTAGCCTCAATACTAATATTCCGATAACACAGATTATAATATCATCTATACTTAAATATAAATTGAAAAGAGAGCATTTATATAACCATTTTATTTCACTAGTGATAAATATGATTTGTTTTAATGCATATGCTGGAGTATTCTGCCAACGTGGAGAATCTTACAAAGGGATAATTCACTACTTCCGGTAATGTTATATATGTGTCTGTTATTTCTTTGCCCATGTTGTTATGAAATGTATAAAATAATTTATTTATGAAGATTTAGTATTTACAAACTTTCAATTTGGATGAATTTTTGCAAAAGTACTGAAATATTATAGACGTCGTAAAAAAATCGAAATTTAAAGCATTTGTTATTAAAATGTCCACTCCTATGTTTTCAGTGATTCCCTGCTATACGGATTATAACTGATTTTCTGTAACTTTTACTATATTTCTATAAGCTTGAATATATATCTGTACCGCCTTTAATTACGAAAGTATTTGCCATCTACATTTTATCTACACAGACAGGCCACATTTTATCTACATGTGACCCTTTAGTAATGTAAACTTAAGGTCTGCTAAATAGATCACAACGTTCCCCTTTGAATGGGGAGCATGAATTCCCGGCGAACGAAGCTTACTTGAAACGGCTATCTCTGTCGGCGAAGACAGGTGATCTAAAGGGAAATACTATAATGCGAAGTTCTACCTCATTTACTGACATAACTTAACTATCTTAACAAATGTCACGGGACTGCAAATAAGTACTAGGAGGTAGGTAACACACATAAAATATTTATTAATAGCTATATATAACATGACACTAGTAGCACGTATGGAAAATGATAACTATGATAACTCAGTTGGAGGCTTAACTATGACGCGGCTAAACATGCTGACGTCTATTAAAGAGCTCATCTGAAGTGAGCTTCCATTAGTTTCCTCTCTAGATTGCTGACCTTTCGACACCTTTTTTATTTTAACAATTTGACTATGGATGTAGCCTATCTTGGGTATTACACACATATCATAAAACGATCAATTATGACTGATTTATTGAAGTTCATTTTAGTTTTGGAACACATATTGCAATCCATAGCAATCATTACGAAATACATTATCAACAGCAATAATATCCAATAATTAAACTGTCATGTGACTATCATTAATTAGATTACGTATCTAACTCTATATGTCTAATCTGACTCTTAGGGGAAGATTGCCGGAATTGACGAGACATGATCAAAAAATATTATTCTCTTACCGGCTCTCGCGTAGAATTCGTCTCGACATCTCAGAAGTTTGATATAGCTGTACGAGAGCATATCAATTTGGTCGACATCACTGGCGGAGAATGTACGTAGTCCAAGGGAGCTATTCACCTCACTTTTAAAATATTGCTTTACCATCTTTGGGTCCCATCTGGTACTGATCTCATACTGATCTGATTATTCTCGTCTTATACTGACTCTAATCTCATGCTCTTCTGCCCTGAAAATGATTAAACTTTTTAAAACTTCAAAGTAAGAATGGCGTTTGGACCTGTGATTGGTTATTGGCTTAACCTATCAGTGAGGTGTCGTGTCTTGCGGTTTTGGTGCAGGGAGGTCCAGATTTCCCCTGCGGCGGTCGCTTCCGAAGAAAGGCAAGAATTTCTGCTGACATTTACGAGTTTTCTTCAATTGATGTAAACGACTTTTATGGATAGAGATTCTATGTACGGACCTTTGAAGATTCCAATTAGGGGTTTGTATTGTGCAGACGCAATGCTAAAGAACAGCATGTCAGGCGCGGTGATCAAAACCAAGAACCATCTTTCTCGTCCACTCTTCACTTACATAAATCTATTTATCTGCAATTATTTCTTGATTTTTGGTATTTCGATCATTTGTTTCAAGAATCGTTTGACCCATTGATTGGTTACTTACGAAATCTTATTCTAATCCTATTCCGTTGGAACTGTTTTCCACATTCGCTAAGGGTGGGATTTCTACTCCTTCATTGGACTGTTCAAAAATTGGCGCCCTTTGTTGAGTTTCTGTTTGGGCATTTCCTTCATTGTTCCTCGTTGCCCTTCTTGGAACGTATGTAAAATGCGGTTGATAATTGCTTCCTTCGTTTTCTTCTTCTTCTGCGCTGCATAATTTTCCTTCAGAATCTGACTTTTCATATTCATCTCATTCTCTTCTTCTGAATCAGTGTTATTTTCCCTTAGGTATCGTTTTCGGGGTTGGAATTTTAACATTCTACTTACGTGAAACTCTTGCACTATTTCCGGATTTTCTATCAATTGTACGTAGTACGTTACTGGTGTTGTTTGTTTAATAACCCTGTAGAGTCGCTAATAATTTTCGAATAATTTATGCCCTTGTTTCTTTTCTAGGTTTGGCATATATAAGTAGACTACTTCTCCGATGCTAAATTTCCTCATTTTTCCGTTTTTATTGCTTCTGTCTTTTTGCTTTTTAAATGCTTCTTCGTAAGAGAGAAATATGAGCGATACACTGCGCAAAAATAATATTTAAAACAAATTACACACAAACGCAGTTTAACTTGAGCAGGAGAAACATTTTACAATTGTTTCGGTGGAAAATCAAGCTTCCACCATCGTCAGAAAATTCATCCAAACTGATTTGTTGCCACTAAATCAAAAACGAAAAAGGTAACATAACAAAAAGCCTGATTTGTGTCGCCATCTATTGTGCATAATGCTAAGTAAAAGGAAAAATTATTGTTGGAAGAAGAAATTATGTTGATTGAAAGAGAGGTTTGTAATAAGAGGGGGGAAAAATTGTTCTCGGATGGATTCGTTGACTATTGTACAGGAATTACTGAAGATATGAAAGGCCTCGATAAAATTGAGATCAGAGGGTGATTTTTTCGATGAGGGAGGTTTTTTTCCGAGGCCTTTCATATCTTCAGTAATTCCTGTACAATAGTCAACGAGCCGGTTGAGAACGATTTTTCCCCCACTTGTTACAAACCTCTCTTTCAATCAACATAATTTCTTCTTCCAATAATAATTGTTCCCTTTCCGTTTACTTAGCATTCTGCACAATAGATGGCGACACAAATCAGGCTTTTTTTTATGTTACCTTTTTTCGCCTTTTTCACTTTTTCGTTTTTGATTTAGTGGCAACAAATCAGTTTGGACGAATTTTCTGACGATGGTGGACGCTTGATTTTCCACCGAAACAATTGTAAAAATGTATCTCCAGCTCAAATTAAACTGCGTTTGTGTGTAATTTGTTTTAATGCTTCTTAGTAGTTCGTTTTTGTTTCCATGTAAATTTGTTTATGTATTTTTCGTAACCTGTCAGCATAAGACTCATTATATGCATATTCAAATGTCGTTTCTCGCTTTCTCACTCCTTTTACTGAAACTGGTCCACACATATGTATGTTTTTCAAATAACTTGAGTAACTCGCTAATTCTGTCTATAAATGGTGCCTTTGGCGTTGAGTGAATTGCTTTGCGCGTTACACAAATTTCGCACGATCTTACGTAGTTAATTGTGTCTGCGGTCTGATTTGCCCAACAAAAGTGTGCTTTTAATCTGGACAGTGTGCTTTCTATTCCCGCGTGTGCTGATAATGTGTTGTGTACAAGTTTCATTATTTCAGCTTTTAGTGCATGGGGCACAACTATTTTTTCTTTCGCATATAACCTTGTTTTCCCTTGTTCTGGGAATCATAAAACATCAGAACTCCATCGGTATCTATGTAGTAACTGTAGTATTTTGCCTGTTTGCCCATGATTTTACCTTTTTATAAATGTTGTATAATTGGCGCCAAATTTTCGTCTCTTCTTTGCATCTCCGCAATTGTTTTTCTGTCTGTGAGTTGGAAATCGTATGGCACGAAATGTTCTTCGCTTTCATTATAACTTTCGCTAGCTTCTTGGGAAATGGTACCTTCGCCGTCTGAATTTTCGTTTTCATTGAGCGCTTTGATTTTATTAGCATTAATTGGATGTTTGAACCTATCCACAAGTGATAAAGGTACTTCGGAGTCCTTATCTGCATAAATTGCTCGGCTTAAAGTGTTGGCGATAACGTTTAGTTTCCCTTGTAAGTGATGTATCTTGAAGTTAAACACTGCTAAAGACAGTGTCCACATTATTATTCGAACTAAAGGTCTTTTCGATGAAAGAACTGTAGTGATGACTTTACAGTCTGTTAGTATGTAAAATTTGTCGCATCCCCAAATATGAGTTCTAAACATTCACGCTGAAAATTAGAGCAAAAAATTCAATCTCAAAGCACTATATTTTCTTTCGTGTGGAGTTAACTTTTTGGAGTAATATCCTATAGGATATAGTTCACCTTCGTCGCTGAATTGTGCTAAATAGGCGCCAAGTGCGTCTGAAGATCTATCACAAAATAATACGAAGGCTTTATCCTTCGACGGGAAATGAAGAGCTGGTGGGTCATAAGTTTTTCTTTAAGAGCTTTAAATGCAGTTTGATATTGTTTTGTCCATACGAATGCTTCGTTCTTTTTCGTTAAGTCGGTTAGACATCTAATTATTTTTGAAAAGTTTGGTATGAATCTTCTGAAGAATCCGGCCATTCCAAGATATCGCTGGACTTGTTGGTCTGTAGCCGGCACTGGAAAATTTGCGATTGCTTGCAAGTTCTTTTTATTTGGAGAATATCTATCTCGGTTTATTACGTGTCCGAGATATTTCACTTCTGACTGGAAGAAAAAACATTTCTCTAAGTTCAACTTCAATTCGTACTCATTGAATCTTTGACAGACTGTCTCCGAGGTCTTCTGGTGTTCTTCTTCATCCTTGATATGCACTATTACGTCATCAAGATAAAATTCAACGTTCGGAACGTTTTTAAACACGGTTCTTACCATTTCTATGTATTTTTGCGGTGACACGCTGAGTCCAAAAGGTGCTCTAGTGAACTTGTAATTTCCCAGTGGGATTGAAAATGATGTGAATTGTTGCGAGTCTTTGTGGATTCCCAATGCGTAATAGCCACTGTAAAAATCCAACGTTGTGTAGATTTTGGAAACTTTGAGGTTTTAAAATAATGTCTGAATATCCGTGGAGATGAAAGAGTCGCGTATCAGGCGACCAGGCGATATGAAACTGGTTTGTCTGGCGTAGGTTTCTTTTTGATCAAAAATGAAGGTGCGGCGAATGGCACACATGACTATCTAATGATTCCTGCTTCCAATAATTCGTTTATTTGATTTTCCATTTCTTATCTTAAATGAATTGGGACTGGAAAATATCTGTTTGGAAAATTAGCCTCCTTTTGTAATGGATTTTTTAACGGCGGAAATTTGCTTGGTTTTATATCTTTTAGAGACCTTGCAAAGCTGTTTGAATTTTTTAGCAACATTTTTGCAATTTCCCTCTATATCTGGGGACTACGTGGTCAAACTTGAAGTCTTTCTTTTCCAATGGTGGCAAGTCTTTGTTATTTAACGGTAAATCAATTTCGAATTTCTGTACGAAACTTTCGGTGGTACAGATGTTCATGAGTTTGTTTAGAATACTGGGTTTGTTTGTTGTATTAACAAATACAGTGGCACCTCTAGTTGCTCATTCACCACATTTAGGATATGCTCTAATACTAAGCCTTTTTTTTAGTGATGGGGAAGGGGTAACCAATACTTCTCTAGCAATTAGGTGTTTCTGATCTTGTTTCAGAAATATCAGTTTCGATTGATTTATAGGTAGCCTCAATTTTTTCTTTAGTTTAACTACATTTTCCTTCCCAAAATCCTACTTATTTTCCCTTTTATTCCACGTAAACAACTCGTTTTTTATGGTGTTGATTTTAATTTTGATTGGCTGATTGTTGTTTGTATTGCCACTGCAGTCTAGGATTAGCTGTTGTCTTCTCAAAACGTCTATACCTAGAATGAAGTCGTAAGTATCATTAAGACTTTGTTTTGTGAGCAATACTGTATGGTATTCTGTCTGTTTATGTAGTTCTATAGGCATTTCGTACGCTCCTGCGCTTTTTAATTCGTTATCACAAACACCAGATAGTCTTACATTGCAGTTTATTCTTTTCACTTTCATTGTTTTCTTTATTTCTTTCAATAGTTCGAGAGATATTACGCTTATTTCTGCTTCTGAACCTAGAAGATAAAGGCAATCTATCTGTCCGATTCTGATCCGATACTGGCAGATTTGTATTTATTCGCCGAATTTTATTACTTTGTTCATTTGCACCCATATTTATGTTATTCATTTTCCGACCGTAATTCTTGCGTGCGAGAGTTTCTGACCTGTCAAGTGAAATGTAACTAACCCTCGTCTACCCGTTTTTTGGAAAATTTCCCGTTTTATTCGATGGGACCTCAAATCTTCTGTCGGTGTCTCTACGTTGATTTGTAGAAGCGTTTCGCGGTTGCGAATAGCGTTTCTCGTAGCGTGGGGAATAGGGATATCTTTTATAACAATTTTGTGATGAGTGGCCGGACATTTTACAGAAGTTGCAGTATAATTGCTGAGTCGACCGTCTGGGAGCATTGTCTGAAAATTCTCTTCTTAGATACCATGTTCTCCTATCTTCAAGACACGATCTGCATTGGGGCTGAAAGTTGAACTGTCATCATCTTCGCTCTGGATTCCAATTTGCCTGGGGCTAGGCTGCTCTTGCCTATGTTAAGGGGAGAAAATCGTTTGCGTACAAAAAGCCGTCGCATTGCCTGGGCTGTGGGGAAATATTTGTATAATGGCAGGAGGTCTTCTGTCTTCTTGTTCCGTAAAATCACTTTCTCTGTGCTTTGTTCCGCTGTTAAGTTTCCTTTCTCGTAAATCTTCTCTGATATCGTCAAGGATTTTCTGTGATATAGCTATCTGCTTTTTCTCGTCATTTTGTAAGCTCAATTTTTTTTTATTTCTTCGGCAAATTGCGAAGTTTCGATTTCCTTGTCTTCTGTTTCGCTCTTAAGTGCACTAATTTGCGTGGCTTTCGAAAGAATCAAATCGTTCTGTTCTGCTTGCGTAGCTGGCGGAAAACGTACGAAGTTCAAGGGAGCTATTCACCTTACTTATAAAATATTACTTTACCATCTTTGGGTCCGATCTGGTACTGATCTCATACTGATCTGATTATTCTCGTTTTATACTAACTCTGATCTCATGCTCTTCTGCCCTGAAATTGATTAAACTTTTTAAAACTTTCAATGTAAAAATGGCGTTTCGACCTGTGATTGGTTATTGGCTTAAGCTATCAGTGAGGTGTCCGTGTCTTGCGGTTTTGGTGCAGGGAGGTCCAGATTTACCCTGCGGTGGACGCTTCCGAAGGAAGAAAATAATTTCTACTGATATTTACGAGGTTTTTCAATTGATGTAAACTACTTTTATGGATAGAAATTCTATGTACGGACCTTTGAAGACACCAATTAGCAGGGTTTGTATTGTGCAGACGCAACCCTAAAGAGACGGCATGTCCAGGCGCGGTGATCAAAACCAGGGCAGTCTTTATGCGTCTGTTCTTTACTTACGCCATAAAATCTTGGACTATTCTAGAGATTTTTAGATTGTACAAAAGGATGAGAGCTATTGCAGGAAGGATATTGTGCATGAGAACATCTTCTTGCCGCCGTTGCATTGTAAGAGAAAGTGAATGCTTTCTTTTATAGCTTAACGTAAAAATTTAAGGGGAAAATATACAAATTACAACAAAACTTTGTTACAGGACGATCTTCCTGTAACAGTAATTTGTGGCCCATAGATTTAAAGTGACTGAGTCACCTCTTTTGAAATAGACGACGACAAGTTTAACCGAACTAAAGAAAATAATGTGAAATAGATTTGGTTTATTAATATACGAAAAGCGTCTTCTGTTCATTATCAAATACAGAAAAGACATATAATCACGGTTATAAACTATGAACAGTAGGTTTGTACCGATCCGATTAATGAACGTCTAGTGATTAAGGAAGAATATCAACAATAAGTAATTCATTACGTATTCATATGAACAAATTTGCTTTTATTATGTTGAAAATGAACAATTTTCCTCTTTACTCTGCCGAAATTACAATAACCCTTGACATGAAAGATCAACCGTACATTTTAAATAATATAATTCAGTATATACGATCACTGCAACTATTTACTTTTTTAAATAAATGTTATTACCATTCAAGGATCTTCGATAAAACGAAGTAAACATTAAGAAATTCGAAACAACACAACCAGATAACAGAAATCTCAATAATAATAATAATAAAAATGGAGAACTAAATGAAATATTTGCAAACAAAACTCTCAGGTATTGATACTGCGGGAACAACATTGTATAATTAATTTCGATAATTAACATATGATCCGAGACATATTCATTGAACACTTTCTTCGTCACGCAAAACAACATCGCATTATCAAAGTATTTTAATTAAATTCCCTCAAAAAAAAAACTACTACATCTTTTGTTTTGTTCTTAGCCCACCCTAAATACCTCTTAAGACGGAAGGAATCCAATAAATATTGCTTCATAAAAGCGTTATTTTCATAAACTCATAGACTCTCCGTTTTGTTATCAAATTTACGAAAAACGCAGCTATAAAATGTCAGGGGAAATCAGTTACTGAAAGTTGGAGTTATTTTCCCCAATTCCTAGATCAATCTGAATTGCCTCTTGCGAAATGTTTGATATCACTAAAGCTTTTCAAATTCAAGCTGAGTTTCTTCCCTAGAGCTTGAAAAGTTGAGGTATTTTCGAAAAAGGACAACGTTATACCTAATTTATAATAAATAATTTTTCTCTTTCAGTATAATTGGCCAAAAATTGGTAAATTCTAAGAACTGTGATATTTGTTATGTGTGTGTAAAATGATCATTTTATTAAATGTCATATCTGTACAAATTATTGAAAGTATGTAATACTACTCTGTGCAAAGTTACATCTTGGTTGAGCTTTAGTTATACAATGCAGTAGAAATTGCACAAGTTGTTTAGAAATAGCGTCTACACTATTTTCTTGAATGTGGTTCAGTATAAATTGATGTCTCGTTCAAATTTCGAGAATTTTCTAAGACACCAAAAGTGATGTTCTGTACTTCTCTGTAAATTTGCACGATAGGAAAATGCAATTTTCTTGCGTAAACTGTTAAGCAGGTCGTAAAACTTACTATGTTAGACAGCATCGGGCGAAAATTGAGGCAAAGTGTATCGTTTAAGCACGTTCTAACATTTGGCAGCAAGTCCGTACTGATTTCAAACGCCAAATTATGCCATGTCGGCCGCACTTTCAATTTCCTATTAGTAGTTAGACTGTATCTGGTTTCAATTAATTTGCTATTGTGCTTAAAGTTATGGTACATGCCCATAACTTTATCTCAATGCAATATAATAAAGACATTACTTCTGGCTATAGGTACACGTAATCATTTGAGCATAGAGCAGACTTTGGTTTTGCGGTATGGAACTCTCATATATATATATACATCATCATCATATTCAACCATTATCTATCCACTGCTGGATGAAGGTCTCTCCAAATGCTTTCCACACAAGTCTATCCTGAGCAATTCGCTTCCACGTCACCCCAACCTGTTTTCTTATTTCATCCACCCATCTAGTTTGAGGACGTTTTCTAGGTCTTCGGTGGTCTCTTGGAATTCAGTTCAGAATTTCTGTTGTACATCGTTGATCAGTTCTTCTTGCAATGTATAAACTTCAGATCATAAAAAGGGGCCAAGTGATAACCCCTTCACCACCTACCCCAGTTTGAGAATCTCTGATCTACATAGATAAGTTTCCTCTTATTATCATATTAACGATTGTGGATGATAATTTACTTATTAAATCGTGACTTAGTATTCGTTTTATCATTTTTATGTATTTAAATACCTAAAATAGGTAATACTATAAATTCTACATATTGACCGTAAATCCTTTAAAGAGAATGGTTAAAACAATGTGAAAAATCATAACCTAGATAGCTTTTTTTAAAAAATACTTTGCAGTATCCACAATAACTGTTCATACAAATGATTTGAAGTGCCTATTGCCCCTGCGGTGGCGCAGTGTGGTAACGCGTTCTCCTATTGCGCGGCTAATCCGGGTTCGACTCCCAGCAGTGCAAAAAGAACGCTTACTCAGAGATCTCATAAAAGATCGCACTGCTCACTGTAGTCCGGGGTTTGGTTCCCCAGGCCTTAAGAGGTTCGGATTCCTCGGAAAACAGTAGGTCCCGGCGCAGCATGACCACTGTAGTCTTTGAGCCGTAAAACCAAAAAGAAAGAAAGAAAGAAGTGCCTATTTTATTTCACACATATGAAACTGCTTATTTGAATTTTAGCTTAAGAGTTACGTAAAATTCTGTGCAGTTAGTTTTGATCGTGTATAATAGAAAGACAAGCATGGTCTGTTTAACAATTTTTTTAGTTAGTTCAATAAATCTTTAAAATTTTAGCTTTCACGTGTTTATTAAAAAACACGTTCAGCTGTCCTTACTACTTTGTATATTTTCTTCATTTGAATATACTTATTCTACTTTCTATAAATTTCAATTTAAATGCCTTGAATTTTTTAAAATGCCAAGATCGGAGCATTAATTAAGATCTTAAATGATATGTGGCAATTTAAATCTTTGAACTGACAGCAACGACATCGAATTTTCTTCATCTTGTTGTTTTATTTGCGATTCCACTGTATACATGATACCATGCTTTGTAAAAAAACAAAAGCGCAGCTAGAATATCGGCGAAAAATAGCGTAAGGCTAGTTTTTTTGGCGGAAAATAATTAAAATTGATTGTAATTAGCTCCATAAAAAGTGGACAATAGTTAATTAAGAATTTTTTTGTCAAGATGGCTTCTTGATTCGAAGGTTGAAAGCCCATAAAAATTTTCGATATAGGGCGGTGTTTAATTATAACTCCCTCGGGCTTTTTTTAAGCTTCAGGATCATTTAATCTATGCAGAAATACCAAGGTAAGACGGTATTAAAATTGTTTTAAAAACATATTAAAACATGCTTTCATGTCATTAAATCCATTCAAAAAATACAACAGACATATAACAGTACGCATGCGGTATACCAAAAATTTTCACACGCAATATTGAAAGATCCAATTTCTAAAGTCTTTAAAGATAAAGGTCTTCAATCTTGAAATGTTACTTTAAAGAATAAATAGAAAACACTATATATCTAACAGTATAATTTTATCATATTACGTGCACTTATAAACTGGCTTAGAAGAAATTCTCAAATTAATTGGTTTGCGCCAAAATTTGAAAAAGTCGGAAGATGAGAGATATTGGTCTCTCAGCATTGAAGTATATATGCATGAGGTCTTTTCAAATCATCATATATACATAAAAGTACATTTTCACTTTATGTACCATTACGATAATTTTTATGGCACGATTAAATTAAGTACAAAAGGCCAGATTCTAATAAAATGTGCAGATTATAATAAATTGAGCGCTTGTATATTGGAAATGGAATTAAAAATTTCATTCAACGCTACATTAAAGTTGCAGTCCAAATTATACATTAACGCGAAGGAATTTTCCATTAAAACGCCATATACCTTGGCTAGTCAAGCATCCGCAATTCGAAGTTCAGTTTGTACGCTAGAATAGATTATCTCATCCATGATTTTCCACAATTCCCATGAGGCTAGCAGCAAATAGGGCTCTAAATCATTTGAAATCAATACCAAACCTGCTTTCTCCTGCCCCTTAAATTAAATTTAAGGGATTAATTGTTGGCAAGTATTCGACTCATAATAATAATTAAATAGTTTCTAAATTATAGAGCCCGGCTCCACCTATTCAAACGCCTATGCAGTTCGAGGAACAAATTGAGGATAATGCATGCAATCTATTGTAATGTATGTGTATATTAATATTTTTCCTAGGCGGATCATATCGTTATATCTTATTCCTCTCCCAAACTTCTCATATATGAACTTGATCCGGGCTAGCTGAAATTACTAAAATGCAAGTCCACCAAAATCCTTAGAGTCTACTGTGTAACATGTGTGGAGGCAAGTTAAGAATGCAACCATTAATGCCAAGTCAAGCAACATATACACTTAACGTTGATTTATTTGCTCAATATTCTGATTTACCACGTGAACACGTTTTAATTCACGTCAGAAAACTTAGTTCCGCAGCAAATGCAGATGGCTGTTTAACAAGCTATGCTTGTGCATGTTAGTAACGCCACATCCAACTACTGCATCGTAAATGGAATTACCAGAACTCTACAAATCCGGTAGCCATTGACGTGCAGATTTTTGTAGTTGGTGAGTCGGAAATCATCTTTTCCTACCAAGTGCCCGTGTTTTCTTATCGAGTACCGATTCTTCACGAGTGCCAATCCTGTCTATGGGTGCGATTTGCCAAGGCGTGCCGCACCCTGGTAAACACCAAGGACAGAAGTTCAAATCATCTTGTAAGATATTATTACCCTCCGCAGGGATAACACAATTGCCAAATATGGTCAACACAAGAAAGCCTCCGGGGCGAGATTTTTGTGAGTTTTCGTGGGGGAATTTATTATACAATAATTTTTGCCACCCACGTATTAATTAGCTCAAACTAGAGCTTATGTAATTTTGGAGAAAAAGAGACGCTTTCCCCATCCTGGATTCGAACCAGGGTCCCCTTATCATTTATATATATCCCCTTATCATATTATAAATCACCTTATTACATATTGCAATATATTTTAATTGACACCGGATGTAAATACGCAATGATTGAATTATTTACTTGCGTGAACATGAAATCTGCTGTGCAGTAAAAAAGAACAGTGCAGTTTCTTTGGACAATGTGGAAAGTTCTCGTTGATATTAAACCCATTAGAAATTATTTTCTAAAATTATTATTAATTTCTTGGTCTTCTTTCTGAAGTGTCTTCTCCGATTCAGCGATAAGCAACCAACATGGATTACAGTTCCCTGTTTCTGCTCGCGTGGATAATACCTTCTGTGCTCAGTCCAATCCAAGGGTGGGGAACCTGCGGCCTTTGCAGCCTTAGGTGCGGCCTTTCGGATGAATCCAAATTTTGCAAACCAAATCCTTTTATTTTTATTAATATGATTTTGTTCATCTTATTTTTTATTTATTTACTTTATTTTAATTATTATCTGAAATGAACGTATTTAAAATGAAAAAAAAAAAAAAAAAGTATCATCGAAGTAATGCTCTCAAACTGACCGCCACAATTAAAGCATTAGTAAACCAGAAGGGTTATTTTTGTATGTCCACTATCTATCATTTGCATAGGTTTCTCTCCACCGGATTACATTAGAAAGCGAATACGAACATTTTTGCCGAAAACATTGAACAAGTCTCTACTAAAATAATAATAATAATAATAAGTACAGTTGACCATTTCGGTTAAACGGAGTTCGAATAATCGAGATTCTGCTATATATCTAACCAGTGTTGTAGGAGAGGGAGCTCAAACTCCCCTTTATGCAGCAAAATACACTGTTCCGTTTAACGCCAAATCATATGATCTGTTAAAGACTACTTGGGCCCCCATAATTTTTGAATTGTTACACCCCTGTTTACAAGTGAAATTTCCTGACTGTGGCCTTCTTTGACTGCAACTAACTTAATGCGGAATTCCAACAAGAAAAATTACCCCACCTCTGATCTAATTCAAGCTTCTAAATATTGGCCACACATTCTCTCAAGACTCTTCCTTGCGATGTTTTTCTCTGATTCTAATTGAGGTAGCTTGCATTTTGCTCTTCTCATTATGCGTCTGCAATATGATAACTTTCTTCTCAGAATTGTAGTCATGATAACTCTTTTTGCACTTGATTTGTTTAGGATTTCTTAGGTGGCGATCTTGTCAGTCTATTTTATTTTCAATAACCTCCTAAGGGTACACATTTCGAAAGCTTCGGTTTAAATTTATTTGGAGTAATAAGAGAAATTCCCATAGTTATCGTTATTTTATACTTGAAAGGTAATTTCACTTATGAGTCCATTAAACATAAATAACAAAATTTGCACAAACGCTAATAGCCGTAGTATACATATGTATATTACTATATGTAAACGGAATCTCCATATCCAATTTTTTAAATAAATTTATATTTCCAAACTTATCATTTTTATATAAAAAGAACTTTTAGTTAATCTCGTTGGCAACAATTAATTCTACCATAGTATGGTATTCTTTTTAAAGACATATCTCCTTGAAAGACGTTTAAAACCCCATGGTTGGGACAGTTTATTTCCAGGGATCCATCTCTTTGCTTTGTTATCTGTTTCCACGAGATAATAAAAGAATTAGAGGGTTTAATTGCGTTATAAAATATATTAATCACAATGGTTATGTTTGTTTATTTAATTGATAAGATGCAATCATATTTCGGAGTTTTCAATAAGGGAAGAAATTGAGATATTCAAAATGCAATATATACTCGTGCCATTGTAGCTTTATATGATTTCAAATACAATATAATTAAAAATTCAAAAGTTACTGTTAAGTCCATTTTGATGTTAACCACACACAAAACGATATTTCGAAGGCACATTTTTGTACAATTCCTAAATTTGCTTCAAAAACAGCGAAGTGCTTCCTAAAAATTTAAACCAATTCGGAAGATAAGCCAAAGTTATTTAAAAACAAGTTCCTTGTAATGATTTTAGAATATCTTCTGTTTGGCTTAACTGTATTCATGAACATTAGGCGAGCCTAATTTTACCACAAGTGCTTTAATTTTAACAGATAAATGCACTTTTCATTAATAATAGCGATTCTCTATGACCGTACTCAAACTATTATCTCGAAATAAAAATCCATGTATAAAATAATCTGTCACTAAATGAAGTATATTTCAACTTTTAACAAATTCTCCAGAGAACTCGCAATCTCCCAATACTCTGAAGACTGAATTCCGAAGGGATTATAGTTTGATGTCAGAAAGTTTCGATTATTTTATAATATTTTAAGACTCCGATATGTGGCGAGTTCATGGTAATCCGATTTCTAGTAAACTGCAAGAGCAGACTTATGAGGTTCAAATTTCCATTGAGAGTTCTGTGTGTTCAAATTCGTTAATTAAGCGGGCACATACCCCTTAAGTGTTACGAAATGCCTTCTGATAGGCTGAAGTTCAACATTCTATAACTTTTAAAATAACACATATCCAAAAATAAAAATTTGCACATAGGATTATTGTATTATGAGCTTACTAAAATCATTTACAAAATGTATTTACATATTGCTATTTTTTTATAATAAATCAAAATATTATACTAGATTTTGCTCGTTAAAATTTTTAATACCATTTTGCGCGCATAATATAATTGGTTGTTATTATCTAATTACCAAAAGTAATGTGCTAAATGATAAATAATGAGTATAGCATTCAACTAACGAAAAATCTTAAGAAAATAATGATACTTAATATTTTTTAAAACAATAAAAAATAAAACTTTTAAAATTTGCCATTTTTTCAATATTAAAATGCATCTAGATAAAAATATTATTACTTAATCT
>QLNU02015360.1:264744966-264771761 GCA_006491805.2 Dysdera silvatica | reverse complement strand
CTACCGCCTCCATACTTCCCGATGAACCCGTATGGTTTTTCAAACATTCAAGTTCGTGTAAGGCCTTCCATTTATCGAAGTTTGGACCACGTCGAATACCTTTATATGCATCACACCCCTTGCAAAAAGTTGACATTACTTCTTTATCGATAACTTTCACACACTGTTCACCAATAACAGTACACACACCTACCAAAGACATATACCCTTTGGTTTTCCAGGTACCGTCCCCACTAATGATGATGTTCGATGACCCTGTAAGTAGTGCCTCATCTTCCGCAGCCTTCTTCATGGATTTTGTGGCAACTTTCGAGGTGGCTAATTCAAGGTGTTTGATTTGTCGATTATACGACCCTTCTGCATTTGGCTGTGGCAAATCCATTACAGCACAAAACATATTCATCCCCGACAATCCCTGACCCAGACATCTCATGGAATATAAAAACCGACGGTTTATTTCTGCAACAGCATTCTTCGGGCCAATAAATTTACTGCTGAGAAAAGAACCGATTTGTCCACAGCTTGAGCAATTCAAAATAAATTTAGATGCTAGTCCACTGGTAATTAATTCACTGATGGTAATGCTGCAACCACATACCTTGCAAGAAAGGAATTGTTCCAGGGCCTCAAACATCAGACCCTTATCCAATATTCGGTACCCTTCAAAAGTTTGATCTACAGGAGAATCTTCTTCAAAGCACAGCTTTAATTTTTTGCTCGATGTGCTTTCGTCCAGCATTTTATGATTTCGTGTATGTACATTTCCGGTAAATTTTCTTTTTTTTGGCCGTGTTCCGGATGCACGTTTTTTAGTGGAAATAACATTCGCCATAACACTGATAATATATAGAGTAAGAGAAACGACAAAATATAAATATATGTATTAAAAAAGAAAGAAAATAGGATTTCAAAACCTGGATCGCAAAAACGAGGTCAAAAAACCAAACGTGGAACAAGCAGTAGGCAATCGCAAAAGCGTGGTTTGTTTTAGGGAACACTGGTTTGTTTACAAACATAAAGTGCGTAGAGTAGTTTACTTCATTTGTCCTGCATCTGTTGATAAAATAAGAAAGTATGTATGTAGACACGTCTCCTACAATGCGCATAAAATTCTTAAACGAATACATGAATACGAAAACATCGAAACTAAATGTAAACAAACTCTGCGTCCCTTTAAAATGGCATCCTTGAAGATTCATTACTCTTTAGGTTTTTTTTCATAACTCAACTTCTAATGTAAATATTTTTAAACGGTTGGTCTTAAAATGGTCAGAAATATTTGGGCTTTCTGATAAAAAAATGAAAGACAGTTAATTTTTGAAACTTTATGGAATATGTGCCCCCTTAAAATATTGGTTGCTGCATAATTTACATGACTTATTCTTCGAGTGATGTCCAATTAACCTTCTCTGTATAGCGTATGAATGTCCATTACTACGAGCTGACGTTATTATTAGAATGCCCTGATTCATATTTTCCTGTGAACAGCATTTGCAGAATTAAATAACAGAGATTAAAACAGCGTTCTTTAGGGAAAATATAAAGCTATACATAGACCTTTGACGCTAAATACCAATATTAGCTCATTAACATGAAGTACTTTTTAGCTCATGGTGTAGATATTTCGACTAACAAGGACTGTGGTATAAAAGCATTTACGTTGCCATACTAAATTTTATCGCTTGCTGCGCTACATAAACTAAAAAAGAGATTTTTTGTTGGTAAAACGGTAGGGAACATGCTGAAGACAAATTGTTTTTACCAGCTACAGGGAACAGTTGAAAATAATATACACCATAGAGCTTTGCTGGATATTCCGCCGCGTCTATTTATTAAACACACTTAACGTTTCACTCCATGCTATGAGGAGCATCTTCAGAAGTAATACCGACCAAGTTTCCCTCTGCAAAATGCAAAACTTTCACTTGGTTTCTCGGCAGAAAATGAGTGATTAAAAATATGAGACGTATTTATAGTACTATTTCCCTGGCTGTCCCTGATTGGCTGATTCATTGGTTGTTGGATGAAGGTTGTCTCTCATTGACCCAGAGGGTGGCGAGTTTAGATTGGCTGAATGAGGCCCGACGTTTTTGTGAAATTTTAGGCAAGAATTCCAAATTGATGGAACATTAACGGAGTCTATTGAAATTATTAAGACAGATTTAATGGCCAAGGCCTCCATGCATAAGCGTGGCCATAATGTATCAGTTTTTGCAATAACCGAGGTGTCATGAAAAAGAATCCTATCCTTGCGCCCACTGATTTGCTAGTCAGTTTTAATGTAGTTTCCCTTTTTACACAAGTACCCGTCGCGGACACTATTGTCCTATTGAAAGAAGTGTTTCCCTCGGATTTCGTCGGCCTTTTTGAACTTTGTTTCACTTCCGGCTATTTAGTTTATGATAATAACTTTTATAAACAAATTGACGGTGTGGCAATGGGTGACCCGCTTAGCCCGGTTATTGCAAACTTTTACATGTAACATTTTGAAGACAGGGCCCTAGAGTCGGCGAAACACAAACCAAAAATATGGCGTAGATATGTCGATGGCACGTGGGTTGTGTGGCCTGCCTCATGGTGAAGCGGCATTACAAGAATTCTTACAAAATCTTTACAGCATACATAACAACATTCAGTTTACCATGGAGGTTGAAATGCAAAATAAAATTCCCTTCCTTGATGTTCTTGTTACTAGAAAGGATGATGGGTCTCTTACCACATCTGTTTATCATAAGCCAATCCATACCAATAGATATTTAAATGCTAGCTCCCATCATTACCCTGAGCAAAAACAATCCGTTTTAAACACCCTTGTACATCGTGCTTGTAAGGTTTGTGATGCTGATAACCTGAAGTCCGAGTTATCTTTTCTATCCAAAACGTTTCTCATGAACGGCTACTCTAAAAGCGCTATCAATTAGGCCATGAGAAAACAAAATGGCGCCGTTTTCACTACATTGGCACCAGTGATATCCGATAAAACTGAATTTAAATTTGTGGCTTTTTTGCCCTATGTTAAAAATACTACAGACAAAATTGGACTTATTTTGGCCAAACAGGGTATCAGACCTGTCTTTCGTTCCACCAACAAACTCCGTTATATTTCAATAAATCCAAAACAATCCAGAGATCCCCTTAAAATATCCGATGTTTATAAAATACCCTGTCAGTGCGGTAAAATTATATAGGACAAACTGGTCGTTCAATTTGTACTCTACTTAAGGAACATAAAAGCCATGTTCGCTTGCAACAAGCTAACAAGTCAGCGGTCGCTCAACACGCCATTGATTATAAACATCAAATTCTTTTTCACGACACTTCGGTTATCGCAAAAACTAGATCATTGTGGCCATGCTTATATATGGAAGTCTTGGCCATTAAAAACTGTCCTAATAATTTCAATAGAGAAGACTCCATTAATGTTCCATCAATTTGGAATTCCTGCCTAAAAATTCACAAAAAATTCGGACCTCTTTCAACCAATCTAAGCTTGCCACCCTCTGGGCCAATGAGCGACGACTTTCATCCAACAACAAATGAATCAGCTAATCAGGGGACAGCCAGGAAAATAGTACTACAAATACGTCTCATATTTTTTACTCACTCATTTTCTGCCAAGCAACCAAGCGAAAGTCTTGCATTTTGCAGAGGGAAACTTGGCCGGCAATTACTTCTGAGAATGCTTAGCATAGCACGGAGTGAAACGTTAAGTGTTTTTAATAAACAGACGCGGCGGAATATCCCGCAAAGCTCTATAATGTATATTAATAGACGCCGTGAAAGTCTTCGTGAATGTAGTTGCAAATAAACTGTGATCTTCTTGTACTTGTTCAAACATTAAAATAACGTTTAAAAAATTCTATATTTTATACAAACCAATAGAGTTTGCAAAGGCTCGTTAACACTTCTTGGTACAATTCATCACAATAGCACAAAAAGTTTCTAAATATGATACGCAAAGCTTGTTACAATGTTGAATAAATTCCTCTTACTGAAAAAGAAGTGACCATATATTAAAATTTCATAGGAAATTAAATTACTAAATGAAGTTAGAAATAAAATGTAGCAACCATCCATTTGATTCAAAGAGTAAACAAAAATGTAAAAGTAGTTGTATACAGTAACTCAGGTAACATGCCACTGCTAACTTTTTTACTTTTCTCTTATCTCTAAATGTATTCCTGAAGCATTTGTTCAATTTAAACAGAATTATTTTTCACTTCAGCGAGTTTGAAAAGTGCCATATTTTTCTAGCACATTCAGCAGTATATTCCTCTCTCACAAACATCGTGGTGCAAGAGGGCAAAACGGTAGATTTATATAAGGACGTAATAAATTGAGAAAGGGAATAATTACCTGGCAAAATGGGAAAAGAACGCCAGGGATATCTTCAGTAAATGTTAGAATAAAGAGAGTTGAACTGAAGAAATAAATAACCAAAAAACGTAAAACTCTTAAATTATGACAAAAATATTTTTTTGAAAATACTATTAACAGCTATGGGTGAAAAATCGTATTATGTGATCAAACCTTTAATGAAATCTACGAACAGCCTATAACAGAAATATTTTTAATACATTAAGCAAACTAAATCAGATAGCAGAAAACCATTACCAGCAAAAGTACATAAACCCATAAAAACGCTGACAACTTTCAAAGCAGTGTTTGCAGGAGTGTATAGAGCCATACATTTGTACCCAGTTTAAAGAACTTCTTAAAGTAAAATGTACCGCGGTAGACCCACCATAATAGTAGCTGTCCTAGTGGCAATCATCAACTAACATCTCCATTGGTCTCGAATTCTGATCCTAAAGAAACACAACTCTTAATTCAAAGGAAATAATTGGCCACCAAGTCCTCCCCAATCGCAGATGGCATTATTAAAAAACATGTGCACGCAAACAGAGAGCGACAGAATTATATAAATACAATTATATAAGCAAATTTTGAGACCAAATCAGCATACGTAAGTAATCCATTACTGTACTTCTCTCATCCTTGATCAAATTAAATCTTAGAGTGTTATTTGCATAAATACATAATCATAACCCGGAAAGGGAATGCGGAATCAAATCTATATTTGCTGATGATTATTTAAATTCAGCAGAGAGGAAATAATCACCGGCCATACAAAAGTACAACTCTTATTATCCAATCCTTTCAGAATTGAATTTTCACTAATACCTTCTTTAACAAAGGAGGAACTACCGACACTTCCTAAAGTTCTCTTCGATAGAAGTTTGAGAGACGGAAAGCCGGGCAAGACTTTTCACTAAATTAAAGCAATTTCAGCCTCGATGAATCCGCCTGCTCAATAATTGTTTTACTGAGTTAAGTAGGATAGTAGGGTTGTTTCCAAAAAGGAACATTTTGTTTGCCTTTTCGCTCCAGACTTGGCTGTACAGAATGAAGATTAGATCTACTTAGAGCAGCGGGCGGAGGAGAAAATCCACTTGCAGCTAGGATTAGCGAAATAACCCCCAAATGCTATTTTAAGTAGAGTTAACTAAATGTTTGTGCGGTACTCGAGACTGTTTAGGGAGCTTCTGCTTTACACAGAAACGGAAAGGCGATGAATATGTCGGGATGCAAGCAATGGGAGAAGGGCCATATATATATATATATATATATATATATATATATATATATATATATATATATATTAAGGCAAAATCCCAGGACCAGTAACGAGAATTGAATTAAAATCTAGGAATTTCCACCCTACGAGTATTTCGTGATGAAAATCCATTAAGAACGTAGTCATAAATGCGCGGAATCTCTAAAAGGAGATACAACTGGCTGCTTTCACACTTGCTGCCCGTCTTAGCCCTAAGGTAGAGGATGACCGATATCTTCTCCTTTTGGCGACATTTACACCATCCTCTGATTTCTCAGAAAATTCGAGACAAGATAGCTACTACGTGGAGTAACCTAGTAGTTTATTGAAGTGTTATACACACAAATGTCATTCCTTACGCACATCTATCTGAATAAAGATCACTTCGAAAGTAACGGATTTTCAAATAATCCCAAATAAAATCCATAAAAGGTTATCTGAGGTGCATCTATCAATACCTTTTTAAAACTTTAACGCACTTCGTATTTATTTTCAAAAAATATATATATAAAGCTTACTTTGTATGAGTAAATTTAATTTTAACGTAGGAGAGTTTATTTTATAAACAAAATATTTGAGAAAATTAAAACTCGTTTTCAAAAGACAAAGATAACTCAAGAATTATAGCATTTATATTCTTCTACACGCGGGCAGGGAATAAAAGCTTGAATCCCTTCGTTACAGTGGTCTATGTAAAATAACTTCCCGGGTATACAGTTTGACTAATAAAGAGCTACGTATGTTGTGGCAGCATCGGCTAGAAGACTTGCAAAATTGGTGTCCTCTTTAGGTATTGTTGACATAATTGGAGACAACACGTCATTTTTATAACTTTAAAGGATGATTTCCGAAACTAATTTCAAACATCTGTCATCATTTGACAAATGCTCTAGAAATATAGTTTACACTATTAAACGAAGCCAACTGCTGTTTGTCTTACATTCCAAGAAAAATTTGTGTTAAATTAAACAAATAAAGAAATATACATTATTCAGTTATATTTGGTAAAAACATTGTGTATTATTTTTCAAGTAATTGCTCTCTTTCTTTTATAGGAGATATATTCCCGGTATTTGGGACATAGGGGACTATATGATAATTATATTAAATACAGAGTATATAGTAAAGTTACCAATTTTAAATCCTAGTTTTCAGAAATATTTGAGACAGTGAATGTAATAAGAACGTTAATATGATGATAGTCTTCAGAGAATTCAATGCGAGTATAAATTTCTAGGGATTATTTCCCCAAATTATTGCTCTAGAAATTACGAAACAAATATATTTCGTAAACGTATGGTACATTAGTTCCTCCTGTTAGCGCCATATGTCTGAAAGAAGAACGCAACCCAAGAAGGCTTTGTATCGTGTCTAGGTAACATTCAAGAAGTTTGCGTTAGCACACATACACATTACTCTTCTTGAAGACATATGGGCTATAATATGTTCTGTAATTTCAGCAGAACAAAGTTATCTAATGGCAGCGCTATTGCAATCTTTTTATGCCATTTTGGGTCATTTCTTTGGCTCCGGCTTGGACCTTCGTTGTTTTCACCGCTGCATGTATGAAACTTAGCCCCATTTAGATTAGGAAACAAGCCATAGATTTGCCTTGTTTCTTTTCTCATTTTTACACCATACATAAACTAGAAGAATTCGTTCTTGCAAATTTAAAATAATGAAAATATTTGAAGTCCTATAGTCATGTTATTGTGAAAACATGTATTTTCAGAAACATGTTGATGCATTCAAAGGAATAAATAGCGCGCTTTTCATACAACTGAATGAAAAAAATTATTACAAGATACTTCGTTTTAACGTAGATCAGAAATGCTATTTCGCCTGTTGCATTCACTTTTTTCATAAATTTTCCATGTTTCAGAGAAGAAATACCGCATTCTTTTGCTATTGCAATAACCGGTCTCTAGAAGTCATTTCGTAAATAGCTTAACAATGTTCTTCCCCTGTCGTCGGTAGAACTTATGCCTTTGTTTCTGAGTTCGACACAATCCAACACAAATATACACTAATTTTTTTCTCAAAGAAACTAAATTAGACTACGCTCCAAAGTTAAAGGTACTTTTACCTGATCATGAACCCTTATCATGAAGTTTTGTATGTGTAGGTAATATACTGTTATCAAAAATAATCAAGTTCATAGTAGGAATCACGTACAATGTGATGTTGTTCTACGAAGTACATGCGGACTTTGAGCAAATAAAAGCATTTTCGGTGCCAATGATAGAAGAAATAAGAGATATACCTGTGTATCCGTGAATGGGTAGTACACAGGTGAATACCCATCGACAACTACTTGGACATCGACAACTCGTGTTAATATGATTAATTGTTTAGTCACACAAGAGCTGAATTTTGTAACATTTTTACTTTGCGCTAGAAATGTTTTACACTTCGGCTTAAAAAAATATCTGAATTCATTTTACATGAAAAAAATTATAGCCTCTACATCTGTTATGTTAATGAACCGTATTAGTTAACCATGTTCTCATCGAAGAACTGTACTTCTGTAGATGTCAAGGAAAACACTTACGTGGATGGTATTAAAAAATCGTGAATTTAAATAAAATATGCGGATTTAAATAGAAACGAATAAAACACTAAGCTTTGAAAATACGATTATTATTACTGTCATTAAGTGACTGCTGCTAAACTAATTTCGTTCACATATTTATGCCTCCTTAATCAAACCGAGTTGAATAAGGATTAAAACCTCTTATTAAAGTGGGAGAAAAGCCCGCTTATCCCACCTGCTGCACAAAGAGTAAAAATAATGAGGAACTCCAAAGGAATTACATATTCTAAACCTCCTACCTCGAACCCAATAAGAAAATATGAATATGTGTGTGGTGTATACGTGATATCCATGTTAAAATCCCACGTATACATCACATAACTATCCAAATTCTTGGTAGATTTCTCCATTCTGTTTCTATTTCAACACCTTTTAGGACATACGTAGTCTTTCAATGTATGCACAACGCTATTGGATCCTAAATTAGGGATGCGAACACTTCCCCCCCCCTCTCCTACGGTCCAGAGTTGCTTTCTAAGCTATGTAATACAAGGGAATTTTTACTTCTACATGTTTTGCATTTTTGTTTAACTCAAAGGGTACTAAACTAGCAACTTTTACTGGTCCATCGACAGAAAATTAGGAACTTATTTCTCCGATTATATCAAAGCCTATTTTCCATGGAAAACCTCAAGAGTGAACAACATTTTGTCTCTAACAATTTTTCTCGCTCTGCTAAATTCTCTGAAATAGCCTCTTCGATTGGGAAATGGTTCATATCGAATAGAGTCTGCTTAAAAAATCGATTTTCCTTTTCCATCCACCAGAAATACTCCCCCTTTTCAATCTTCGAAATTATTTCTCTGTACCTCAAAAACAATTTAGCTAATTTGTTGGACTTGGAAGTAACCCCAATTTTAAATTCCGGTAACATTCAACAATTTCTTTACTAATAAAGGAATAAATATTATTTCAAACGAAATAAATTTGGACATTTGTCTTGCTGAAACTTATTTTTCCAGACTTATCTATTGTTACCGTTGTACCAGTATACAATAAATTCCTTTTAAGATGACAGTATAATTTATAAATACCCACAACGCGATGTATCCAAGACCTAATAAAATGTACAAACAAACTTTTTCCAAAACACCAATTGGCTAGGACCTATATATAAGTCAAGGGCAGGAAATGTGCTGTATAGACGAAAAATATCACATACTGTATATATTCAAATACGTTGTTGAAGCATCACTTTATGTAGCATCACAGCGTCATAGCAGATAGTTGCTTACACATTTTATCTTGTTGTGTGCTTGGCCATTATCCTTCAAAAATGCCCGGGAAATCTGTTGCTCGGATATAACAAATCCCCACTTGAACACAAAGGTTTAATGATAAACCTGGAAGAAAATATGGCCTATCTTGACGAATCTCGTTTTCAGTGGAAGTGTGCTAAATATGGAATACGCATTTGCTGTAAACGCAGCTTTTACACAAAGCTGCAACTATGAAAAAAAAAGGGTGTAAGGTACGTTTTATGATGTTTCCAAGATCTCTAAATCTCATGAAAAATCATCTAAATCATCTACTACATATTCTTCATCAAATGCATGTTCTAACCAATTATCTGTTCTTTTTTAATTCACAAGCAATAAATCCTGACGATGACATGTTCTATCATGGCAGTGCGTCTTACCATCATGCTCAGAAAATGTTTACTGTGTTTAAAAAGATACATTACCAAAATTCTTCCCAGTTATAGAATTTCCAAAGACGTCGAGCGTATAGAAATATTTTTTCTTTGCGCCTAATTTATCATCTAATATTACCACGTTGTCGGCTATGACGGTAATTGTTAACAAATAAATAAAGAGATATGATTAGGAAGGTGTGCTATCATTTGCCACATGATAAGCACGTGCTGGATAAAAAATCTTACGAGAATTTTTGCTTCGTCTATAAACATATTTTATAAATAATGTATATTTCCTGAAAAGTTCATAGTAAAAGATACTTCATTAATTAAAATAACATGTAAATTCATCTAACGTGTTACGTTAATTTAAATACGTATAAGCATAAAATAAAACTCTCTCGTGTAAACTTGAATAACAAGAAATGCGCAAAAAAATATAAATTTGATGGCAGTATAAATGGCACGTATAAATATCATTACTGAAAACCGTCCTCAAAGGCCTATTTTTTTTATTTTGAAAACAAAATTATTTTTCTGTGGCTTGAACAATTTGTTATCTGGAAAAATGACGAAATAAATGTATATCTTATACTGTCATGCTTAAATGCTACTTGTCCTTTTGAAAGAATTTATTTCATTCAAATGTATAACAATCATTTAAGTCAATAAATTAAAAAAAATTATTATAATAATAATACAATATACATTCAGGGCATGGTGTTTTGATCGTTGCCATTGGGCGATGTGGATTTAAGATAGTCACTATTATCACTGACCTGAAGAAAAAACATATTCAACAAAAATTAATTCGAAAATTCTTGAAGATCAATAGTTTGGTTTTAGGAATATCAATATCGCAATATAGTGTATATATAACATGTATCTTGTCATATCTATTAAAAACATGAAAAAAACGCTGAGGCTTATTTTCTGTGAAATCTCCAAAATTTAAGATTTTACGAAAATAATATCATTATTATAATTTTGCACTTAATAGGACTAGTTCATTTCTATATTATTCTATATCAGTCATTCTATATATTTAAATCGAGGTTGTATTCCATTTAAAAAAATTTGTTTTGAAAGAACGGCTTTCCGAATTTAAAGGAACGCATGGCACCCTGAAACGAACTTGATTTTCAATCTCAAAATCACAGATTTAAATGCTCGTGCACGCTGCCAAAATAGTGGCATGAATTGCGAAATAGGGTTTTAATTTCATTTTGTAAATTAAATGTTATTGGGACATTTCCTTATTTGCAGAACGAGCTTTCCTGTATAAAACATAAAAAAAATTGGTAAAACAAGACCGCAATTCTTTATAAAAATTTTACTGTTTTTTCTCTTTTAAAAGTTTAAAATGTCCCTAATTAGATTGCCTACGCTTATTGGATTCACATATTTTACCAGAAATGGACATATTATGGTATAAAAACGCTTATCTCGATCATCTTATCTGACAAGCGGGCTATTGATAAAAAAAGAGATAAGTGAGATATATTATTATACCTTGGCACCGAATTAGGTAATAGAACAACTTGAAAATTATATTTAAGAAATTGATTGATATACGGCACTTACATACGTTGAGCTTGAATTTTCATATAAAAAGTGATGCTATTATCCGCTTGGTCTTAAATTTTTTGCTTGGTAACTTGGGCAAAATTAAAATTATGGCAAAAAAATAATCCACGAATTCCTCTATTCCTTTCACCTTCCCAAATAATATGGAATATTTTAATTTTAAAAATAAGCAAAATCTAAAACATTTCACTTTACAAGTTGCCAAAAATGAGGAAGAAAACTCCAAGGTAAGGGAATATTCTCAAAAAATTAAATTGTTCCTTAGGGTGCGAGAGTATAAGCTTACTAATTTAAATAAAATATTCCCAAAGTTAAAAGAAAATAAATAAAAAACCAATTTCAATACCCATCTATTCAAATTCCTCAATTTATCAAGCGCAACCCGTAACTAAGCTATCAATAAATATAAGAGCGCTCTATGTAAATAAAATGGTTTCGTATAAAATAAATGAAAAATAGCAAATATCCTTCGTGCATATTGAATGAGGCTGAAATTGCTAAGAACCTGCAGGTTAAGGTCGAAAAAATATACATATATTTATAATTCAAGCTCATTTTCGGGCCACGGTAAACTTTCTAAAATACGAAACTATGAAATGAAATATTTATTTGGTTAAAAAGAGAGGGCCTTTCATTTTTTACCTTATCTTTTACATATTTTCTGAAAGTAGAAAGAGCATATTTAATTTTAGAATGATAATAAAAAATAATTCGACAACACTGTGGTTTCGGCTATTTCCTGCTATCGTTATTCAGCTTCTAAAAATCGGGTCTACGTAAATAACGATATTTTGCCAGTTTTAATGCACTTTAACTTTCATATGAATGATTCCCCAAAATTTGATCAATTCAGCTATGTCACTTTCCTCCTTTGGTTTTCAATAGACAGCCCAAAACGTAAATAAACTTCTTTACATTCTGTGTGCCCTTTAACACAATTCCCTAGAATATAATCTATTAAACCTTACATGAATAAAACAAGCGTATTCTGTAACTGACATTTAATGAAAATAAGACAACCTCAGGAAACGTGCGGCAATAATAAAAAAAAGGAGAAAGAAAAGTTCGCAGAGAAATATAGCGTATCATCAAATTAAAGAAAAAAAACTTTCTCGTGCAAGGAAAAAACGTGCTAAAATGAGCTTTCTAAAGCTTTTAAAAGCGACAATAGCTGTCAGTTTCGTTCAGTTTTTGTGATCAGCCGGTTTTAGCGAAAAAGACTTTCTCTTGATCACCATAAAGCTTTTAACGCAAGTGCCTGCGGCACTTTGGAAGATAGCTCGGTAAATATAGGGAATGGCATCTTGAAATCATGAATGGCAGCTATCAGAAAAGAATGTCTAGATCTTGAAATTGAGTAAAAAACGTCTTTGCAGAATTGAGGGTATCTACCTTTTAAAGCACACTAGTGAATCTCCAATGATCATTCTGGTAGAAGCCTATATATCCGTTAGGTAATTACTCGATAAAAGTAGAAAAGAAAGGAGAAAAAAAGAATACGATAAAAAGAAATAGTCGTGATATTATATCTTCTTTGCTGAGTATTTACATAATTTTTCGTTTGGTATATATCTCGATCCAATATGGTAGATGACATAATGAATTTTTCCCCTTCAAAGACCTTCTATTTGGATAACCAAGTTTTCAGCAAACTGTTCCGTCTTACTAGTATTCCATAAAGTGGTGTGACAGTTTTTACATATTTTCTATCACCGAATATTAATTATATTTACGTAATAACCAAGTAATAATTATTGTTCAATTTATACATTTATGTAAATCTGTTTATTGGATTCTAGATATAGATGTATTTGTTGGACTATCGAATTAATGAAGGCAATTTTTCGACTATCATAAAGTTCTTCCCAAGAGAACATACACTTAGTAGTTCTAGCCATATTCATAAAATCATATTCCCCCCGAGAAATCAAAGCTGCAGACATATTGATTTCCCTCATGGAAAATAGCTCACCGTACTTGTATGATAAATGCCGTCATGAGACTCGATGTAAATACGAAATTGAACAGAATGCTGCACATCCTCTTCTATCCCCTCCCCATCTGACTCGGTCTAAGTGAAATAGATTAGTTATTCTAATTACAATAAAACTTCGGAACTTACAGCATACCCTTTTCATAATTACAGTAGCTAACAGTACCTATAATAGTAAATAATAATAAAAAAACGCTTATTTACAGCTGTTCCGGACGCATAACTCTCAAAAATGCTATGTAATCAAATATACCACTAATTACAAAGATCGAAAACCCATCCTCTCTCTCTCTCTCTCCCTTCAGTTTTATTTGGAAAGAAATTTGGACATTGATTACACTATTAGCTTACGTGCAGATTGTTATTTCTGTAAAAATTAATGAACTTTTCTTCCTACCTTGTCGAAAATTAGAGAAAAATCATACTATGTGTATCTCCGGACGATTGCTCTGTGTGTGGATGGGTAATTTAAAGACGGCGTATCGAAGCACCATCTACAACATCAATTTCCATATGGCCAATATCCATTCTTACCCGTCTGTAAACAATATGTTTTTTATTAAAGCTGAAAACTATGCCGATTATGTCTTTTTCTTTCCTTCTTGTCAGTTTCCTTCGCAGTTTTATCAATATTTCATCCACATATTGTCACTTTGCGCTCTTCAACAAGGTGACATGAAGTTTAGTGTGCCTTACAAAAACAAAATATAAAAACACCTTAGGAAGAGACAACTTCCGATACTTCACATATCGTATTTCACTAGAGGCGCATTACAATGTGGAAATTTCCCTGGAACGAGCAAGAGAAAAAATCCACAAATCCACAGTGAAGTACTGTGCAATCACCCGTATGATGAGGTAGTATCCGATAGAAAAACCTCGTTGTTTCTTGCGAAATAAGTATAAAAATTGATGTATGTTATTGTCCGCTGTTTAAAGAAACTCGCCCAAAACTTGCTCGAGATAAGAAAATATTGTCATAAAAAACAGAGTTTTTGAACAGAAGACCGTCTGGGGAAGTATTTTGCGGTCACAAGAGGGAAGCGTTTTCTGAGTTTTTTCCCCGTTTTTCTTATCTGAGAGCCTGCTCTATGCTAAATGGTAGGAACTTAAAAGAACAACAACAATTAATGTTTTTTGTAGCTAGAGATAAGTTAACTGAGACAAGAAATGTGTCTAATAGACTAAATTATTTACTTTTGTACTAATCAAAACTTTAGAAAAGACTTTGCACTAATCAAAAATTTAGAAAAGACTTTGCACTTTTAGTTGCCGAGTTACGAGTACGTAGAAAGGAAGAAAACAATGTGCTATGATGAAAATTTTCTCCACGAAAATTATAATCTTTAGAAAATATATTTGTTATTATTTTCCATTTTAAAATACTTGGTCCTTACTTTTAAGTAACATGTATAATTCGAGCACTTGCCACTTAGTATGCGCAAATATCGAACTACACTCCATTTCACTAAACTCTATTTAAAATTTGAAAAATTTAATGATTGAAATTTTAGTTTAAAATTTTTAATTCAAAATTTTATTCAAGTGCTATTTTGCCTTTTATAAACGACACTTTATTAAAATTATTAGCGAGTTTCAAGAAACAATATCTTTGAGGAAATTAGGATTTTCGATACGATATCTAAAAGCACATCCAACATTTTATTTTTGTAACTTTTACTCAAAATTAATTCAGATGTGCCTTTTTTCGTATTTTTATATTGCAGATATATGTTCTCGAGAAGTCTAATCTAAAAATATGCATCTTCTCCTAAGGTAGAGTTAGAATGTAAAAAGCGAAATCTACACTCTTTGTAGATTTTAAATTTCCACATCTAACTTGTACTCAGCTATATGTTTGAAATGAAATTTTAAATTAACAGATATTTAATTATATGCACAATGTATTTTAAATTTTATAGGTAAGATACTTAATTTTATATTTATTTGTTTATTTACAAATGCGATATCAAATTTTAATGAGTAAAATTTTATGAAAAGTTACAAATGTAGCATTGCACAGAGGAGGTTTAATTGAAATATTTAGAAGTTTTGCTTGATTCGTGTCTAAATATGTTATAGCATTGCAATAGTAATCTCGTAAACTTCATATAATATTAAAATATGTGTGTAATGCGTGAATAGATAATATGTATTATGTGTGTAATATCTGAACTGATATATATGTATTATATGTGTGTGTGTTTTATATTGATAATATGTACATGAATTTTCTGTATTCCATTTTTCCGCCAATGAAATACTTCGGATCATTCTGATGCTGGTCATTACAATTGAAGATGAATAAGGAGTGAACAAATTGTTTATCTGTTATTTATCTGCCTTTTAAAATCTAGAATTGAGTGTATTTTATATAGGTTTTGTGAGCTTCGATAACCCTACTAGTGCCCAGGCCGCCATCCAAGCCATGAATGGATTCCAGATAGGAATGAAGCGTCTCAAAGTGCAGCTGAAACGCCCTAAGGACGCCAACAGGCCATATTAGGCGCTGCCTCCTAGTCCCCACGCCCCCAACAGCACCATTTAAAACACCTCCAAAGGTAAGACCACACTAATTGGGTTGTGTCATTATCTTTAGTATATCGTTTGAACTATACTAATTATCGCCATCTCCTACGCTTTTAATTAAAACGACTGTATTCTATAAAATATTTAATTGATGCTTAATATTGTATATAAGCAAAGGTTTAAGGCTTTCACTGTCTCTCGCCCTTTTATAGGACAAAATATTAAAACGTTCCTCGATATAAGACCATCTCTCCTTCCTTCTATTCTTAAGATTATGTATCCACGACCCTGTTGGACCGCAACAAATATGTTTTTTCTAATAAAACGTTCCTAGCAATATGAAGTCTGTTAGAAATGAAGATAGGGAAGAATTGCAAAAGTTTTTCCTTTTAACAGTACCCTGTTGTTCTGTACTAAGATATAGAAATGTATAATTTTCTTTAAGCTTAATTTTATCAGGCCTTAATTTTCTGATTACCTCTCGGAGAATAGTCATCTCTTTTGCACAAATATATTGACAAAAAATGCATAAAACATCATAAAATACAGCATCAATCTGGGAGTTTCGTAAGGAAACAAATTATATACGGTTTTAGGAATTTTCAATAATATATGCTCATTTTTTCCACAGTAAATAAGCACAAATTTTTTCGCTGACTGCAGTTAATTTTCTCAATAACGTCGTTCTAAGTGGCAACTTTTTCTATCTAGCGGCTGTTTTTTCCATCCCTTGAAAGTAGTTAATAAGAAAGTTCACTATATTTTTTTTACGAAAGAAAATACCGTTATGTTTTCTCAAATTTGTGAAAGAAATCCATCTTACGAATTATGTATTTGAAACACCATATTTTCTTTAAATAAAACTATATTTCAAAACTAGGGCGAATTATAAATCAAATTATAATCATAGCTGGAATTATGACGTTATGACGTTAAACATGGAGCAAATTATCATAATCAAGATCCAGAAACTAAATGACTTTAAGGCATTCGAATTATAGAGATTCCTTCTTCTTCATCCTCCCTTATCAACAGATTCGTCACCAGGTTTCCATTAACTTTTCTAAAGGGCTCTGTGGAGTGGCAGCGCATTCTCGTAGTGTGCCGTTAATCCGGGTTCAACTCATAAAAATGTGAAAAAAATGCTTAACGACTGACTGTCCACTGTAGTCTGGGAATTAGTTTCCTTGAGGTTCGGAATCTTCAGAAAAATCGAAGTTTATTGTCCTTCAGTGGCATGGTGGGAACACATTCGTCTATGGTACCATTATCTCTGGTTCGACTTATAACGGTATCGTAAAACACGCGTTGTTTTTCTGCCTTTCTTAATCCGGTGTTTGCTGCCCCTGGCGGCAGCGGTTCAGATTCCTTGGAAGACTATCCACCCCGGCACAGCACGATCTGTTTATCCTTGCGCCTTAAAAATACAAACTCTTCTAAACTCAGCATCTCATCTTCGATCGGACTTACTGGACTTTTAACGTTATATTATGGCGACGTTCTACACCAGCACCTCTTTACCCTGCTGCATCGGTTCTTCTCAGCTTCGAACCGGCTTATTTGATTAAAAAAGGCAACCACTGGTCCTGTCCCCTGGGATAACCGGATCATATCAGAGACCAACTTTCCCAAAAATCTTGCACAACAAAAAGGAGTTGTATAGCAAGTATTTGAAACAATGACCTTTCTTCGCTGTAAAGTTTATTTCCATATAATGTGTTGGACAAACTTATAATCATATTAAAGTTACACGGGTCTTTCTCATTCGTAAATATGTTCGTATATTCATGGCCTTGTTTTACCTTGAAAAAACTGATTTCACATTATGCAATTGAAATATGAAACATCTATTAAGTAATATTTCTGATATTGCTCAACATCTTTTTCCCCGAACCTAACATTAAATAATTTATCTGTATCGTCCATGCTAGATTTTTCATCTGTAAAACCTTTTTATTCTTAGAATTCTACGAACAAAATTATTGCTTGATATTTTAGTACGTAATTTATATTAAAGCCACATCGCAGAGAAGACACGACGGAGCGCTCATATCGTTTCTATACAAAAAATCCTCCCTAATATCTAGTTGCCTATCTTATATGGATAACGCTTTAAATCTAACACGTTCGTGCTAATTAAGTCTTCCGTTTGCATATCCCAGAATTTTAAATAATAATGCAACTATATATATATATAAGTAGCAACATTTGAATCTTGTTCTAAGACATGACCTCCCTTAATTCAAGGTTTCGAGCTTATACTGAAGTATTATTCCTATCACGCCTTTCTAAAAATGATATTTCCATATATTACTCGGAGGCAGTAAACTCAGAAAAGAGAAGCCACTACGCTCCTGAGCTCCTAATGAGGCATTTCTACAAGGCTTGGTTCTGTTGTCTCGCTGCCCCACTATTGTGTTCGCTGCTTTTGTTACACAAAGTTTCTGAACAAAAATTGACTTGGTGAGTTCGAGATGGGAGTGGCGGGGAGCCGAAGGCGTAGTGCAATTATAGTAGAGAGCCATAAATTTCCAGTTTTAGTAAGTGGGGAAAATTCTTCTACGAATTCCAAGTGCTGCTTCTGTGCTTTGCAAGCCTGACTAAGCCGATCTTTGGTATACTTAGCATTAAATGTGCTTTCGTTGGTGAGGCTTTTTAACTGGGGTAGAAATTTAACTATCACAGTTTTCTTGTATCAGTAGCCCTCAGACATTTCTGGTTTGCTTTGTGTTGTAAAAAAAATACAAATTTGCTATCCAAATCATGTCCATTATTAAAAGATATGTTAAATATATTTTACGGCAAAAAATGACGCTCCCTTTAAAAAAAGAACAAGAAACGCAAAATTTAGTATTTACATATTTTTTAGCTAGACTGTGTTTGGCTACAACATGTTTTAAAATAAAATTTGCTTCAAAATACCTTGACAGCAAGCCTGCACGTTGACAACTTTATGCAGCTGGTTATATTGCATATACTAGCATAACTTCTAGGGTCTATCTACGAGCACGTAATGCAATTTAACAAAGTTAGACTCTCTCAACAGACTCCCTTTCTGTCGATTTCGTGCCCTTCCAGGTCCCGCTAGTTCCCCAGACCTCTTACTAGTCTAGGGTGTCTGGAATGGCATCTGCAGCGATTACGGAATGTAAACAAACTAGAACAATTATTTTGTTACTAGGCCAATTATTGTACTAATTCATGATATTTAGTATAACAATATTCCACTGTCCTTTCGTATTGAAAAAAGTATCCAAATAAAGCATTCCTCCGTCAATCATATCTGTAGATTCATCAATAGTAAAAAAATAACCCACTAATTCAGACTGTACATCTCTAGGAGTTGTAATATTTATGTAAACTTTTGCAACGATATATTCTTTTTAAACAAGGCACCTTCCCTCCGGTCAAAATCTCATTTTGTTTCATATGCAAAAACTATCAGTTGAACATTCCGTATATTAAATGTGACTGTTCGCCAAGTTTAATAAATAAACAGCGCTACACACATGCTTTTTTGTTTGGAGTAGCAACAGTTTTCATTGGAAAATAATTTATACTTGGCTACTGACGAATCAAATTAAATATGAATTTAATTGATATTCTATCGAATTCTTATCAGATTGCCACTTAATTTTCTCTAGACCCCTTCAGCATATCGTCTAGTCTCATAACTTTTCATTTTATGAACATTTTTTTCTCGTTTCTTGGAGATTGCATCATTTAGAGATATTATTTATGGAACCGAGCAGAATTTTGCCGCTGCAAATATTGCAAAAATAATGCATCGCCTCTGTAACTGCCAATGTCCATAATGTAGCATTTGCCAATACTTCTGAAAACTTATAGCTGTGTAAAAATTGGAATACACCAAAATTTTTACCTTTCTTTCTATTTGTTGGTGTTGCGATTTCCGAACATATTCAGTGCAATCTTTTTTGCCAATACTGCATTTGCTGCAGTTTTCCAAATGATCAAGGATACATCGCACATTCGTGACATACAAACCCTTCAGGATACCTCGTAGCTAAATTCATGCGGTAGCTAAATCAAATTAGAGATGAATACATTAGTCTCTAATCAATCAGGTGTTGGTTTAATCATTGGCTTCTGCGTTCCCCTGCTACTCCACAACTACTGCCATAAGCCACGAGTTGGAGGATATAAAGGGACTTCCAAACCATGATTTATTTGCTAACACAAAAATCACTAACACTCTGATTAGAGATGTTCGCTATTTACGTAAGAATTGATCTGTTTTCGGTCTGAAAAATAAAAGAATATTGTTGTTAAGTTTCGGGTTTAAAAAAAGAAAGAAAGAAAGTTATTATTTTTAGAAATAAGTAGTGCCAACTTCTATGAATAAAAATGGTAGGTAAAATGTTTAGCATTATAATCATTCAATGTATTTTTTTATTTGTAAGGGGATGGAAGAAACAATACATAGTTTTTTTCTTGGTGGCCAGCTCTGAAAATGAATGTGTAGTAACAAAATAGGGCCAAATAGTAAAGCTCATTCTTTTATAATTGCGTTTACTTTGTTGAGAAACTACACTAACTTTTTCCGAACACTCGGATAAAGGATATTTTAATCACAGCATTCACACATTTAAGGAATTATTGACTTTTGAGAAACGTGTTTTTAAATTCAGTCGTGAGTTTCTTGATGTTTTTATGACATATTTTAATCACATTAGTAATGGAAAAAGTCCTGTTTGGAAACAGGATCCCTATTAGAAATAATAACAAGAGATTACCGAGAGGCAAATTCCCAACCATATGTATAAAATTAAAATAGTTCCAATCTTCCATCGGGAGTTATAGGAACTGGAATCTAAGCTGACAACGCACTATTATGTATATCTGAAACACACGAAGCAACAACTTCTGTACAGAGAATGGGTAGAGAAAGATACACCATACTTTGAAGATTCCATAAATTCGATCTTTTGTGGGATTTTATTCCGTAACAGAATATTCTTTTGAAACGATTTTAGCGCATACCACTTCATCGAAAACTAAAAAAAAAAAGGAGAAAATAAAGAGCACAACGGTTTGGAAAAAAAACTTAAAAACTTCGATGTTTAAAAAATGGTATCTTCTTGGAAAGATTATGGCGTAGCTTTTCAGGAAAGAGGGCCAACTTTGACAGTGTATGGCCGAAGACATATGAGATATTATCCAGTTCGCTTCCCTTGTCCACTCAAAATGGTTTTCTTTAGCAAAGTAGCATGTCCAACTATAGATTGCAGAAAATTTCTCCAAGCCATCTATAAACCAAAATGCTCGTCGAACCGTAGAAAAATTGGGGCCTTTTTTTTTTCCTCTACCGTTTTTCGCAAGACTTACCTGGCTAGTTCAACATTATTAACTTTTTTTAAAAACTATATTTTACAGTTTTTTAGCTCACCAGCGATTGGTTTTAGCTTTGTGTAAAGGGAGGTATTCTCTTTTGAAATGCCTGTCTTTCAAAAGAAATTGTCTTGTCTTCCTAAATTTGAAGTATCAAGTCAGGTGTTCAAAAACTTCTCACTAAAAGTTTCAACCTTTGCATTTGGGCATTGCTATCCAGGGAGAAATAGCGCAGAAGTACAATAAAATCACATTATTATTTTGATCTCGAAAAATCAATTTTTACTGTGATATATTATAATGATCTATATCCTTAGAGATAAAACCTTGTACTTAGCAAATTTCTATAATGTACACTATGAGTGCATAGGATGTATACAAGCACTAAATTTTTAAAAATTTGCGTCCACTTGCAATTTCTTAGGTAAATTAACCTCATAAAAAATTGCATCTAAGCGTCTAATTTCAAATTCCCATGCTTGTCGTCTGGAGAAAAAGGACGCGAAAAATCGTAATAAATTGCGGCGTAATTACGACAATTGCGCCGCTAAAGTATTCCATCACCGTTGCCAAGTAATCATGAACTCAACTTTTCCTTCTTGTTCCTTGTTTTCTTCCTTCCATCCCAAAGTACGGTCGAACACACCGACAGAAAATCCCATTGGTCCGCGATTTGTCACTTCTGCTTGGCCGGACAATCCGGTCCTTCTCCGGGTGCAGTAATGGAGAAATGTCGGCCTCTCGTAAAAGTCACGTTGTTCCCTTTTATTCCTCACTCTCGTTTTGCCCCACACGCCCCTACCCGAAACTTCCTTCCTTCGACCTCACACGTCCTATGATGACATGAGATTGGATGATGATTCATATACCTAACACCTACCTACAGAATGTCCGGCCCCTCCCTCTCGGTCCGGCTTTATTGGAAATGCCACTTTGGTCATCTATCAGCTACAGGGAAAAGGCTACGTTTTCCCATTTACTGGACATTTACTTTGTTTCTCAGGACTGTTTAACTTTTTTTAGTTGAACTCTTGTTTAATTCTTCCAGGATGTTTGCACCTTTCAAAAACTCGAATTATGGATCAAAATGTGTTTTTCCCTAACGTCGATAATCAGAAATAGCTTCTATTATATGGATTTCTGAAACTGAAGGTTGAATCCCTAACTGTTTTATGAATGAAAATTGAATCAAGGGGTGTAATGTCCGGCATTTTATCGCCAGTTATTAATCCACTTTTGGTTATTAAACAGATACTTAATTTTTTGACGATTGATAAATGTTATTCTGAGACCATGATAATGATACGTTGAAATAACAATATTCTACAAGGTCCCCCCATTCCTAAAAAATATACTCTAAACGAATAATCGAAAATTTTGCTTCTGCAACTTGACTGACTTTAAGGACGCAATGTTGAAGAAACGGACCCATCATCACGCCAGAATGCGTTGTGGAGCAAGATCAAATTAAACACTAAAAAAAATCATTGTTTATTCCAAGTGAGGCGCAAATTGTTTTTTCTTGGTTTGTTTATATCTTTACATCCGACTTCAGGGGCGGGACCGACGGCTATATCTAAGCCCCGTAATTTTAAACCCAACTCTCATGTCAGCTAACATACAATTAAAAATAAAATACAACGTAAGCCATCCTAGAAAATAAACATTCGTGTCTACTGACTGAAATTTATGGATCTCCTAACCAAAGTACGTTTGCGTACAACTAAACTTATTTAGAATCAAATCCAAGCTGGTGAACTCAAATAACGTAACAGAAACCATTGGACGGTTAGGGAGCATTTTTTACTCATGACTATAGTAAAAAGTGCTGCAAATTGTAATTTTTCATGATAGTTGGTGTATTTGGGAGTCACATTGCTTTGGAAATACCATTTCCTTAATGCTTTCAATGAAAGATAGGGTAAACAATCTAATGAATGAATGAATAAATGAATGAATGCTGACCTTATTAGTTAGATTCAGGTAAATTAATGTTTACATTTTTTTTTCTAGTCGCTACTGTGGTTACCCTGTAATCTTGGGTTTTGTTCTCGTTACAAGAATACTAATTGAAACTCTGGGATCACATGAAAAATAAAATCTTTTTTCGCATGGCTAAAGTTACCTTGGAAAAGTTAACACACTCTCTAAAGAAGCTATGGACCCCTGCATTACCTTATTACTGAACCCCAGGTGAAACGTTATCTTGAGAGACCATCATGGGGCAGTATTTCGAACTTGGGAAACAGTAGTTATAAAGGGGAAAAAAGGTTAGTTTCCAAAGACAAATAAGCCGCCCCTGTTGCATTGGGAAAATGTCCCATGGGCGAAATTTGTAGATCGCGTTGTAATTCACAATGGCAAGGTTTGTCCAAAGCAACGATAGGGTTTAAAGCGAATGTCGCGTCAGCCATTTTCCTAAGCACGATGGCAGTTATACGCATCCATCATCTCGTATTAGCCTACGTTGGACAAGAACTCACTAATTTCCTGGAGTTATGACAAGGAACATTACTTGGATCTGTCAAATTACACCGAAGCCATTTATCATTACTGAAAACGCTTCCCTCTCCTCCTCTCAGCTCAAGCGCGATTTGAAAGCAAAACAATTGTCTCAGAAGCCAAGTCTTCCAATTAATTTGGAAATAGAGATTACACGGCGCCTTATATCAAAACATTACATCACTTTGCTCACGTTTGTCATCGATGAGGGATTATCATCGAAATTTGCTTAAAAGGGTGATATAATCGTTCTCTCGTATTTGTGTATCACAGACTATGTGATGGGCTTCCGCAAAATGGCCATCTTTTCTTTATTATCGGAGCTTGTTTGTTTTTGTTGGTTCCTTTTTTTCTAAAATATTCTTTTCATGCTGTCTTTGAACAGATGGACATAAAAGCCCGTATTCATAATGTATTTTGTGAACTACAGAAGAGTAGGGAAAACTTAGTGGTAAAAGAGGGACAACAAAGAAGAAAGGGGAAAAGAAACAGGAAGCAGCAGGCTTGCATTTCTGATTACACAAGATTGAAAACTTGTGCAATCAGTCAAAGGATAGAACGAAGAAAAGGCCTACCCTCGCAAAAACCTTTTTTGTTTTTCCAAAAAAAAAAGGGAATTTCCCCGCTTTTCAAATTTCTCAGACAAATGATTGCATTGAAAAGCAGGGGGCCAAACTTTCGTTGATCAACGGCTCTTCATCTACTGAGGTTGCAAATCAATAGAAGTAAATGAAGGGCTGCGGAGAAGGTAAAAACGATGGGCCAGTACGAAGCAGAAACGCGGTAGAAATATTCTGCCCAGCACGTGCATTCTATAGTGATGGAAGCCCTTAGTTAAGGAGAAAATAGATAGTAACGAGAGAGGCAAAATAGGGTCTTGTCAACCGAACATCAGCTGAAAACAGCCAGAAAAAATCTAAAAGGAAAACGGCTGACTAAGATGAAAACACCGTCGTTAACGATTCTTGGAAAACGTTGAATACGTTGCCAGCGGGATAACTTCCTGCAAACGTCCTTATTATTTCTGGTAGCTTCTAGAAAACGCAAAGGCTCGAATAGAGCCAACATTTTAATTATTCCCAAAGAACATTTAACGAACGCTACTTTTAGACGGCGGACATAACATTTTTAACTAGCTTTAATTCCCAACGAAGGCGAAATTACAATTTTCAGTCCTTCCCAATTTGCTAACGCCGAATGTGTGTGTGTTTTCTTTTCCAGCTCTTATTTTTCTTTTGACTCAGTAAATTTCATTTTCGGATGAATGAATTATTTATTGAGGACGTAAAAGCGAAATTTCAATATTCATAAACGCACTCTCTTATTCCGCGGTAGAAATGCGGTTGGAGCTGGAAAAGCTTAAAACATGTTTTTAATTTACTTCTCGCAAACTTCCCTTCCTCCAAAATATTCGGCCTCAGCCTTCTGCATCTCTGAATTTATTCAGAAGTCGAAAATTCGTTTGCCCTATCGAATCGCTTCCGATTAGCGTGAAAAGAATCACGCTTACTTGCCTGCAGACATTTTTGCAAAGAAACTTTGATCCCATTTTTAATGGAATGGATTATAAGCGCGTTTCGGTGAAAACGGCACGACAAACCTTAACTTATAACAATGTGGTCCGAAGATTACTTATAGCTTTTCTTAAAGGTGGCCACGCCAATTTTAGAAGAGTCCATAAATGTTCTCAACTCTTTTTGTTATATTTCAGCAGGTCTGTTCTTTTCTATATGTCGTCATGCGTCATCGAATTTTCATAATTATCTCAAAAATACAAGATGCTATTTCAAAACTTTTTATAAATATCTTCATCACGCAAATGATATCACATATTTTTGATTTAAATATTCTTTGTAAGTGTTGAAAATTATATATTTTATTCTCTAATTTTATATTTGTTTTGCCAATGTTCTCCCCCAATCCCTAGTAGATTCGTCTGACTGCAACACTGTATATCGTGTTTGAATGAAAATAAGTATAAACGTAGACGTTGATAAAAAAATTATGCCTTGCCCCTTTATGAACCATAATTTACTGGCTCCTAATGCCAATCTTCTTGTGCCTTTGTTTGCAAAATTCATAATTGAGATACTAGTTTCGCGATTTGTATTCCTCAGGCGCAATTGGCCCAGGGGAGACGAAGTGGTAACATGTTTGCCTAGAGTGCGGTTGATCCAGGATTCGGCTACACACTGTGCCAAAAAAAAAAGGAAAAAAAGAACGTGCACCAACTAACTACTCACTGTAGTCCAGAGGAAGTTCGTTTCTTAGGACATGAGTGGTTCAGATTCCTGGAGAAGCTATGTCCCGGCGCAATGTGAATTTTGCTGTCCTTGCGCTGTGAGACTCAAACTTATAAATTAAGCGAAAGTCGACAAGTATTACACTGTTAAAAATGGGTTCTCAAAAACAAGTAGAAAGTACTCATTTTTGAGTACATTCCAGGTTCGCCCTGCGGTGGCGCAGTGTGGTAACGCGTTCTCCTAGTGCGCCGCTAATCCGGGTTCGACTCCCAGCAGTGCAAAGAACGCTTACTCAGAGATCTCATAAAGATCGCACTGCTCACTGTAGTCCGGGGTTTGGTTCCCTAGGCCTTAAGAGGTTCGGATTCCTCGGAAAACAGTAGGTCCCGGCGCAGCATGACCACTGTAGTCTTTGAGCCGTAAAACCAAAAAACAAACAAACATTCCAGGTTCATAATAGCTCCGAGTAGAAGTGTCTCAATTTTGAAAACTGCAGTACTCATTTCTGAGTAACAACAGGGGATCAATTTTGAGTACGTTTAGTTTCAAATTTTAGACTATTTTAAACACATACGCACTCATTTTTGAGTACAGGAAAGATTCAATTTTAAGTATGTTGAGTTTTAAATTACGTACTCATTTTTGAGTAATAATTTTTTCGATATACTCATTAGATATATTTACACACTTTACGTGTAGCGTTACTTATTATTTATTAAATAAGAAATGTTTATACGCAACAA
>QLNU02015360.1:264725027-264742855 GCA_006491805.2 Dysdera silvatica | reverse complement strand
TGTTCTTTGATGTTAAAAATGTATTCAAAATAGCTTTCTACTGTAGATCTTGTGTATGTAATTTTTTTTACATAGGTTTGAGTCTTCATATACTTTGTAATAAGGATTGGGGAAATTATAGAGAGGTATACTAAAATTTATAAGTTTTTAATGCAAAATTTATTTTAAGAAATTTATTTATTAACGTTAAATATATTAGTCTACTTACATATTTAGTGTTATTAAATATATTAATAAAATACATCAAAACATTAACGAATATTAAACTCCCTGTGTAGTTTTCTGAACTCTCCCTGTAACTTTCAGAGCCCCCCCCCCTTAACAAGTATCTAGCTATGGGCCTGATAGAAGCACAAATTACTAATTATCTAATATACTTCACAAATAAACTAAATTTCTGGACTTTGTAAACCTGTGTGAGCGACGGCGTGTGCCCTTTCTTTCCACACAGGGAAAAAGTGGCAGTCAAAAAGAAAGGGTAGTTTGAACAAATCCTTATTTTTTCCAAAGTTTTGTTTACTTTTTTAAAAAAGTAAGATCTTACGAAGAAACACACACAAATATAAGTCAACAGCAATCAAAAGGTTTCTGTTTGTTTTTAAAACATTGTTTCTAAACCGAAGTAAAGGAAAGCATACAGCTAATTTAAAGACAATTTCGGGGAGCGTATTTTACAAAAAAATAAAAATAAATAAATAAATGCGTATTGACAATGTATCAGCTACTTCTACGAAATTATTTTCGCACGTACACACGTTTGCGTGTGACTCATTAAGCCAATAAAACATTGGCATTTTTCCTGGCTCCCTTAAACGTAAGCATTTACACTGGAATAAGTAGTATGGGCGCCCACATAGGAGGCAGAAATGGGCTCGAACTCTCCATAGCCGTTTAAAAATTTTATTTGCCCGAACCTGCTATGCATTTACTTTCAAAAGTTTTACAGTCACATTTTAAAATAAGGTACTTTTTAGCTCATTACTAATTGTCAAGCAGTATCAATTATTTTTGTAGCGTTTTGCTATCTTGTACATTCACTAAAATTCTCGACAGCTTTGAGAAGGAGGTAATAAACTTTCTCTTACCCCCTTAGAAGTATTCGTTAATTTTTCTTAGCCCCCCCCCCAGAAGTACACGTATGGGCGTCTTTTATAAGTAAGCATTTCCGTTAAATATAAATTACCATTTTACGAGCAACATTTTCAACCGTTTACTATTTTAATTAAGTTTTAATTAAGTTACTATTTTACTATTTTAATTAATTTATTTTTTGTTGAAAAATACACATGGCGAGTGTCACGTAACCTTTATAACGCAACTATCATAAAAATATAATGATATTTAATTAGCATAATTTTCCTAATGCAGTCGTACAATTGTTTTCGTAATGCATATTTATTTCGTGCCCTAAGAACGTGATAGTTAACCTGCCTCTTGCCTCATAATAGTTGGTACAAAGTCCTGATCCCAGTAAACATGGACGTTTACAAATTCGTCGCAGAATGGTTATTTTAAATATATTCTATCGTCTTAAAACAAAATTCAGAGACTCAAGAAGCGATGCAGAAGCGGCTTCATCGATTGGCTATTTTAGAACTGGTATTCGGAGGCCGGGGGCTTAACGGCCCTGGAATGGCCCAGTGGTAAAGCGTTTCACCTGGCGCACCATTGATTCCAGGTCCGACTCCTAATGATAAAAAAAGACGCTTACCGAATAACTACTCATCGTAGTCAGGGATTTGGGTACCTATTAGAGATGTACCATATCGGTCACTGACCGGAGTACTACTCCAGTCCACTCGTTTATTATAGGTGGTCAAAATCGCTCATCGATTCCTTCAGTGTTTGATTTTGAACACCTGTATGGCCTACATCTTAAGAGATTCTGGTTTCTTGGGAAAATGTAGATGCACTATCCTATAATGACGTAGTGGAAACGCGTCCATCTATCGATCTATTAACCTGGGTTCAACTCCCATTTTTATCGTGGAATATGTGTTGGGTTTCTACACACCATAGTAAAAGGTCAGGTTCCTCGCAAAACTGTAAATTCCCCACTCGACGTGTCCCTCGTTGGTCTGGCACCATGAGAAACACAAACTGACGGCTTAACTTTCCCTATGAACTGCAATAAATTAAGCGCGACTGCTTAATTTAGTATTTAATATTTAATGGAAATATAATGAAGTTGTGTGGCAATGAATCTAGATTTTTTTTTTCTTTAAAACTATTCTTTTATTGACCAGGTGAACGATACGTCTCGCGATAGAAGCAAGTGAAAGATAAAATTATCACAAACTATCGCAATTAAAACCGTACATTCAACCCATAGGAGTAGGCAGAAAGTTCGTAAGGGGGGGGGGGATAGGCTCAATGGGGTTACAGAGCTACAACTCACATATTCCTATGTTAAATATACAAAAGTTCATCGCAATGGGAGTTACAACCCCCATCAACAGTCCCTGCATATGCCAATGATTCAACCTCACCTGATTGCCCAATGACCTTTGTCCTTGCGCCATAAACCCGACTAAAATATTTAATTAGTTGATAGTCTTCTTTTGATGGCAAATACGTTCACCTTCGTCCAAAGCATAGCGAAGTGTTATTGCCAAGTGTCAGAAAACGCCTATTTTAACTCAATGCCCTTATTTTAACCTTTCTAGTATTCTTACTTTTAACTCTTCATCACTCTCTGACATTTTAAATGACCATGCTGACCACACACGTCTTTAACTTTTTACAGAGGGATGGTTTCTATAACAGTCTTTGAATAATTTAACATGTTCAGCACAGTCCAGTCCAGATGCTCTTGCGCCATAAAAATCCAAACAAACAAACAGAACACCTCTCGCCACTTTAATAAACGAAGTACAACTTTCGCAACTGCAATTTTCCTGCTGTCTGGTGAAAGCAAGCTTGTTTTTTAGCCCGAAAAAGTTGTCAACAACTAATAAAATTTAATCAAAATAATTTCTGACAATTTCATTTTATTTTTTATTTGCGTTTATGCAATGTTTGACTCATCTATTTAAATGAAATATTAGCTTTAAAGAAGAAAATACTTAAGCTTCATTGTGCCCATGATGCCTTCAGCTAATGAATTTTTTCAACAACGCCAAATCTTAATGAACAAAAGAACAAGCAAGAAAGCTAGTATTTTATAAAATAGCAATGCACAATATATTTAACCGTAGTTTCTGTTCTTTTTCTTCGCTGTTTATCTGCACGACATGAGCGATATAAGATTCGGGCTTTCACTCCTTGTTGAGCGGTCATCAAGTCACGTCGAATCCCTCCATATCCTTGAAGTTTTTTTCCTGCGCATCTCTAACCTAGATGTCATCCTCTTTTCCTCAAGCTGCTTTATTTATTTATTTCAACTCTTTGAAGAAGATGACCTTCTTTCCCAATTGTTGGTTATAACTATGGACTCTGTTCTTACCGTGACTCAATGAGCGGACCCATGCACTTCCTAAATCACGATTTGCATTATTCCTTAACTTTGTGTCTCAACGTAAAACCTACTTATTCTACACCAGAAATTTCGCATTTAAAACTGGTTTTTTTTTTCAAAAAAAAAAAGAAAACTTTTATCTTTTGATTGAAGAAAATAGCTAGTCAATAAAATGTATACTGTGTCCATCAAGAGATTTACTTAATTGTAAAGTTGGCTGAAAAAAAGTTTACGCATCATTATAATCTTCTTGCTTGGTATTCTACTTACATTGTGTAGGCCTTCGTCGAAAAAGTAAAGCTAGAACATAAAGGTAATTTTTCAAGCAATGATCACGTGATAAAATTTGGGATAATGAATCGGAAATTGAATCTTAGGAGTTGTCGACACGTTTCGGGATGTCAGAACTAGCTTTATTAAAGGATCGATTAAAAATGGCAGAAAACTTTTATGACTTCTTCACAGTGCTACTGATAACCATATATTTTTGACTCCATTTAATCCTTTTATAAAAAAAACTTCAGCGCGTAAACCTAGGAAAAACAATAAAGTTCTTGTGTAGGAGAATTTTAGACCTTTATATAACACATGGTTAATTTTGTAATCGCCCCCCTCCTAGCACAACATATGCTTCGCATATGCGACTAAAATAAATTAGCGAATATTTGCTTCATTTTCCTATTCGTCTGTACCCTATTTTCATTAATATCTCATTGCCGGGTACTTTGTCGTTTGTACCATTTCTGCTTCACGTTAATGCTCCATCCCTTCAAACGTCAGAGTTTAGCACGGTTCAGGCGCGGGGGATTCATACATCAGATGCTATTTTCATTTTCCAGGGAGTAAAACTTCGTAATTAGTCCTAAATATTGTGAAATCCCCGTGTTCCCGAAAACAGGAAACGTCCATTAATAAATGAATTTCTTTCTTGAATGCATCACGGAAATAGCTTTGTTCGACACTAGAAGTAATAGATAGCTTTGCTATGCTCTTGACACACTTCAACCAACTATTATGTCGCATCTTAAGTTTTGATGATATCATCTTAATTAAGTAAAATGAGTTATACGAAGTTTAATTTCTTGAAAGCATTAAGGAAATGGAACATCCCATATAATATATATGTGTGTGTGTGTGTGTAAGTTTCGAAACCGTTAAAATATGTTTGCAATATGTATGGATCACATTATGCAATAATGTAAAAATTCCCTTGAATGGTGTTATCATTAAAGACATAATATCACACCAACATAACAAATCTATAGAAAAGAAGTACCCAAATCCATATCAGCACCATTAACCAAACCAACATGTACCCATTCAAATAATGCAAATGGAATAATTGCCGACACAACATTTTACCATTCCGTTTAATATATATAAATGAAGAATCAATAAATTTAGGCAGATCATATTTGGTCTGAATTAGAAAGAAGAATTGGATCTGCAATGTACAAATATTCATTGGCGTTATGAGCCAATAATCATGGGTTAAACAATGTTTTAAAGATCCAACATTCCCCATTCAATGCAGACATTATACAGGAAGACCTGTTTGTTTATAACCATCCATGTGGCAGAGATTTAAACAATTTTTTTGTTTGAAAGAGACAAAAAATAGAAAGAAATAGAAAGTCGTATATACATCTCACATCAAAGTAACACTGTTGAATAACTTACAAGTAGTAATTCAACAAACTCAGTTCAAGTAATACCACAAATGTAAAAAAAATATAGATGAATTTATTCAGTGTCAGAAACTTTTCATTTTTAGACATTTTTAGCTAAGTTTTTGCAAACATATTTTATTAATAATAAAATAGGAAGTGGTTAAATTACCTTGTAATAGCAGTAATGTAGAAATTAAATTCAAACTCGTAACTAAAAAGATAGCACATGATCAGTTGAAGGCAGTTTTGAAAGTGTTGCCACATCTTATAAACTAAGCAATACCAGATATCCAAAAGGAGTAATGAACAGGTGCTTCCATCTATATTTGAGAACTGCGATTAGATGTATTTAATTGCAATGATTATTCTTTATAAGAAACATTTAAGATTTCTTTCTAGCGATGAAATTTGCAAATGTTCTATTTATATAGTTCATTGGAAAACCATTTAAAACCAAACATTTTTTAAAAGATCTTAAGCCTTCAGAAATGGCTTCAAATAGAGTTGAAGCCCAAAAGGTGTGATTATTCAGATAACTCCATAGACAAAAGTTACGTGGGTTGAAATCTGGAGATCGAGGTGGCCGTGAAACGGGAAAGTGTAGACCAATAACCTAGTTTCCCATAAAATTTTGCGTAAATAATTGTTTTATAAGTCTACTAATATAAAGTGGATAAAAATGTGTCATACATAAAAATTATGCTGTCTAAAACGCCACACTGTTGAAGATCAGGTACCACGAAACTTCTTAACATGGATTCATAGCGAACGACGGGAGTATATAATGGGTCCTGCCACTGGTTGCTCTTCAAAGAAGAATGACCTAATTATGGCACCGAGATGTTCATAAAACTAAAACCCCTGGTCATGGTTACAGAATACAGTGCCATTTTAGCACTTTCTCCTGGTGATGGTTTTTTTTACAGACTATCAAATCCCATAACCTCCTGTACAACATTTCCGAGTTTGGTAACTTTTGGTCCAGTAGTTTTCATTTTGTAGGGGTTTCGAAGTGAAACTTTAATTATAATCATCCTATGTATATATACAGGGTGTCCCATCAAGACGGTATAAACTCTCCACAGCGAGAATCCTTGAAAATTTTTAAGCGAAAAATGTTCATTCGAAATTGCTGAGAAATTAATGTTTTTGGAGCTATTAAAATCTGAAATCAAGTCAATCAGAACAAGATTTGACCACCATCTTCTTGGCGAGAACCACTTACAAAATAAAGCACTAATATAATAGAAATATAATAATATTATAATAATAAGCCTGTTATAATAGAAAGCGTGCACCTCACTGTGTTTAGAAATAAATTAACTTTTTCAAGCACATCCCACTTTTTATGAAAAAAATGGAATTATAACGCAAGTCCTATAACGTAGCTTTACGTAAAGTTACCATAATTGGCAATTTTTTCGACTGTAAAGATAAGCTTGTTTTAGAAAACGTTTTATTTATTTATTACACATAAATACTTCATACACCTTTTTCACTATATGCAACATCCTTTAAAATATAATTTTCGCTATAATTAATCACAACATCATAGAATACTTCATGCACATCGTTCTCTGTTTTATACGCTATAACAATTAAGAATGACAATTGTTGGTTATCGCAATATTGGTACGTAACACATAATTTAATAATTAATACTTCATTATTTCAATGAGTATGCATTAACATTACCACATGATTAGACGCTACGATATAAAAAAAAAAAACATGCTGTAAAAGGAAGGGATTTTAAAATATTTGAATAAAGTCGCACGTTTTACGTCTCCAAACTGGGCTAAAGGTTTTCTTCGATGGGACCCCTAGCTTAACGTGAATTTGGAATCACGATACATTTCATTCAACCAAACTTTTTAGAAGTCGAACCCAGCCCAGCGGACACGAAGACTGGGGCGGTCACTACTGGATTACTGAGGTACGCAGGGTCGGCACTATGTATTATGCCGTTCGGGGTGAACATGTGTTTTGCCGCCCTACACGGACTTCATTTTTTATAATAGTCCTATTTTGTTGCCCCTAAAACTCTCACATACGCACAGGCACCCCTTTGACGCCGGCCCTAGAGGTACGTACATTAGATCAAAAATAGCTCTTTACTCTCAAAAACTTGTCTATGTTTGCCTTATTTGTTAAAAGTTGCCTATCATACCAATAGTTTTTACAAACAACAATTACTTATTTTACAATCAATACGAATTTAAACGTTAAAATATTAATGTAAATTTTAAACTCGCCCCTTTTTTTTGAATTTGTTGATTTTTTAATTTCTTTAAAATATTGATGTTACATGCTTGTGTGCGTTTGCTATAAGGAGTAAAATATTTTTCTTATTTTTGCTAATTATTTTTATGCATCCACTTTTAGTATCACTTACTGATGCTTGGCGAAGAAGGAAATTTCAATTGTTACCAAATTAAGATCACTGATTATATATCGGAAGTTTCCTGGCATTGGTTGGGCAAAAATAAAATTCGCCAGTGCTTAGGCTTTCAAAGTAAAATTACCGAATAAACGCTCAAAAACATTTATTCCATACATTTTCAAAAGCAAGATTTCTTCAATTTGTTTTAACCGGACTATGAAAGGCGTTAACAAACGAAAACGGCAGGAGATTGGATAGGCTTCAAACCTTGGTAACTCCAAAAACATTGATTTCTCAGCAATTTCACATTAACAGTTTTTGCTTAGAATTTTGAAAGGTATCGCGCTGTGCATAATTTAAGAGGTCTTGACGGAACACCCTCTATATAGGAGATCATCAATATAATAGATCAATAATAGAATCAGATTTTGTACTAATTAAAAAATCTGATTCTCGCTTTCTCTTGGGTGTTTGTCTCTTGGGTGTTAATCTTTATCCTGCTCTATCCCATTAACTCCACATTCTACTTCAGCGCACCCTTTTTGCCAGAAAATAAGCAATTTTATTGGTATGTATTCCGTGCTTTAAGATTTGTTTCACTGAAGAAAACAGATTAATAGAACTTAATTATATCAGAAACATCGCTATTTTCCAGGGTTTTAATCCAATTACTGTAGATCGAGCTGTTAAGAAACTTTCCATCAAATATTTTCCATCAATACTGCCTCTTTCCTCTATCTAATCAAAAAACTTTTACAACTTATTTGCTTACCATACATTTCTATTGTTAGTTCAATTTTTGCCTCCATTCTTTCTAAGTTTAATTTAAAATTACTTCCTCTCCAGTCAAAAGAATTCGTATCTCAAAATTAAAATATACCGTTCCAGATCATAATTTGTGGGGAATTTATGAAAACCTTTGCTCGCGTTCCAAGTCCTATATTGATCAAACCAGTCATGCACTTAGGTTCAGGATAAAAAGAGCACCAAGTCAAGAAACAAGAATTATCTAACTCATCCATAGCTGATCATTGCTAGTCTCGTGACCGTAAATTCAACTTTGACGGAGCAAAATTTATCTTTAAACCCCCTTCTCTCGCAGATTTATACGTTTTGAATGGTTTTTTATCCATCAGAACAAAGATTACTTGATTAGTGGTATATGCATTACCACCAATTTACATCTGGCACGGATAAATTTCCTCCACATTCGGTTGCATTAATTTTCTTAATTTTTGAGTTATTGGTTTTTTTTTCTTTTTCTCTAGGTGTTTTTATCTTTCTTGCTGGTTATCCTTTCTTATACTTTTTCTCTACTATTAAAACATTTTAATAATTTCAAAAAATTCATATGGTTTTAGTCAATGTTACGTGACCTTAAATAGCTTGGAATAAATTTAAATTTTAGTTTATCTCAATTGTTTCTTTATTATGCAAGCTTCTTTGAAGATAGCTAAAAGTGTTCGAAAAAGTTTTAAAGCTGTATTAAAATATATACTTCTTAAAACTCTGTCCATTGTGTTTTTACCAAGATTTGTGATTCCTTTATATACCGTATATATCGCAGACTATCGGCAGGTGGGTTTGGGGTTTTTACCTTGAGCGAAAAATGTATTATTTCATTTAAATAAATCGAACACTACGCAGATTAAATCAAACAACAATGTCAATCAATCAACGTTTATTGGCGTAGTGATACCAACGCCGATGGTATGGCGTGATTAGATGGTGAAACGTTCGAAAGAAAATAAATATTTCTGCCTTCGGTGGGACCTGAACCTGAAGTGGAAGGTCGTGGGTAGATACCCTCTATAGTATTAGAAATTAATAGTTACCATCAGTCACATTTTAAATAATTTTTTCTGTACATCATTACTAAAACATTAAAACCATCCTGTGTCAGGTTTTTGCATCTCAGTATCAATTCCTTAAATTATTTGGACAGCCACGAGTATATCACTTTTTACGAATTATCCCAGTTTTTAATAGCACTTTTTAATTCCTGGTGTTAAGATACACATTATTTTTACTGCTGAAATTTGCCTAAGATTTTCCGGATCACTTAGGAGGCTACCACGAACCACACTGAACTAGATAGTATAATCTAGAGTGTATAATCTTAATAACTGAATTAGCATATCCCTGTGAATGAATAAAATTAGCTATGATAAATCTGTATTAATTCAGTTAGTTAATTATTATACTGGTTACAGAATGACACATATTCATCTCGTGCAGGTTTTGAATGTGAAGTTTAATTTAGTTTCAACATTTTCTGAAGACAACGGTACGTGTTTTGTTCATCAGTGTAGAGGTTTCAAAATTATTGAGGAGCCCAAGCACATATTATGTACGTTTATGCATTACAATCAGACGCGCCGAAAGCGAACACGAGCACTCAGGCTCACTTCGACCTGACCCCATGACTCCTTCCCTGGGCCGGGTCCCCAACATCATTGGGCCTTGCCAGAACGGGCCCCTAGACTTCATCTGGGTCCCCAGATGGCAGCCCCTGCTGCCCCCTCCCTCTCATCGGCTTTGATTACAATACATGTAAAATCGTAATTTATTTCAAATTATTGGAGGCATATCTTTTTATGCCTCTTGTGGTGTTTTTTGCCGAAAAGACTGAAGCATTAAAGACAATAGGACGTTAAGTCGTTGAGTGAGAAGAAAAATTTTATAAAGGGTTCTAGAGTACTATTTTACATGAACATTGTAGTCGTTTTTTCTGTGTATTATTTTCTGATTAATTTAATTAATTTAACATTAATGCCATTTAACATTAATTAACAACTGATTAATTTAACATTGATGCCGTGTGAATGGGGAAAACATACGCAGGGAAGAATAAAATATTGGAATAGGTCCATCCAAAATAAGATTTTCGTCTACAATATAATGCAGAGTCTTCATCTTTTAAGCTCTGCCCGTTCAAACGATATGCCCATATCCTTGACAAAGTAGCTGCAACTCAAAATTCGATCGCTATTCTTTAAAAGCCTCAATGATTTGTCAAAGATGTCCAGGTGAAATAATGTTTTCCTACATCACACTATATCCCAGGAATCCGGCTCGTTTGCCCGATATAAAAAAAAAAAGCCGTTCCCCATTCTTGCGTTGAATGGCGAAGTGGGGCATAAATCGTCTAAAAGGGACATTAAAAAGGAAGTACTATTATAAACTTGGCGTAAATGTAATTTCCCCATAATCCATTTTCGCTCAAATGTTAGGGTATAAAATAACTTCAGAAATGATATGTGCGCATATACATTTATATCTATATTACATATTCATATGCGTATTTTCAACGTCGGCAGCGAAAACTAATATTATCCCGCACTTTAAGTGTGTCAGGCAATAAAAACAAAAACGCTTTACTGTCCAAAAGTAACCGTTATTCCTGTTCTTTAATGTTTCCACCTAGCTAACCTAGACGCTTATGCGTTCCGGTATTATTGAATAAAAGCGATTTTTCCAAAAAGGACATTATGTAACGCATTTGCATTTCCGACTAATGACGAAGGCGAGAAAAATGGAAATGGATTATTTTGAAAAATAAAAGGAAGTAATTCAGACGCATTCGTAGAAGGAGAAAAAAATACCAAAAAAGACGGGAAGCCACTGAAGATTCCTAAGTACCTAAACAAAAATGGTTTACGCGAATTCGGCTTTCAAACTTTGTCATTTGCGTAACTGTAAACAGCATATCATTCAAAAATTAAAAATGGATTCTGCGCCGTTTTGTCTTTTCATCTGTTTTCCAATCCTGTTTGCTTTGCACTCTAGATGTACGCTTCCATTGCCAAATCGAGTCTTGTATCCTCGCCGCAAGAAGAGCTCCTTTTAAGCAATAATGAATAAATTATTATATATGTAAAAGGACTATAAAAAAGAAGGGGAAAAAAAGCGAGAATTAGAAGGAATATTTTTTTCTTTAAATCCAGGTAATGAAAGCTCTGGGGGGAAAAGGGACACGGCCACCAGAACATCGAACGAAAAGGGAACCATCCTTGATCGTAAAATCGACAGAACAAAAATAGTTCTTTCTTAGAGGTATAACAGTTAAGAATAAAGAGTAGAAGAATATAAAAGCCGTGTCAAGCGTTAATGGATAAAAAGAATGCGGTTGACTACGGAACGGACACCCATTACACGGGCAATGTCTACTGGAATAATCATGAAATGTATTTCGAGAATGTGCTTTCATACCATTGCTAGTCATAATATCAAAGTGATTGGTTTCGATGCTGGTTTTTTGTTGATTTTGTAGAATATGCGGAATTTTCGAGCTCCTGATAATATATTGCTAAACCTGTAAATGTCATGAAAAACTACAACACAGCGTGGTCTACTTGTGGTATATATGATATAAATGATTTAGCAGAGAGTAGTGCTATGATATTTATGCGAAGGAGAATAGTTAACCAAATTGTAACCATCCAAATTGTGTCAGAAGTAACGCTCTTTTCAGGTCAAATGATTCCGTCTACGTTGCCATTAATTTGGTTGTTTCTTCCTTCAGTTTTCTCTAGTTTTTGCAAATACTTCTCAAACTTACGAGCAAACTTCTTCACTTCTAGCCTCCATTATTCAGTTATCGTCTAATCCTGTTATCTTCGCTACTGTCATTAAATATATTTACATATTGCAATTTCTCCGCTAGCTCATGCAGCTGAGCGCCGAAAAACAAAACGGAAAAAAGAGACTTTCAAACTCTTTCACACCGTTTTTAACCGGTAGTCAATATAAATGCCTCTTGCAATAAAAAACAACATTTTTATATTTCTGTTGTTTGGCGTTTTCAATGTAGCTAAATTAGGGATTTTTCAAAAATGTGTGGCAGCTTTTTCTTTCTGTAAATAAGTTTTGTTTCGTTTAATGCATAAATTTAATGTAGAGATAAATATTTATAACAATAGGTCTAAGATATATATGTCAGTAAGTCTATTTTTACCAATAAATCTAATGTATTTATATTAATAGGTTTGAGATATTTATATCAATATATCTGAAGCATTTATATCACTAGTCCAAGAAATTTATATAAATAGATCTAAGATGTTTATATCAATAGATCTGGGGATATTTATATCAATAGTGAGATTTTTCAAAATGTGTGGCAGCTTTTTCTTTCTGTAAATAATTTTTGTTTCGTTAAATGCATAAATTTAATGTAGAGATAACATTTATAACAATAGGTCTAAGATATATATGTCAGTAAGTCTATTTTACCAATAAATCTAATGTATTTATATTAATAGGTTTGAGATATTTATATCAATAAATCTGAGGTATTTATATCACTAGATTTAAGATAGTTATACCACTAGATCTGAGGTATTTATATCACTCGACCTAAGATGTTTATATCAATAAATCTCAGATATTTATATAAGTGGATCTAAGATGTTTATATCAATAATTCTAAGATATTCATATCAATAGGTCTAAGATATTTATTAGAATTTTCTCTCAAAATTTCTTCTCAGTTTAAAATTTATCGACGTTTGTTTCTTTTCCCGTTTGGATATTTTCAAAATAATCTGGTTATACAGGAAATTTAAATAACGTTTTAAAATAGATTCCAATTTTCATATATAGAGTATTGAAAATTTCCAAATAAAGACGCTGAATTTTGAAAGGATGGGGAAATGTAATTTGATTCATTGAAGAAATTAAAAATCATGGAATATTGAGGTCTTACCTGATTAATAATGCTCTCTGTGCTACAAGAAAACAAAAATTATATTAATATTAAAATAGAAATAGATTAAGATTATAGGTTACAGAGCGTCATAAGATAACTCCATATGACGCAATTGCGGTTATATTATGGTCCCTGTCTCTTTTACTAGAGAATCTAAAAGGTTCAAAACCTAAAGTCATAATTATTTATTACTTGTATTTTGTTAAATAGGAAAATCGCTGGAAAATCGCTGCATTGGAAAAATCGCTGCATTGGAAAAATCGCTGATACTGTTATAACAACTGCTATTTATATATTGGCCTGTATTGTACAGGCACACATTTGGTTTCGAGAATCAACTGCTCACTGTACCAAGTAAAACTTTATGAAGTCCCTGAAACAAAAGAAATCAGTATTTATAGCGAATTTCACTTGAGTTGAAAACATAAGCACAAAATTGTGGAACTTATAACTTTTAACATTATATGTGTAGATTTGTTAAGAATATTTTATAATATTTGTAAATAGAGTAAAAATCTATTTTCATGACCTTCAAGGGACTGTGCAAATTCAGTTGTTATAAACGATATCTTTTTAAAATCACAGTAGCCTATAGTATAATACACTCTAGAGTTTTATAAATTATTTTGATAGTAAAAAGTATAAACTTTTTGGTTTCAAAATTAAATAAAAATATACTTAATTATAATGAATTTAATAACCATTTAGCCACACTAAATATCTAGTATGTTTTTAGTTTTTAAATTCTAGAAAATACTAAAGTATATAGTATAGAAAACAAATATAATAAATAATATTTATTATATTATCCAATGACTTCCTTACTTCCTGCCGGTTTAAGAATTTTATGGGCCCTAGGCTGAAAGAATAGAATGGGCTCAAAATGTGGCACTTGTAATAGTCAATCAATAAATTATGAGGTTTTTTTTTTAGTTCATAATCTTCAATATTTTTACGTTTAACAATATTAAAAATTTCTTAGATGCTTGTAAATAAACAAGATTAAAATAACGCTTAAATGTTAACACACAAAGCTCATTCAAGATCTCTGTAAGGTTCCAAAATGGCGGGGAATTGGAAAATAATTGAGGGGGACAAGCAAATGGTGTACAGGTATACATTTATATATTTCAATATATGTAAAATCCCAAATTAATTCAAATTATTGGAGGAGGGAAAGGGTCGAACCCCACAAGCGCATATAGTTCTGCACCCACTAGCCTACGCAAGGGTTGTTGATTAGAGTTGTAACCCTCCATCATAATAAAATTTTGTATATTTACATATGAGTTATGGAGTTGTAGCTCTGTAACCCCCCTTATGGACTTTCTGCATACGTCTATGTCTGCGCCTATACCCCTGCTACCTCGCATTTAGCATTAGAGATTTGACAAAAAAAAGGAAATTCAATTCATTTAACCGAACAATGCGCCCGACTTCTTTTATTTGAACGGAACAGCGTCATTCCAGCGTTGTCTCGAATCCACACGGTTCCGACGTGTGACTGAAAAGTCATGTCGTTATATCCGATACGAATTTCCCTGCTTAGAATCTACGTACACTACAAAATCGTCGTCGTTATAGCAGGTTTCGTTGTTATATACGATGTCGTTATAACCAATATATTTAGTATGGAGTAGAATAGCAAATCAAACTTCTTGTAAAAATTCCGTCATTATATGCGGTTGGTCGTTATAACCGGCGTCGTTATAAACGATTTTCACTGTGTTTCCATTACAAAATATACAACGCCAGCCAAATGAAGCACTTTCTCGCTTCTGGCCTAACACATTTATCGGACAGAGTTGGAGGACTTTAAGTTCCTTTCACTGCCTCACACGCATTTTGAAAATTCGGCAGAGTTTTATATTAATAGTTTTGCATAAAAATAGGCATTCTTTGGCTAAAAATACGTTTCAAGAATTGCCCAAGAACTCTTCAAAGACAAATTTCGCTGCTTTCATATTTGGCTCAACGATTAAATAGCCATGACTTTCGTAACAAATGCCATTTTTTCAAGGGACCTAATTAGTTCACTTTTAAGCGGAATATTTTCATTCCAACGGACGCCAATTATTTATTGAAGCCCTCTCTCATTAGTATGAAACTCAAAGTTCAGTTATTTTTACATTTTGAAAAAGGGCTCGTTATCAAGCAAAAGTTTTTATTAAAATTTGACGTGCGAGCGCTTGAAAGAATTTGAACAATATTCCGCAAATTAGAAATATGCCTCACACTCGCATTTCTCGAAAGTTCAAATACGTGAATTACTTCAAATTATGGTACAATTAAGTCATTTTTCTATGCAATTGTGCGGACTCATTTTTCCTTGTTACCCACTCCTTAAAATAAATATGTTATCTTTTTTAAAACTATTATGTTAAATTAACTGTTCGTGGCTGAACTTAGTATCACAATGAAATCTAATCTTAATAGATGTAAATTACATGTTTCACAGACTGAAAATGGCAAAATGAAAATACATGGGTTTATAGAAACAAAATCAGTATCTAGGTTTACGTTGTTTTCATGAATTAAAATTTAGGTTATTGAGGCATGTATCTACGAGCACTACAAAACGTCGGGGAAGGTAATTTTCCCTCTAAAATTTGAATTAACATTAAGTATCTTGAAAATAAATACCGCATGATTAACTAAGGAGACACGTTTCTTTCCGTCTAATTAAAAAATATTTCGTGTCACTGATGCGTTCTCATGTTATATCCCGGTTATAGATTTTTCTTCTCTAATCCTATCAAACGCTGTAAAGAATACTTGGACGACACACTGTACGCAAAATTACTTTATGTAAATCAATTGTACTTTGCGTTTTATTTTATTCTAAATTAGTTGACCAGTATTATGAAAAAGGTGCTGTAACCGTTTAAATAAATCTATAACTGCTTTAGCTTTTGGGATTTTATTTATTTATATCCTAAATAGTAGTCCATGATTTTCATTCTAAAAGTGTGGGAAGGAGGGATAATTGCATAGAGAGAGAGAGAAAAACAGAGGTTATTGGGGTATTATTTATTAATAATATACTCACTTTCTTATTTCAGTTCATACATTTTTTTATGGAGGTCCCCATTTTTGATGCACTTCCTTCGGATTTCGAGGTTTTAAATCCCATCCTCTCTCAGGCTTTTTTCTCTCATAGCTTCCGTCACCAGTTCATTCCATTTCTTTTTCGTGCTTCCTTTCTTACACTTTTCATCGATATCCATTTTCATCTCTAGTTTTCTTGCATAATTCTCTTTCTTTTCCATCATATCTGCATAACATCTCGGCCCTGACACGTATATTTTTCTAGTTGAATCCATTTCCTTTGTTGTCCCTCTTATTTGTTCATTCCTGATTCGATTCTCTCTCAACGATTCACCTATCCATCTCAACGTTCTCATCTCTATTGCTTGCATCCTGTTCGCATTGGATTTCTTGGGTGGCCGTGCCTCTGCTTCATCTCTTAGTGCCGGTCTGACCACAATCTTATATATTTCACCCTTTTTGTCTAACTGGATTTTTTTTTTGTCGCAGGGCCACTCGGCCTAAGCCAGAATTAGTTACGCCACTACATTCCCGAAAATTCCAATCAAAATTCATATATATATATCTATATACAGTTATTTTTAAAATGTGAGTATTCCTTCCAATGTTCTAGTCTGAATATTATTCGTAAATCTATTTCTATCAATTTTAATGCATTGGGAAAATAAAAATACTCAAATTACATGGCAAAACATCTTTTAAATATAGTGGCCTATCTTTTTAGCAAATAGTTTCTCTCGAAATACAATAAACTACTTCATAGACAGCAAAGAGTTATCTTATTCTTACTAAAATAGCATTTTTGCATCGCATTATACTACACACAATAAATAACGAGCGTATTGCTTAGCGCATTGAATGCTAACAAAAGTTTTTTTGTTATTCAAGTGCAATTGACAGAAAGTGACTATGAGGAGAAATATCCATAAATAGCACTACCAAGATATTGATGAATAGCTCAATTATTTTTCAATTATTGGATTAATACAGTTCGATTAATTCGGTGAAATCGACTATATGATTAGAAAGGAATGTCCTTTATGTTTTTATTCAGCTTGTTGATCATCTGAACATATAAACTGTTTTGGGATGTAGCCAAACTTCTGCGATTAAAACTGCGATTTGCAGCCACTCCTTCAAAAAATATTTTAAATTAAATATTACTAATCGATTACATGTTTTGCATAAATCCATGGCCGATTAATTCGAAATGAAGATCGTATACTTGTCTTCCAGCTAAAGATTAATAAATACTTCAAACGTAATGCTACATGATTCTTTATTAAAAAATCGTCACACCCCTCTCCACAAAATCATATTCTATTTCCATATTGAGAAAATGCCAATTCTAATCAGTTATAAGAACGTTGAGAGTAGAGTTAATAAATGCTGATAAATAGTATATTAATTTGATTTAATTCGAGGTCCAGTATCTTAAATTAAGTTTACAATATCATGCATGACGTGAATTATATATTATTGAGACAAATAATAGCTATGAATTTGGTAAATCTAGAAAAAGTGTACGATGGGGCAACTTCCAAATCATAACCAAATTTT
>QLNU02015360.1:264703330-264717438 GCA_006491805.2 Dysdera silvatica | reverse complement strand
AAATGAGTAATAGAAGTGTTGACACATATTTTGATTTTCCTCTCATTTCGATTTCTCTGAGTAAGTCTTAAGAAAATGGGAGAAGGGAAAAGAAAATACTTCGTTTTTATGTCTAAAAAAAGAAGCAAACCGAGATTATTTTTTCTTTTGGCGTTACACATTCTTTGAAAAAAAACTCTGGCGGAAAACCTGGAACATCAATTGTATCGAACTCTGAATAAGGCAAACCTCTCCTCGAAAGCGTAAACTTATGTAGATTTCCGTCATGAAATTATCAAATAAATTATTTGTTTTTCATATCGTCTGAAAATAAGACCACTTTTCTATATATAGGTATCTTATAAACAAAATTTTAACAATACAGAACAGGTGCCCAAGGAATAGTTCCTTTTATCAATAATGCTTGGCAACTAAGGAATACTGATTTTCCAGGACAATACAGATCATAATTTCATCTACAGACGACACTGGTCTCTTAAATTATCGTTTGAGAGTATTCTTCTTTAAACTCCTTTCCAGTTCTCTTGTTCCTATTTTAAATTTACATCGTAGATCAAACACGTCTTCGTGTTGCACAATCTAGCCAAGTTTCGATCAAACGAAGACAGAAAAAACTTTAGTTATTAATTACCAGCAACAACATACTAAAAATGAAAAACACGAGCAACTGCAAGTCCTGTCAAATCTTCATTTCACCACCACTTAAACTGTAATTAGGTTTCCAAATTTGAAAATAATATTCTTAAAAGACGCAATAATGATATCGGTTTTTGTTTATTGCACGACTTGAATAAAATTGTTCTTTTCTTTAAAAAAAATATGGATTCTTAAAGCGCTTAGCCTAAGTGCTCCAATGATTAATGGCAACAAATTGTTGCAGGCTATGTGCAAATGAACGTAAAACGGGCCCATAAATCAGCGCTACTAAATTGTCAGCTTTTTGGATAAAGCAATAGGGCTCCACATTCGCAGAACTCAAATCCCGTTCGTTCGCTGAAAAAGTTTAAAAACGTAATTTTCAAATATTCCTCTATAATTGAAAGAAAACCCGTCTTCCTCTGAAAAGAAAATGTTCCGATTTCGCGCAAAAGAATTTAAAGCAGAATATATCTTTCCTATTTTATGTATTTAAATATTTGCAAAATACAATTGTTTAGGCTACAAAACTGTCCTGCTGCACAGATCCCCTGGAAAGGAATATATCCTAATGTCGTCGAACCGGGAATTAATTGGCTTATGCTTCAGCATCAAAACAAAGAGCAATTCTGCATTTTTCCTGCAATAGTATAAATATAGACTGGATCCTAAAATGCTGGGGAAAATCCTCTTACAAATGATGTATTCAACAAGAAAAGTTTCTGTAATTTGCTCACAAAGCTACTGAAATTTTCGTAAGTGAGGGACAAAGCCTTCTTTTAAAAAAGTGTCTGTCTACTTTGCTCTGCAAAATATTTTGAAATTTTATTCCTGAAAAAGTTGCAGTTTCTTTCGAAATATGTGAAAGCCTTTTCCTTGGGGGTTACGTTTTTCGGACGCATTTGCGAAATTTCTTTTTCCTTCCCGTATAATCCAGTTAAAGCCTGTTTTTATAAAAAGACTGACATTTTATAGAAAACTCGATCTATGTATATCTATAATACGCGTGCAATTTTAACAATTTATTGTTTTCTCTACGAAATAAAATTTACAAATTTACGGAAAGGTTTCGAAATAATTCTATGGTTTAAGTGAAAACTTATAAAATATATGTGTATTATTCTCTTCCACAAAATTTCTTTTAAATACATATATGGTATCATAAAATAATAGTACGGGAATCAATAGCTAAAATATAATTACGCTTGTATTAAATGATAACTAATCTTTAGAACAAAACATTCTAAACCACGCTAACTATTAAGGCCGGACATAACGAATTCAAAACCTTTTCTGCTACGAGAAAATAAAAAAAAATCGTAATAATGTGATTTACGAACAAACGTTTACTTTTAGACTATTGTAACGTTTAAAGTAATTATATTAAATTTGGTTCGTTTGTAGAAATAATACCCACAAGAAGTATGGGCGTCCCGAGAGGGGTTCAAGGGGGTGAACTTGAATCCCCTTGGCTTATGAAAAAAGGGGGAAAAGAGGACTGAATCCACAAGAAACTACAGTCCAACAACATTATTCATTCACAAAGACTTTCACTGCGTCTATTAATAGACATCTAAGAGCTACGCGGGTTATTCCGCAACGTCTGTTTATTAAAAACACTTAACGTTTCACTCCGTGCTATGCGGAGCATCCTCAGAAGTAGTTACCGACCAAGTTTCCCTCTGCAAAATGCAAGACTTTCGCTTGCATTTGCTCGGCAGAAAACATTTATAATTTTCTGCCGATCAACCAAGCGAAAGTCTTAAGTTTTGCAGAGGGAACTTGGTCGGCAATTACTTCTGAGGATGCCCCGCATAACACGGAGTGAAACGTTAAGTGTTTTTAATAGACAAACGCGGCGGAATATCCAGAAAAGCTCTATAATGTATAACATTATTCAATTGGAACTTTTCCTGGAATGCACCCCCCCTGCATATAATTCTGGGGGTGCTCATGATCAAGAGTGCCAGCTCCACGGGGCTCATGTCCCTTTTTCCTTCAAAAAATAGGTTTAGTGGCCACCTCCCTCAAAATTAATGGACAACAATAAAATGCAGGACGTTGTTGACGGTGTAAGACGTGACATAAAAATATATTAATTGTTATTATTCGTGTTTTTCCTGTTGCTGTATATATGTGACTGGATTTTATTTAGCAGGAAGCAGACCTATATACTCTCTCTTTCTATCTCTCCTTACTACACCAATATAGGCCTGCAGTGTTGTAAAATTTAGCAAGCAATTGAAATGAATGGAGAAAAATCTTGTAAACTATTTGAGTTTTGGACGTTTCTTTTTAATAAAATTCTGGAGTTGGGCTGGCAGAGACCCCCCGTTGAGACTGAAAATCATGCATGGGGAAGTGTATGAAATTCGGGCGAATTTATTGAAGTTGGAGCCCCTGTTACCAAGAAACTGACAACGTTCTTCTACGTTTAAGTCTTGAAATAAAAAGAATGTATGGAAATTGAGGATTATTGAAAACCATGTAGTTATTTAAATCGTCAGTTAATACATTTAAAATAACAAGACTCTGATTACCGTAACAATATTGATCATTCTCAATCATTCATCCAGCCTCTCACACTAGCTTTAAAGCGCAGTCAACAATATTTGAAATACACTCCCAAATAGCATACTTGCACGCAAATCTGCACAAGCCATCATCGAAATTAAACCAACCGCTTCTAACGTCCTATCACGCAAATGGTATAGAAAAAGGAATATCCGTCTGTTTCGTTTCAAATACTTCCTTGCAATAGACATGTTTGACCCGATTTCTGTACTTTTTACCTGAAAACACGCCAGCTTTGACGAAACTGCTTTGTGCTGTTTGCTTTTTACTCGGTTTTCAGAAGTCAGCAGACTCATCTATAATTCGTACATTCATTGAAAGAAGGAGTTTCTGACAGTTAAGGTATTGGTGGCTACAAAACTAATGGAAAACGAACTAACGCATCGTCAAATGGGGCTTCTTTTTGTGATGAGATAAACCGCATTTCGTGTTCCTATTGCTCGATATTCCGAAAGTTTATTCTGTCTCGTTATTGCTTTCCCAACCCACGTCTGTTGGCTAACAAAGAAGAGATATTTGCGACGAAACACAGGTACTAAAACAAACGGCTTACAAAACTTCCGAAGAACCACGTCGTGGTCTCTTCGATTATCCGATGTTACTTCGAATAAAACTTGGTCTGCGAATTCGTTTGTTTCTTTAAATTTCTCCAACTCAACTGGTATTCGAACGTCTTATGCTTTCCAAATTCAACAACTTCGATGCCGTCTAACGGATAAGACCAAACTTTTGCGTTTTTCTTTAAAAGATAGCTATAACACTGACTAAACTCTCAAAAAAATGCTAAATTGCATTAAATTCCCCCGCTGCTTCGATTTGCGTGCACCTTTCAGCACACTTTTTCCATATCAGCCGTCTAAACTGTATTTTTGTCCTCCTCTGGTTGTTGTGGTCAACGCTATTTGCATACTCGCTACCTTTTGACTACTTCAAAGCTGAAATGCACTCTGCAAATTCCGCTTGTGCATCGAGGCTTTTCGTTAATTGTATTGTTTTTTAAACGCAAATCACAGTTAGAAACGAAATCATGAAGAAATTGCACTAAAGTGTTAAGAGGGTTAATACCGTGCCTACAAGTCAACATAAACAGGGCTGTTCCGGGCGAAGGGGCAAAAGGAGCCCCCGCTCCTGCGCAGTCAAATTCAAGGGCAGCCGGTTATTATATTAATATATTACCTTTGATCTTTGTATCAAAGGTATTATCAAATATATTGAGTTGGATCGTATCAAGAATCATTCAGGATCATATTAAGGACCTCTGGGTTTCATTTTATGAAAATAAAAATTGAAAAGCATTTCTGTTGCTGATATCAGTTAAAGCTATGTATGTACAACTATGAAAGTAAACGCTGAATACAGATTCTTAATTAAATAATGTTAAATAAATATAGGCAGTGAGATATTGCTTTTGCACCTGGGCGGTCAGCACTCCAGGACTGGCCCTGAACACAAATATTCAAGAAAATAATAAATGTGAGAACTGTTTAAAATTAATACTTTTTAACTTTATTCAAAAGACACACATTTTCGTAATCGTATCATAATAAAGCGTAAAATCACTGAAACCATATTGTATATTAATTAATTGAGACTTCAGAAATCAATACACTTCGTCCATATGGAAATTTGTTTTTTTGCAACGAGCGATGAGGGATTATTATGATTCCAAATAATGAGATCGCTGTGATTTCAAACTGTGTGATTGATATGATTTCTAGCAGTGTAATTAATTAACAAACACAGGAAAAGATAGTAAAACTTGTGCGATTTTGCTCAGTGATCGGTAATACTTAATACTCCGAAATATTTAATCTCAAATGTACTAAAAGGATATAATATACTAAAAGTACAAAAGGATATATCATCCGTAGATATATTATAAATGTTTAGGCGAACGTTGTAATATATAATAATATATATATATATATATATATATATATATATATATAGATATAATATAGTAGAGAGGTTCTAAACTGTGGTCAGGAACCCTGAGAGTCCGTGACTCTCCCAAGTATTCTATAAAGGTTCAGAAAAATACTAAGAAAAGAGTATTTGCTCTTTAATGCTAAGAATAAATTACGAGGGAAGGGAAAATTCCTTCCTTAAATAGTGAAAATTAGTGATGAAACACTAGAAATAAATATGTATGATGCAAATTCTGGGCTTTAAACTTTGAGTTAATTCTTGGGGGGTCCGCAAGGGCGAGTGATCTCTGAAGAGGGTCCGCGGTCTAGGAAAGTTAAAGAACCGCTGGTATAATATATAGTATAATATAATAATATATAGATATAATATAATAATATATAGATATAATATAATAATATATAGATATAATATAATAATATATAGATATAATATAATCATATATAGATATAATATAATAATATAGATATAATATAATATATATAGATATAATATTTATAATATATAATATTATAATATAATAGAGAACTCTACCATCACACTACGATACGTAGAATGAAAAGATTAGAGATTTTAGAAGCAAATATTCCACATTTGATGAAATAAGGTCAAATTTTCTATCAAATCTTCGACGAAAAGCTTGAAGTAGCAATGTTGCTTCAAGTTGCAAATAACCAGGAAAATGAGCTACAGAATCATAAAATTTCATGCAAAAGTCTAGTCAGTTCTAATTTCAAGAAACAAATTTCCCAATTTAATGATTATTTGTTCTCGTAATGCCGTCAATGTGAGAACGTGCAGAAAATTTTTGGCAAATGAAAGGCTCTGCATGGTACTTTGGCACAGAATCGTATACGTTCTGTTCTATCATTTTTAAAACTTTAATATGTATAAAAAAAAGTTTCAGGGTGACGAAGGCCCTTCGAAAATTCAATATGTTTCTTGCAGTAGTAAATTAATCAATTAATTTAAATGCACACCGATTTTTGCCCCCTCTAAGGCATGAATGTATCATGCTCCTTTATGATCTTTCATAAACCTTGGTCTGTAATTAATAAAAAAAAAATAAGTGTGGCTTATAATTATCAAGCTTTTGTGTGACGTTAGTGGCTTATTTGAAAGGTCCTTCTAATCGTAATTCTGTAGTGCGGGCATTTCCTGCATTTCTTATCTATTGTCTATATTACTTGTTTTTGGATTAATGCTCGTTTGCTAAGTGTTTTAATATTACTTTCGGTATTTATTTACCATGTATAATAATTTTACTCTACAGGTAAATGTGAACTTTGTGTTTTAAATAACCTATATAGGTCACTTTCCCTATGTATTCCTATATCGGGCGTTGTTTGAGATGTGTTTTAATGTAAAATATTCAAAAAGGTTTCTCATTCTGAATTTGTATTTTTCAGGTCTGGGCAAATGGATGAGTGATTGATTATTTCCACACTTTCTGCCGGGACATCGTATAATGCCCAGTGAAAATGTTAAAGCAAGAAGAAACGTTTTTCCGGCAGTGGTGTGAGATCAAGTTTTACACACAAAAAATGCTAGAAGAAAATTAGAATTTAAAAAGTTTTTTTGCAAGCATTCTCGCAATTCCCTCATTTTTCTATCAAGAAAAGAAGTAGGATAGAAAACAAATCCGTTGTCTTAACGGATTTGCATAATTTGTAGCCAACTCTAGATTTGCTGATATCCCACACTGTCGTAGTGTTTAGAAGTTATCCCTTCCCCTTTACATTTTGCAGCTTTACTGGAAACAGAAAAGATTTAAAAAATCCATGCCTTAGTGGGACTACATAAAGTAGTTTATTTGGCACTGTAGATGTTAGTGAGATAAACCGCAGCATTGTAAAGAACAAAACAGAGTGCTAGAATTCTTTGCTGAGTAGGTGATAGAGGGCAAAGAATGTTCTCTCAAAATGATACTTCTCCGGTGGCTAACTTACACAAAAATAAAAAGTTAAAAAAGACGAGAACGTAGTTTTAGTGAATTCGATATGATCATATTCTTTGAAAAAAGTCATTTTGTTCGCATGGAACCACATGCACAGACTTTGAAACTGTTATGAACATGTGGCTGTCCTTCTTATATATATATTTCACAACAGCAAAGTGAAGGTTTCGACATGAAATGAGTCTTTAAGAAGAAAAATCGTCATATCAGCACAAAAAACTGTAAGCGACATCTTCTGCACTGTTGTGTTCTTCCAACTTTCCTAGCCAAAGAGAGAACCTTTTTACTTCGGACTTAGTGTGCGTGTGTGAATGGAAAGTACCTTCTACAGACGTCTCGCCAAATATGTAAGCTATGACGTCACGGCCAAAACATTTAGAACTTATCCATCTTGTGGAAGAGACGGAAACAAAAACAAACGTGGTTAGAACTGTATGTATACATATGATATAATCGTAAAAATAATGATCTACACCACCAATGACAGATGCGGTGTGTTGTCTTTCCTAACAGCAAGAAAATATAAAATGGCCGCTCGTCGCCAACTTCAGTTGTCCAAATGATTATATGGATATGTATATGTACACATAGGTACCACCACTCTTTGATTCTTTTGATTTACTATTTTTTTTTTTAACATACTTCTGAGTACTATTTCAAACCGTATATATTCGATATAGATACCACACTGAAATATTTCATGTTTGCACATCCTCTTAACATCACTCTTTAATTTCCATTTTAATCTTATACCAGACTAATGAAGCGTAAAACATTATCGAGAAACTAGCCACCAATCGTTATAGACATTTGTCCAGGCTTCGATTCACTGAGCCGACAGCGAGACGTAAACATATTGAAATATTTTCACACTTTACAGCTTAGACAAACTACTCTCAAATATTTTGTCCAAGGAGCATATAATCCCTTATTCAGTTTAGCAAATCAGAAGTTGATTCTAGAGCATTCTGAGCATTTCAATTAGCATTCCGAAGACTTTGGCATAGACAACGTGAATAAGATGAGATATTGTCGCGAGTATATAAAGAACAAAACGGGTTCCAAATATCGGCAAACATTAGCAAAACGATTTGCTAGCAATTCTGTACACAATGATAATTGCATATTCCTTCATGACCTCCACATTTTCACTAGCTCAGTTGATCTTGATGAGCCATTGTGTCCCGTTCATTTGTGTTCTTTAAGTTGTTGTAATTATGCATGCCACATGATGGATGGTAGTCTAATTTCATAGTTATGCCCGTGGAAAATTATTCTCTCAACATTAGCAAACAAAATGTGCCATCTCACCTATATACTTTATAAAATATATCAAAATACCTCGCACGACATATTTCCTACTCATTTCATACCTCATAGTTTTTTTTTCTGTCGTCTTCGAAGCATTTCTTATGGTTAAACTGTTTCGATAAAACATAGCGATTCTACTACAAAATTTTAGATAATGCTCCTTTGTTTACGAAAATGGCTCGCGTAGTGGAAAATCAGTTGTTCAGCGTACATCTGTAGTAACTTTCGTTTGAAGGCCCTTTTTGTTACATATGCCTTCTTCATTACGCATTTGTCTGTTGTTTTGTGACTATGGATTTTAGTTCGTTACTTTGTAACCAAACTTTTTTTAACGTTATTTATTTTACTGCATATATATATATATATTTATTTATACTTTATTTTATTGTTATTGTTGTTGTTATTCTGGTGATAATTTACTCACGCGTGCGCATTTGATTTGTGTTCGCTTAAAATGTGATTCTCTGCACACACACACACACAAGAATTTAAATTGAACATGTTTTTATGCAAAACTATCGATTTGTTTACTATACAACTATTATTAGTTTGCCTGCTTTTTCTCATTGTTAGATGGAAAGCTGATAATTGTGTTTGAATGTTTATTAACAACTTATGGGTTTTAAAACACAACTGTTAGACACGGCCACAACACATTGACAGATAACTATTCCACCAAAGTACAGACCAATCTCCAAAGCGCGATATATTCCTCTCAAAAATATATATACAATAATTGTGGTAGAGTTATTGTCTTCTATCGTGTACAGAGAAATCAAATAGTGGAATTAGTGTAGTAGATATTCTAAATACTCGGACTCACAGTTCAACGTAGTCCACCGTGTTGTGACTACGAAAAGCAAACACATCCAAACATAGCGCACAATTTGCGGTGTGTATAGCAAGCACATTTTCAGTTAATATATACATTAACAAAAAAGCCTTTGTAGGTAGAGTCAAAATACATAGTGCACTTAAACTTGAAACAATGCTTGGATTAAATTAAGGGCTATCCATATATTTCTGAGTTTTGCTTTTGAGGCAAACTGTACATATTCCAACAGCCAGTAGGTTAATTCAGTGTAAAATTTATAATTCCGCCATTTTTTCTGGTTTCATTGAATGTATCGCCCCCCCCTCCCCCCCCCCTTAGCATTCTCGGATGCTTGCCGCCGTAAAATTGCCTTCCAATGCATATTAAAAAGACCATTGGCAGGTCATTTTATGAACCTGGTTGCTGTGTTAAGTGCCATGCCTACACGGGTTTTCAGAACTACACTTTCGAAACTTGTTGTGCCCTCCGCGGAACGCTTTGTGGCGGCGCCAGGGTCCTTAACCTATGTAGATAATATCTAAACCCTATTTTTGAGGTTTATTTGTTTGAACGTTTTGACCTTTAGAGCAGATATGCGTTGTTTTGTCTACACGGAGATTAGGTTTTCTGGGACGATGCGCCCCTGTCGCTGTACCAAACAAAATTGTTCCTCTGTTTCTTTCAAAAATGATGAATTAAAGTTTAACGTCGTACCATAAATGGCAAGCAATTTCTCCTCAGAGCAGAGGTACCAATTTTTTACAGTTCTATTTTTCATTTTCAAATATATATATATATAGTATGTGTTACCGAAACTTTTTAACACATTTTTAACAAATTTTTCACACTCTTCTTCTACTACTTCTTCTTCTTCTTCTTCCTTTCATTCAGTGTTCCTTTTCGTTCAAATTTAAGCACTTTTTCATTCAACGGTGGTGGTAAGAAGGGAGATAACCCAAAACGTAGAATTAGCTGAAGTAGGAAAACCCTAAGTATTTATATAAAACTGAAAAACAAAGGCGCTTTGTTTGTAGCACTGTTCCATTTATCTAAAAGGAGAAGAAATAAATACAAGGCCGATGGAAAGTAGACATTAAAACGAGCGGCTACTTTCAATTTAATATGAAAGCCTCGGGACAGGACACTGCCCAGTACTACTGGATAAAAAAAAATAAATAAATCCTACCCCTCCCCTTTCGCGCTTGAACGTCCCCTTTGGCAGAAAGTCTAGCGGTCACGAACGTGTATTTAATACTTGTAGATTAGATATGATATATAAATATATATATATATACATAATGTAGACTTTTTGAAAGGCAATGGCCAGGTTAAGGAAGTAGATTTAGATGAAACGTCTCACTGCGACAAAAACATACAAATGAATAACTCCATGAGGACAAATATAATCACAGACCGAATTGTCGTGGCGCAAAAGCAAACCATTAAGAACTGGAAGCCCGAATATGTCCCTCCTCCCCAACCCTTTCCAAGCCAAACTGGAAACGGAAATCCTCACATTTGGGTAGAAAAGTTTCTTTACGGACTCTAGTAATGTTATTGGAAACACTTTTAAATACGATGCGTCTAATTTTTATGTTGATCTTCGAATTGATCGTTTTTAGATCGTGTTTAAGGGTGTGGAAGGCGATCGCTTCATTTATATATGCACCCCTCGTTAAGGACAACTTGCTGAGTAGCAAACTTTGGTGAAACTAAAAACATCTTTCTCTATCCTTTTCTATAATCTCGGCAAGTAGATACAGATAGATTCCAGATAAGTTACAGGGCTGAGTAAGATATAGAGATTTATAAAGCAACTGTAGACATGAAGTATATACTTTCGTAACTCTTTCAAAAATTCGTCGCATTTTACCTAACCATTATCATCTGATTTCCTCTAAGGAGTGCTTAACACAAACTTAAAGGTCGGAGACACCTTATTCTAAACTAAATTACTGTACCAGATTTTTTTATAATTTACCTATTACTAATATATTTTAATTTTCCCCCTTCTTAATTAAAGTTTTATAATTTTGGGGAAATGTAAACGTTAAAACTACCTTCATAAAATCGATAAAAGATTTTATCCAATACGGAAAAATTTGCTTAACATGGGAAGAACTGATACATTATTAATGCTTGTATAAATCCGTGTATGTGTCACCATATCACGCATTAGCAAAGACTAACTTTTATAGCTGAGAGATATTTTTCTGGAACAGAAATTTTTAGAACTTGACGTGTTAAATTTGCGAAACTCTTGAGCAGATCAATCTCTGTAATATAATTATATTCAAATACATTTTTTGGTGTTTAACCTGACGGAGAATTTCACTGAAAGATAAACAAAAACTCTGTTTTGTCAAACCAAAGTTTTCTAACAGAAAAGGAGGGTTATGCGCTAAAGAAGGCAGAATTTAGACAACTTATTTACATTTCTAAGATATCAAGAAGACGTTTCGGAAGAAATTGCTTCAAAATTAAACATCGCCCTAATCCTCAAACATCCGAAAAGTTTAGCCAGAAATAAATTTTTTGTCCCATTTTCTATTTATTCACCTGAAGAAAGAACCTACAGAAAAAGCCGTAAAATATTTTTTTTTTCTTCAGCAAGCCCCGCGTGGCAACACGTGAATTACCACTTGCCCAAAATGGCGTGAAAGCTTCTTTTCATGGGTTTTTGTCATTGCGAATAGTAATTATCAAGACAGTTATTATCACTTAGTTAATGACTTTCTCGCCGAAGAAAAGGCTTAATTACTCAAAAATGTGCCTCTTTCGTTTACCACGCGCGGGAAAAAAAAAAAACCCAAAGGGAAAAAATGTGACTTTTTCTGTGGTGAAGGTCACTTCGAATTCTGCTAATTCCGTAGCCAAGTGTCAGGAGCACTTAAATAAAGAGGATGAAATTATTATTTAATGAGCAGTGACAGAATAACTCTGATTATGATAAATAGGACTTAAACCGATTTTTTTAATGAGCGATAATAAGAACTACGCGATGAGGATTGCGCATATACCACTGAGAAATATCAATCAAGGAGCATTTGGTGAGAAAACCGGAAGACCATATTTTTGATAGACTTCAAAACGGAATCAGACATTGAAAAAGAGAAAGAGTGATTCTACGATGTTTCTTTTCACAAAACTGTGGTTTTTCCCCACTTCAAACCTCTAGACTTTTAATCGCAAATTTCGTCATTTCAACATCTTGTACATTTGATGAAAGTCATAGATTTTACAATAAACGTGCTATGTCGGAAGAATCAATAGAGTTTGTCATAAAATTAAACGATATATTTCTGAAGTCAACGTTCCTAAAACTCACTTTTATAAAATAGTGGTATATATATATATACGTATATTATCCGTTTTGTAAAATAGCTACGATAATTTGGAAATAAACAACTTTTACTTAATTTTATAACGCATAACAACAGTTCAGCATACCCACGTAGAGTTTAAGGATTAATGCGGAGGAATTTAACAATTCTTTGTGTACGAAAATATATAGTTTAGAACCTATCTTTTATTCCCAAGCGAAAACTCCAAAATGCCTCCTAACTCCCGATATCACTGGAAGGGACTAAATATTCAGGGATAGGCTTCTGTACATTCATATTTAGGCTTACCAGTTCGACGCCATATTCGGTCTGCACCTTTAGTTGCCATCCTTCGTCAGTTTATATATAAATAAAACCACATAAATGATGCTAAACTGCGCCCCTTGAAACGCGTTAGCAAACTAAAAACGCCACTGTAGTAAAAAGTGTGCCCTAGCTATTTATACGCCTAGAGATCTGCGAATAAAGAAACAGCTAAAATGGTTGATTTGACACAAATCTTTGCTGTTTTCTTATTTCATTTGTTATTGCTGTATTATTCATTACCATGTGTTGATTGTTAGAAAAACGACGGGAAATAACAATTGTTTGTGATCTTGAAACTGTATATACTTTTGCGTGCTCGTACTATGAAGATATTTATATTGTTTACGTTGGCTTATTTATTTTGTGCATTTATCAACATAACATTATTGTTCTGAGCGTATTGAGTCTTACCCAACGTCCCATTCCTATCGTCATAATTCTTTGAATTGACAAGTTGCGGGAGATCGTTGTAAATATCAACCGTTCTCTGGGAAGCTTTTAACTTATAGTTTGAAATTGATTAAATGAAAGTTGAAAACTCCTTTAAACATTTGGTAAAATTCTTCAAACCTTTTTCTAGGTTTTGCTTATTTAATATTTAAAGGATTTTTAAACGCCAAAAATAAATGGCAATCAATACTAAGAATTGTATTTTTCACTGGCATACGCAGAAAATTTACAAGAAGGTGTTTTTTAGACGGATATAATGGGTGTGCAGGGCTACAACTCCACATATACATATATGTGTATTGAAAATTGTAGAACATATATAATACATTTCTTTATAATGGGGGTTGTGACCCCATCGACTCCCTTGCATACCCCCATGATTCTTTAGAAATTTTTAATCGCCATAAAATATTAAGAAAGATAAGACGTGTTGATCAGCATTATATAGGCTGATTTTAGATAACTTTTAGTTGTTATGAAATCGAAATTAAACAAAATCTGGTCCAAATTCTCACATAAAGTTTCATTACTCCAATAAACCTCATCCTTAATGCATTAAAAACTTATTTATAAACCAAAAAGTTCCACTATTCGCTTACACTGTTCAGACCACTTTTCTCTCTCTCTCTAATTTTTAAATAATTTTAAATTTTATTTTTAATCTTATTCTTTGATAAATTGAAAGTTAAATTTAGCATTACATAACATCATAAATAATTATAGAAATTTATTTTAAATACATCAACTTAAATATAAAAAAGAAAATGTAATAACCAACAAATACATATAT
>QLNU02015360.1:264663694-264696018 GCA_006491805.2 Dysdera silvatica | reverse complement strand
AAATCCACTAAACAGCTATTGATCAACTTTTTTCTAAGGTAAATAAATTTTAGTATTTAACGTTTTATTGTAAATTTACTTGCTATATTCAACAAATGCTTCTATTTCTTACCTCAAACTTATCTTATGATGCTCAAAAATACGTAAGTTTCTAAATGAAGTGTCTAAATAATTGAAATGTAATATTTTAGCTACTTCAAAATGTCCCACCTCCCTCTGTTACAGACAAATGTTTCTCTCCGGCGGGTGTCCGCTAATGAAAGGTTTTACTGTAATAATAAGGCCTATATTTATGACGTATTAATGAGATAAAAAAAAACAATAAGAAAAATGCAATTTTCATGCCGCAAACTTCTCAGTCGCTAAGAAAATTCATGCCGCAAATTTTCCAGATCAAAACCAAAATTGTTCTTAACAATACAAAGATGAAATTCCTTTATTGCCAATCCAATTCCCGGCAGAACGGACCTAACTGTTTCAATAAAATGTATCAATGACTTTACCGTTTTAAAAAAAGTGGAATGCAGAAATATATTCATGTCAAATATATTACTCCAAGCGCAGTTAGATATCAATTCATTCGCTCCGTTACTGATGTAAAGATTTCCTAAACTTCATTAATGATCTTTGATGTTAATTGCAGTCGAAAGTAAGTCCATAGGATCGAACTTATTTAATTTTTAAAGGAAATGTCGGTTCATTATCTCCTTTTTAAATTACTATTCTTGGCACAGCTTTATGGCTAATACTACCATTTCTTAAATCTCTCTGGCGAGTCATTCTTCAGATCTTCATTCCGTAAACGGATTGGGGGCAGCGAAAATGGAATAAACGGCTCATCACTCCATACGGCGATTAACGTTTTTAAGCATCACTTAGCTCTAAATAAAGGAAAGAACAATGCTAAGTAGAAAAGATCGCTTATAATTAATGATTGACTAATTAAACTTCGATTAGCAGAAAATGAAACTGCTTTCTCCGCTGCTATTTACAAGATCATTTTCTTTCATTTACTTTTTGGTTGACAGGATGAAGAGCTGAAAATTATAAGCATGGAATAGAGTTAGCAAGCAGTTTCATATCTCCTGCTCTGTTTTTATAAGCACACTTTCATTCAATAACGTTTGTTTGAAAATTAATAAACTTTAGATTAAAATATAGGCAATGCTTATATGTCAGTTCTCAGCAAAATGTTTAAGGACAATAAAAACCAAGGCTTATGCAGTGAGAAACCCTCAAGTTCATGCCTTATTTTCTTCTAAACTATTTGGCCAATTTAGTAAAATTTTAGCCACACTATTTATATCATATGAATAAAACTGGGTATAATATTTAAAAGAAATAGAAAAAAATGCGCATTTTAAAGAAAATTATTGTATTAACTCTGAAAATTATTATTTATTTTCTTCCAACTTTGAAAAATTGGGTACATTTACCAACTTATTAAAAGAAAGCATAGAAAATTCCATTGAAATATATAGTTAACGGGTCCTGAGAAATTTTATTGAAAGCACAATTTTGGGGGTGGGGGGCTGTTTTTTTAAAAACATCGATTGAACTTCAAGTTATTAGGCTTATTTTCAGGATGCATCGATTTTTATCGATTAATCGTCTTGGGTGGGTAGTAGCACCGCTAAATATATTTTTAATGTATTTGTTATGATATTTTCGAAGAAAATTTACTTGAAAAACCCTTTTACTAAACAGATTTTTTTCTAAAATGAGTGGAGTTTAAGAATGGAATAAAAAAAAAGATAAGAAGCTAATAGAAATGAATCTAGAACAATACATCAGTATAAGTACGGTAAACAAAAAAGTAAAGCCCATAATTAAAACCACTTCAGGCGGTTAAAACACCTTCAAATTTTTCAGTCCCAAAAAAAAGGTTCCTCTCCTTATTTGGACGGCGCGGAATCCCTCTTATTGGGGATTCTTTTTCCGATTACGTTCAAGTGGAGGTCATGATTTAAAAACTTGTTGAGGATTTTATTACTTGTAATATATTGCACTATATACAAAACGGAGAGTCCTTTGTGCTGGTTTTGGTGACATTGTTATTTCGTTATGAGATTTTCGCGTCCCAGTTCAGGTATCCTCGATCAGGAGATAGAAAAATGAAGATGATTTTGCCGTATGTGGCGTATGTCTCAGAGCAGGTTTTCCAAATTCTCTGTCATATGAATATTAAGACCTACTAAAAATTTATCCACACCCTGCGTGGTGTGTTACTTAAAGTTAAGGATCTTATCATTGGTGAGGAAAAATTGGTACTATTTACCAAATACTATATGGAGACTATGACAAAGTATACATTGGACAGATAGGAGGATCGATACGTCTACCAGATAAGGAGCATGCAGTAGCCAGAGGAAACAGCTTGCTAAGCCAGTTAACTAAACATGTTTTCATGGAGGATCATGGACCGGATTGACATTCGGCTGAAGTTTTACATCAGAACGTAACGAATCTAGGTAGTGGACTCTTTCTGAAATCATGGGATATTTGCAGCTTGAGGAGACCTGCCATAAGCGTCTCAAAAGCTCTGCCGAAACCTTACAGCATTTTCACCAGACCTCGAGTTGTTATTGGATATCGGATGACGTTGGGCGCGAGGGTTTCCTCAGTTGGCGCAGTTCTCCCCTTGGCGTACACAGAAAGTTCATAAGGGGGGAGGTTATAGGCTCAATGAGGTGGGGTTACTGATCTACAACTCACATATTCCTATGTTAAATATACAAAATTTCATTGCAAAAAGGGGGGGTTACAACCCCATCAACACCCCCTGCGTACGCCAATGGTTCCCCACTAAGTGGCGCCAGATTAAGATTTCCAACACTAGGATATATAAACTTAGGACTTCCGCTTACTCAGCATTCTGCCTTCACTTGACAAAGGGAGTAGTTGGCTCCCGAAATGTCGTTTATATACCTTACGCCAGTGTCTAAATAACAGCTGTTATGAAATCTCCTGGTAAAACTTTATGTTATTTTGTTAGAAATATAAAGTGGCATTATGAGAACTTGGCTTTTGATTTTGAGTACCTGTCGAATGATTTCACCTCATGGGCAGTTAAAAGAAATTATTATTGAATGCATTTTTAGTGAAAGATATATGTACGTCATAAGTTCTCTAATTAAATCATTATTTTTCTCGAATACAGACAACGACATTAAAGGAACGTTCTCCTTCCCACGATAATTCTAGTTTCCTATTAAAATCTCCACCTTTAAAAGCAAAATGTCTCAATTTCGACTCATTTTTACACTTGTCTACTTTTCTGTCATTGTTTAGACAGGGTGTGCTTTTTATGGCATTTCCCTTTACTTTTTACTGACAAGCAAGACACAGCCGTAACTGACATTGAAAAACAGGTATCCGATATAAGTGACCCGAGCGCAAGAGCATAAAGGTTTCGATGTTGAATCGTACAAAAATAAACGTATATAACATCCGTATTATACTCTAGTCAACTTTCTCAAGTTACACTTTCTATTTGATATATCGGTCGACGTTGAAATGACCCTACCTAGAGCATAAAGTCAATGTACTGTGCATCAGTTTCAATGCGATATAATGTAGATTAAGCATAGTTAAATGCCCAATAATGGAATTATTTGTGCCATTATAACTCATTATATCGCAGTTACCAACACCTTATTATCACTACAATCAATTAAGCTGAGCTTGACTTTTCTCTCAATTTAAATTTCATTATTTTATCAATATAGACCTTGTCCTTTACAACCTTAGCTGATATTATCGATCTCAATATAAGTTGACATTTTTGCACATAAAAAAATAAATTAAAATAATAAGGAGAACATAAATTAAAAATGTACGCGATAAATGGTTGTTGTTTAAGTATGCACAAATTTATACGAATTTGATTGAAATTGATTAAAAAATCGACAAAAATTAGTTTACTGTCCGTTATAAAATGTTATGGATCTTATGTCCAAGCATAAGATACAAAGCCTTTGACATAAACTGACAAGTAATTCCTTGCGCTATTGTAATCACCATTTCAAAAATCGTAAATTTATATATTTTGGAATTTTATGAAAAAAGGAAACAAAAAATCAAAGAACAGCTTATCTTAAACAGATTTCAAACGACAAATATCCTTGCCGTTCAGAGACGTCACCATAAGAGACATTGCAATTCCTTTATATTAAAAGAAAACTATTCCCCTTTTCGTATAAAGCTGCCTGGGGAGAAGACAAGGTGTGAGCGACACAAGTATAGAAATTAGGATCCCGACACGCTATTTACTTTCACACAAAGTAGTGTATATTAGCGTATTCGACAAATATGTGATAGTGAATGCAACGCAATGCCAATATCGACGTATCACATAATATATATATACCAAGTAATCTATTTTGCCGAGAGAAAGGAAGAAGGAAAAACAAATGCATAAATTGCATTACATCATAGAACCCGCGCAAATTGCATCTGAATTAATAAGTGCAAATACAGTGAAATCTCGTTAGCGGACATTCAAGCATTGCATAAGCGTCTTTGGGGGAGAAGGGTTGAAATTTGCTTGTTTTTTCTGACAACGGGCAGGGGCAGTCTGAACTATGCACACATCAGACACAGAAAATAATAAAACTAGCAGATTGTCACAAAGTGATAACGGCCCTGGCACAACTACTTAGATGTACAAAATACTGCGAGTGGAAGACACACTATATTCCCAAAAGTCACCAGGCACTTTCGAGTTTAAACATTTTTACCAATTTCTCGAGAAATACTAAATGTAAAGAACATGCTTGGACTCACACTTTCTAGTAAAGATTGAGTCAAGAATGCATTTAAGGGACCGACAACAAATGGAATAAAAAATATATTTGTAATCATTATATATCACAAAAAAGTGGAAATAATTCGTAACTTCCAAAACAGATTTTGCTTTCTATGTACAATATTTCTGCGCATTTTAGTAAAAATAGCATGTATATCCACGAAGATATGAACGTTTTTTGAAAAATTCAATTTTTTTCGTATGTTTTTTGCTTATGTCAGAGTTTCCAACCAAATTTCACAAAACTTGCATAAAACTTTGTAACGTAAAAGAAAAATATTATACTGAACTTGAAATGAATAGATTGAATATTCGAAAAGATGTGAGTATTTATATATAATAATTTTCAACTGCGCATGCTCAAAATATATAAAAAAATCTTTTATAATTCGGTAGCCAATTATATAGGGAAGCTTATAAAAAACTGTAGTTGAATACCATAAGAATTCAGAAAGTTACCGGCAATACAGTGAGCTGCATTTCAGTTACTTTCTAAAAATAGCTGGATGATAAGGAATTTTCCACAAACTGTTATTTCCTAATTTATCGGACAGCCCTGTGCTATAAGTGAACTTGTCCAGTCTTACGCAAATAAACAAAACCACGTGTCTCATACGATACAAGAGAAGGTAAAAACTGCTTGAACATAAAACAAGTGTTAGCTGTCAAAATGAACAAACGTAAAGAATTGACTCACTTTGAAAGAGTGAAATTGTCGGTGCCATAAATTTGGGCATTTCGTCAGAGAAATTTCTCTGAAATTAAATGCGACCAAGTCTACTGTCAGTGATGTTATTGGCCAGTAGAAATGCTGTACGATAACTAGTAAGTGTAATGTTCGTACAGGTAGACCGAAAAATCTGACTGGTTGAAACCGTAGAACACTTAAGCGTGTTGGTAAAAACAACCGCCAAACATCCCTGCCAGTAATCGCAGATGACTTCCAATGCCAAATACATACAGAAGTTAGTGATAAATCGATTGTGAGATAATTGAACTTGGGTTTCATGGACGTGCGGCTGCCCACAAGCCTCTGATAACACATATCAATACTGGACGGCGTCTGCAATAGTGCGAGGGACACCGCCATTGGACCGTTGCTCAATTTAAAAAATGTGTTGTGGAGTGACGAATCCAGATACATGTAGTGCCACTCAGATGGACACTCGTATGGACCTGGTGAATGCCTGGTGGGAGGAATTTACCAGAGTGCGTAGTTTCGATTACGAAGCTTGGTGGTGGGAGCATTATGGTGTGGAGCTATTTTTCTTGATTCGGGCTTAGCCCATTAGTTTCAATAAAAGGCAGGATGAACGCAAGCATATACCAAGGTGTGCTGGACAATAACATAATTCCCACGTTGTGGCAACAGTTCAAGATAGTCCTATTCCTCTACCAGCAGGAAAATGCTGCTGTCCGCAAAGCACGGTCTACTGCTGACTGGTTTGTAGATAATGAGGTAGAAGTGTTTCAATGGCCTGCTCAAAGCCCTGATTTGAATCCCACTGAGCATCTTTGGGATAAACTAGAGTGTTGGTTGCATTTAAGGCCAACTTGACCAAAAAATAAGCAGGGTTATTTGTCGCATTGCAAGAAGAATGGCGAAAATTCAGCCAACGGTATATCAAAGGTTGGTCGAGAGCCTACCCCAACGAATACATGCTATCATAATAGGAAATGGATGCCCGACTGCATATTAGTAGTTATACTCGACTGAAATAGAACTAACAGCAATGTGTGTTCGGTACATAATGTTATTATTATGTCATTTATGTAAATGATGCGATTTAGTAATATAAATTATCGTCATGTATGAAATGCTATAAAAATGCAATAACAACTCGCAATTTGTGGGAAATCCCTTATCATCTAGCTACTTTCAGAAAGTACACTGAAAGGCAGCTCGTATCGCCGGTAACTTTCTAAATTTTTAAGATATTCAACTAAAATTGTTACACAGTTTCCCTATATAATTGGCTACCGAATTATGGAAGAAAAAAAATTATCTTTTGCGCATGCGCAATTAAAAATTATTACCTATATATATATCTTCGAATATTCAATCTATTCGTTTAAAATTTCAGTGTAATATTTTTCTTTTACCTTGCCAAGCTTGTAAGTTTAGCGAAATTTGGTTGAAAACTCTGCATCCCATAAGCAAAATACATGCGAAAAAAATTAATATTTTCAAAAAACATTCATATCTTCGTAAGATATACATGTAATTTTTTACGAAAATGCACAAAAGTCTTGCACATAGAAAGCAAAATCTGTTTTGAAAGTTGGGAATTATTTCCACTTTTTTGTGATACAGGGTGATTACAAATATATTTTTCTTCGATTTGTTGTCCGTCCGATAAATGCATTCTTGTCTGAATCTTTACTGGAAAGTGGGAATGCAAGAATGTTCTTTACGTAACTGAATTTGAAGAATAATTCGTTTAGTATTTCTCGAGAAATTCGAAAAAATGTTTAAATCGCAAATGTCCGGTGACTTTTGGATATATAGTGTAAGTACTCAGATCTAAAAACTTTAGCAGTAAAACTGTTTACGATATTGGTTCAGCATATGTATGAAGCAGCATCCCCGAAGATGAACTTCATAAAAGATAAGTTCGGATTCCGTTTCACAGATGTCCATTTCCATGACGTAATAAAAATAGGTCGCACCCACTTCACCCCCAATTTCGAACAGATAATTCAAAGCACAAAAATATAATTTCTGTCGTTAAACATTAGCATAAATATAATTGCATTAAATGTATCGCATTTTCATTTGTATATGTATAATCTGTATTTCTTGTAAGTTGCCAAAGCAGAATATAAAGGTTTGTTTTAATAATTTCGCGTTTTATTTTCAAAGAAATTTTTGGTTTTTATTAATCCAAATGTTAAATAACTAAAAGAAAATGATATTTGAAACTAGTGTAAACTTTTGGGTTTTGATCTCAAGTCACTGTTAAAGTTTCCCGATCCACAAACATCTGGAAATTTTTGAAAATGTCCCTCCATCAAAAGTAATTGATGGTCCCTTGCATAACGCCTTGACCAATCAGAAGCCTAGCATAATATTTTACATGATTACAAATATTCACACAATTTTAAATTTTTTATAACTATGCATGTTTATGGAAAATAGTTGCATAATCTTTTTAAAATTTTAATCTTGCTACAGTAGGCAAACATAGAAATGTCAAATGTTCGTTTTAGTAAAAAATAACAAAATACGATAAAATTACTTTCCCAGAAAAGTTTATAACTTGTGTGAACTTTAAATTTAAAATTTAAAATTAGGCAGTGTATCACGGAGTAAAGTTGTCCATGAATTTCCCTACAGTGTTCCTAATGGATGGAGACAGGGCACATAAAGGCCTTTTTAAAATGAAGAATAGGATAGTCTGGCCTGTTGAACGTAAAGGACTGCGGTTTTGCTACTGGAGGGGAGAGTTGCGGCGCCGATTGATTACATCAAAAACATCATGGGTAAAAAAGAGTGATAGCTCACCAGGTGAGGATCGGCGCCGCAGCTCTCCTCTTCAGCAGCAAAACAGTAGTCCTTTACTCTGCGTTCCCCAGGCCAAACTCCTCTGTTCTTAATTTTACAAAGGCCTTCATGGGCCCCTGTTTCCAATTCTCCTATCGCCCCAGTCTCTGTAAGGAATGTCACGGACAAGTTCGCTTCCTGACAAGGGAATCACTGTAAAAGATAAACAGGTAATGGTACTGAGAACTTTACATAGTCATTGACATTTTGGCTAAAAAAAGGAAGCGTAAATATCCTAAAAGGCTTTTAACTAAGATTTTAAACAAAATTGATTCGTATCCGGACGTGTGTCATTGTTCTGTGAAGCAAAATATTGAACTATACTAACTATAAGTATACTAACAAAATATTGGACAATACTAATTTTGTCCGCGGCCTTAACTGTGAAACGAAACTAATACTCGGCGGTATCTTAATAACAGAAATTAAAAATAACTTCATCTAGAATATTGGAAGAAGACTTTAAAACAATCTTAAAGTGTCTGCAGAAGAAAAATAGATTTTTTTAATGATAACGTATTTTCGATTGGTATTAAACATACCCCAGAACATATGTATAACGTTGTATTAATGATTAGGGCTGGACCCATATTTTCATCCCAAATTGCAAAATCGATTGTCTGCGTTCACGGTCCTTCGAAAGGCTTCGTTACTAGCGGAGCAAGACAAAAACTTTTCTCAGCTACTATAAAAGAATTGAAGGAACATTAATCAAAGAAGACAAATTTCATGAATATACCAGTTATGAATATATCCGTTACTTATGAATATATCCGCGAACACCAGGAGGGACAGAAAATATATTCATGGTAACAGGGATTCGCGTTATCCGCAAAACATGGGAACGCATTACTGAGGTATTTATTCCAGCTCCGTTTGCCATATATACATTTTGCCATTACATATGATTTTTTTATTATTATACGTATATTAATTCATGTTATTATGACATATACATGTTTAACAAAAATAGTGATAGTATATAAGTACTTTTAAAGTCCATATCATATATGGTATCCTCATCGCAAACCTTTTTACAAATTGTTCCATGCTTCTTGAATCACTGTAGTTATCCAGATAAGCATTTAAAATTACTCTTAAGCATTAGCAAAAGAGCAGGATTTTTCTTATAAAATTCCACCTGTGAATGTAGGATTTTGCTTGACCCTTGATGTCCTTGCGCCGTAAAATTCCCAAACAAAAAAAACTCTGCTCCACCCATCAACGCTATTTCAACGTCTTTTCGATTTTTAGCAATTATCATTCTTTTACGAACAGGCTCAAACTGATGAATTACATAAGCAGGTTCAATTTTTTAACGTCTTCGATAAAGTACTCTCTGCAATCACGAATTTTACGGCAATTGACATGTTATTCCACTTTGTGCCATCCACGTCAGATAGGTTCCATCTTTTTCCCAAAACTCAATGATTTCTGCGATTGGCGGATTCATTTTTATATTTAAACGCCGAAGGAATCAAGCAAAACCCCGTTTTATATAACAAAAACAACAACTTCCGCCTGTATTATAGTATGAATTTAAGGATGATGGAAGCGAACAATGAAAAGTCATCCTGCTTCGGTCAAAAGGACTTGGTTTCCCCAACCCTTTAAATCTATTAGAACAAAAGTCAGCCACTTTAAAGAATAACGTTATTTTGGCCTTCTCGGGAGCTTTCTATGTCAAACAGAGAATGAAACTCGAAAAACGCATTGAGAGACTTTAAAAAGCGCGTTTTGTTCGTATTAAGCGAATGTAATTTTCAATGTTCATTAATTATCAGTTCCTGTTAAACAAAATTTCGTGTTAACCGTATTCGCCTTCCAAAAATAAAAGTACAGGAATTCCTACAAAATTTATGGGGAACACAGGAAGCAGTTCGTAACTGCAAGCCACTGTAACTACAAAGGCAGTAATACACAACTTTCAATATCTCTACCATTATCGGATCATTAAAATATACTTTAAATTCTCTTTTGGAAAGATATATTAATCATTTTTCTATCTTGCACACTACGCAAAGTATTTCAATGGAAACAACCTTTCAAAATGTAGGAAAAACTACTTTAATAATCATCAAAAACCTTCCATTTCTTTTTACAAAATCAGCATTATTCTTAAAAAAAGAACCTTTGTTGCTGAAGTATAATTACATTGGTCGTATGCGATTATTATTAAAAAATAAGTTTAAGTGATAAGATATCCCTATGGTTAGAAGTTTACTATAAATTTATTATAATTGGATATGTAACTACATATATTTTTTGATTAATATTATAATCTTAAATGTGCAACAATGATTATAATTATAATTTATAACCATTTTTTAATTCTAGCAAACATTTTCATCTTAATGGTACGAAAATAAAAATTCCTAAGTTTACAAAAGTTGAGAGCGTAACCGATAAAATCTTATTTATAGTCTCATTTTAAAGTCCTCACTTTGAAACTGATTAATAACCAAGTTTTACTTGTTATATTTAACGAGAGAGTCGAAGCCTAATTTAAATCTAGAATTCAAACGTAATTCAAGTCTAAAAATTCAGGCATATATGATTTTCAAATTTGCACTTATACATTGCATTGCCTTCACTAATGAAAAGTTATTATTGCCTTCACTAATGAAAAATAAAATAATATTTTACTAATAATAGCACTAATAATAAAAAAATAATTTATTTAATATTCAACTTAATTTACATTTGTCAATTGTAGTCTCATTTGCACAGGTCCCAGGTTGTAATAAATAATACTTTTATTTCTCTTTGATTCCTTTAGTAAATGAATTTACTTAATATATGAACATTATTTTTATTATACAGACACAATGGGAGATATATAGACACAATTAGACAAAAATACATCAAATCGCCTAATATAACAAGCTTGTTAAGATCGACAGAACACACACACACGTAGCACCTTCCTTTTGTCTTAAAAATTCTTTGTAAGGAGATTACTTATGGAGAAATCAAAATATCCAATAAAACTCACTTTTTGATCAGTGTTCTTAATCTCTCTTTTTTTTACTACTTCCTGGTCTTTATCGACAAAATGTTTTATTAGCAGCCTTATACAAATTCTTTCGTTAATCGTAAAGTGTTTTCGCTTACAAAAATTAGAAAACTTACGTTTTACGTACGGATTTTTCTGTTCTTAAAAATTTCTAAAAATCCATTAATTCTCCGTCCTCGTAGCGTCAAGACTTTATGAATTCAATTAATTAATTTTAATTAAGTTTGCTTTATGAATAATAAAGAACCGTTCAATGTTAAATATTTTAAATGGATATTTCGTTTCTCATAATATAAATGATGAATTTTTTAAGCGGACGTTATTTGAAGTTTTAAAACTTCCGCGAATAAAATGTCGAAAACTCTATCAGATTGTAGAAAGAGGAAAGGAAACAACATGCGTAACACGGAGTGCATCAAATTACAAATAAAATGAATGTATTGTGAGTTTAATTTTGCGCATTTAGTGCGTGTTTTGCGCATTTAGTGCGTGTTTTGCGCATTTTTTTAGCGTGTAATTTTGTGACAGCGCAAACATTAATGTATTCCAGCACTAACAAAACACCGTTTCAAATGCCCATTAATTATAACTAACGAAACAATACAGAGTTTCACCAGGAGATTCCATAACAGACAGTTATTTTGACACTGGCGTAAGGTTTAAAAACACGACGTTTCGGGAGCCAACTGCTCCCTTTGTCAAGTGAAGGCAGAATGAAGAGTTCGTGAAAGTCCTAAGCTTATATACCCGCATGTTGGGAATCCCCATCTGACGCCATTTGGTGCGGAGCATTTCCAGCTGGGGAAACCCCAATCGGGGAAACCCTCGCCGGGAAATCCCCCGCACCCGACGATGTCAGATGAACACCCCCAACTCGAGGTTTTGCAAAAATCCTGTAAGGTTCTGGTAGAGGTTTTGCGATGTTTATTGCACGACTCCTCAAACCGTAGGTTTCCCATGATTCCAGAAAAAGTCTACTCCCCAGATTCGTCACATTCTGATGTAATATTTTCATCGAATGCCAATCTGGTTCGTGACCCTCCCTGAAGACATGTTCAGCCAACTGGTTTGAATTGTCTCCCCTAGCTACCGCACGCATATGCTCCTTCCCTCGTAGACGTATCGATCTTCCCGTCTGTCCAACATACACCTTGTCACAGTCTCCACACGGTATTTGGTAAATAGCACCAGATTTTTCCTCCTCAGGGACGCGATCCTTAACTTTAAGTAATAGATCACGCAGGGTGTAGACAGGTTTGTAGTAGGTCTTAACATTCACACAACTGAGAATTCGAGACAGCTTTTCTGAGACACCCGCCACATATGGCAAAACCACTGATGTCTTCCTAGTCTCATCCTCTACATTCCTGTTTCCACCACTAACACCACATTGGTTACGAGCGATAAATTTAGTCGGGTAACCGTTCTTTTTCAACACGCTTTTGTTGCGTCGTAATTCAACATTGCGAAGGTCATCATTACAACAATGTGTAAAGGCTCGTCGGTGCAAGGCTCTAATGACAGATGCTTTGTGTGATGCCGGGTGATGAGAACGAAAGTCAAGATACCTATCAGTATGTGTTGGTTTCCTAAACACCGTAGTCAACAGTCGCCCATCCACATCTCTATTTATCCGAACATCTAAGAAGGGTAATGAACCGCTATCTTCTTCCTCTAACGTAAATTGAAAATGAGGCTTCAAGCTGTTCAAATAGAGATGAAAATCAGCAACTGAAGACCTTGGTAGGATAACAAACGTATCATCGACGTATTGCTTCCACACCTTGACACAGTAAGTACACTCATCTAAAGCACTGTTTTCAAATGCCTCCATACACAAATTTGCCACCACACTCGAAGCAGGTGACCCCATCGCCGTACACCTCTTCTGTCGGTAAAATCTACCCTTGAAGCCGAAAACCGTGGAATTCAAGCAGAACTCTAACATGCAACATATCTCTTCCGGACCAAGGCTAGTTCTTTTTTCCAGGCTTTTATCATGCCTCAGTCACTCCAATGATGTCGATACCGCCAAATTAGTTGGAATACAGGTGAAAAGTGAAACAACACTAAAAGGCACCATAGCATCATCGGGAGCGATTTTTACGTTTCTGATAGAGCAAATAAACTCCTCAGAGGTAGACACCGACCGTTCAGAGCACCCAACAAGAGGAGATAGTATACCTGCAAGATATTTAGAAAGTGCATATGTTGGCGAACTACAAAAACTCACAATAGGTCTAAGAAGAATATCGTGTTTATGGACTTTTGGGAGTCCATAGAACAATGGTATTCTTCCAGACGAACAACGGAGTCGCGAGTAAAGTTTCTCATCCAGTTTCGACTCTTTGTGAAGTTTTAGCAGGCAACCATTCATCTGCCTCTCAATACAACCAGTAGGGTCTTTATCTACAACGGAATAGGTATCGCCATCATTTAAAAGTGACATTACTTTATCATCGTAAACCGACCTATCCATCACAACCGTAGTACGACCCTTATCTGCCGGTAAGACCACAACCTTTTTACTGTCTCTGAGGGCTTTCCGCTTAGGAACAGAAAGATTGTCCACAAGTGCCTTACGTTCAAATAACACTCTCGAAACCTCCATGCGCACTTCAGCATAGCTATCCTCAGTCATGTTCCACAAGACCGGTTCAATAGTCGAACAGATTTTTGAAACCGGAATCGTCGAGGGCATAGGCGTAAAATTCAAACCACGTAACAGCACAGAAGTTTCACAATCACTTAGGCGTGGCTTAGAAAGATTAAGAACCCAACGGGAGTCCATTCGACCACTGTTCCTGCAGTAGTTTCGTTTGTACTCCGTTCTCAATCTCTCAAGCTTTTCCTTTTGAACACCACGAACTCTAGAACGAGTAGTTGCTTCTTCTCTTTCAGCTTCAACCAAAACACGGGAGAAGGTTTCAGAGTCGAGAGCAGTTTCCAGACTAGGTTCAAAAGATACCAACATCAGGCGCGTACGATTAATCATGTTATGACAATGACCAATCCGTGCAGACAAAAATTTGAAACTTGCGTTCTTTGCAATGTCACGTCCTTCAGTCATAAAGACAAGAGTCAGTCGTAAACACGATATTCCTCTTAGACTTATTGTGAGTTTTTGTAGTTCGCTAACGTATGCACGTTCTGAATATCTTGCAGGTATACTATCTACTCTTGTTGGATCCTCTGACTGATCTGTATCTACCTCTGATGAGTTTATTTGCTCTACAAGAAATATAGAAATCGCTCCCGATGATGCTATGGTGTCTTTTGATGTAGTTTCACTTTTCACCTGTATTCCAACAAATTTGGCGGTATCAACAGCATTGGAGCGACTGAGGCATGATGGAAGCCTGGAAGAAAGAACTAGCCTTAGTCCGGAAGAGATATATTGCCTGTTCGAGTTCTGCTTGAATTCCACGGTTTTCGGCTTCAAAAGTAAATTTTACCGACAGAATAAAGATACGGCGAGGGGTCGTCTGTTTCGAATGTGCTGGCAAATTTGCACATAGAAGCGTTTGAAAACAGTTCATTATTAGATGAGTGAATTTACTGTGTCCAGGTGTGGAAGCGGTATGTCGATGATACTTTCGTTATCCTACCAAGGTCTTCAGTTACTGATTTTCATCTCTATTTGAACAGCTTGAACCCTCATATTCAATTTACATTAGAAGAAGAAGATAGCGGTTCATTAACGCATACTGATAGATATCTTGACTTTGGTTCTCATCAACCGGCATCACACAAAGCATCTGTAATTAGAGCCTTGAACCGACGAGCCTTTACACATTGTTGTAATGATGACCTTAGCAATGTTGAATTAGATGCAACGAAAGCACGTTGAAAAAGAACCGTAACTTTATCGAGTAAATTCATCGCTGTCTACACCCTGCGTGATCTATTACTTAAAGTTAAGGATCGCGTCCCTGAGGAGGAAAAATCTGGTGCTATTTACCAAATATCATGTGGAGACTGTGACAAGGTGTATGTTGGACAGACGGGAAGATCGACACGTCTACGAGGGAAGGAGCATATGCGTGAGGTAGCTAGGGGAGACGATTCAAGCCAGTTGGCTGAACATGTCTTCAGGGAGGGTCACGAACCAGATTGGCATTCGATGAAAGTATTACATCAGAATGTGACGAATCTGGGAAGCAGACTTTTTCTGGAATCATGGGAAACCTACGGTTTGAGGAGTCGTGCAATAAACATCGCGAGGGTTTCCCAGGTTTGGGTTTCCCCAGCGGAACTGCTCCGCACCAGATGACGTCAGATGAGGATTCCCAACATGCGGGTATATAAGCTTAGGACTTTCACGAACTCTTCATTCTGCCTTCACTTGACAAAGGGAGCAGTTGGCTCCCTAAACGTCGTGTTTTTAAACCTTACGCCAGTGTCGAAATAACTTTTTGTTAATTGTAACTACTTCTTTATACACTCACTGATCCCAGATTCGAACTCAGTTGGCGCTGATAAATGGACCTTGTTCCTAGAACCATGTCAATCCTCAATTGCGCCTCATTTAAGTAGACGATATTCTAGACTATGTGCAGAAAACACATAAATAATGTAACTTCTATGAAATGCATGTCTTTCTAAAAGTCATTTCACTATTACAATACTTTTTATACTTTATATTTTTGCCACAATAAAACATAACAAAATATTCCAAAAAAAATTCTTTTAATATACAAGTGCACATATTAACTTTCCTGGAAACATTTAAGAAAATATTGTAATCTACCTTATCTTCACAATAAAAATGTTTCCCATTAATAATAAAAACAACTGTTGACAGAAAATATTTAAAAAAAAAGATATGAACATTAAAACTAGAATCTGGTTACTGAGAGAAGATCAAAATCTATTTTGGTATAAGTACAATACGCGAAATAACAAAATAATTATGTCACAGCATTGTAGAAAATGATATAAATATGCTTAAAAAATATGGAAATCATTCTTTTCAACCATAAATTGGCAAGTCTTGTATATTAAATTGTATGGCAAACCATAGAAATTCTTCAACTGGAACTAACTGTATATTTCAGAAAAGAAAGAATGGAAAGTAGTCATCAATAGCTATGGCAAGACTAATCGTGTGGAGTTTCTGACTTACTAACTAAAAAAACTTCAAAAAACGGTAATGTCAGCATCATTGGCCTTCAGGGCAAGGACCGTGACAGAAACTGAACTGAAACCTCGGAACCTATTCCAGAATCAAGTTTCTGTCTGATTAGAAACAGAACAGAAATTAACAGAAAGAGTTTTCTACCTGGAAACTCAGACCTGAGTTTCTAGTTCGGTTTCTGGTCCGGAGTGAAACTACCCTGTGCTTAATTGCGTTTATGTCTGTAGAATGAAAGGACCGTGACAGAAACTGAACTGAAACCCCGGAACCTATTCAAGAATCAAGTTTCTGTCTGATTAGAAACAGAACAGAAATTACCAGAGAGAGTTTTCTACGCGGAAACTTAGACCCGAGTTTCTAGTCCGGTTTCTGGTCCGGAGTGGAACTACCCTATGCTTAGTTGCGTTTCTGACTATACACACTGTATAGAAAAAATTCGTACAAACTAGAAGTTTTTTTGTGGGGGCATCGACAGTACTGACTCACATATAAAGACATGTTTTTTTACGAAATCAGAGATACATGCAATATACTCTAGTTTGAGTTGGGTGGTGCGCTACGTTTATTCCAAATCATTTTTTATGTTCGCGGCCCCCAAAAATATACGGCGCGTTCTTCTAGAGGGGAGAATCCCTTTATTTTATTAAGGGGCACATACCCCTTAAGTGTTACGAAATGCCTTCTGATAGGCTGAAGTTCAACATTCTATAACTTTTAAAATAACACATATCCAAAAATAAAAATTTGCACATAGGATTATTGTATTATGAGCTTACTAAAATCATTAACAAAATGTATTTACATATTGCTATTTTTTTATAATAAATCAAAATATTATACTAGATTTTGCTCGTTAAAATTTTTAATACCATTTTGCGCGCATAATATAATTGGTTGTTATTATCTAATTACCAAAAGTAATGTGCTAAATGATAAATAATGAGTATAGCATTCAACTAACGAAAAATCTTAAGAAAATAATGATACTTAATATTTTTTAAAACAATAAAAAATAAAACTTTTAAAATTTGCCATTTTTTCAATATTAAAATGCATCTAGATAAAAATATTATTACTTAATCTCTTATCTTTTTCGTCATTTTATTAATTATGCATGGCTACAAGAGTGTGCTAATTTTTATTATACTAGTGTAAAAAGTTTTTTAAATATCTTGCGCGCAAGGATAAAATTTACTGTTTTGAGAAAAACGCGTTTAAAGAAAAATATTTGTCAACATTGGAGTTATTATCTATTTGCATCAACCTACCTTCATAAACTTGTTTAGAATACAACAGACGAGTATGTAGAACCTTCCTTGGATGTTATAGTTTTAAGTTTTTTGCAACTTCTGTTAGCTTTCCACCTAATTATAAGTTTTCGCAGCGGTCTTGGAGCGGCGATCCAAATACGATATTTGTTTTTTGTCCATTATTTTTTTAATATATATAAAAATGTTTAATTTCTTGCAATTTTTACCATGTATTATTACAAGAGCATGACAAATTTCATTACAGCAGCACAAATGAAGTTGTAAATATCTTGGGCACAAGGGTGAAATATACAGTCTTGAGAGAAACACGTAGGGAGCACATATCCCTGGCCTCAAAAATGTCCCAAAACAGCCCAGATTTCAACAATTTATATTAAAATAACACAAACTCAGGTATAAAAAATTGCATGCAACATCATTATACAGTTTCCTTCATAAAATGCTAGCAAAATGTATCTGCTGCCATTTGTTTTAAATCAATGACAACGTCATCACCCATTCATCAATTCAAAATGCTATATTAATTCCTTGCGCGCATGATAAAATTGATTGTTGTTGCTAAAAAACTAAAAGCAAAGTTTTGTATTACAAACCTGTTTTGATGAAGCTTCTTCAAAAAGCACCAGACAAGTATGAGGGTCCTTCGGCATGCTTCACAGCTTCAGCTGCACCTAATTTTTGGCGTCTTTTCACTTGATGTCGGCATTTTGTGACATTGGTTGCACGACATAGGGAGTGTGAAATTCGTCGTCCATCAGCTTTTATTAAAATACGACTTGCCTGCACTCCAGGTTGGATGTCAAAAGCCTTCATGGTGTGGAGACGTCCTTTACCCCCTTCATTGAACTGAATTATAGCTTCATTTGTAGCGATGTCTACAATTCGACGTCCTGACCCGGACGTTTTGGGGCAAAACTTCCAAATCATTGAGTTGAGAGACTCATTTGGATTTTGAGTCCTCCCTCCTAAGCAACAACTCAGTAATTTGGGATGGGACAGGTCGTTGAAAATCAGTTTTATAAACTTCATGATAGCCTGAGGTAAAGATTGTTTATGGCGAAATGTCCCAGTTATTATTTTTGTAATAGATCGCTGGTACTTCTTTATCGATAACTTTCACACACTGTTCACCAATAACAGTACACACACCTACCAAAGTTTACCATGTTTGGCGCAGTATAGCCCAGATGCTCTTGCGCCATAAAAAAGCCAAACAATCAATCAATCAATCAATCAACACCTACCAAAGACATATACCCTTTGGTTTTCCAGGTACCGTCCCCACTAATGATGATGTTCGATGACCCTGTAAGTAGTGCCTCATCTTCCGCAGCCTTCTTCATGGATTTTGTGGCAACTTTCGAGGTGGCTAATTCAAGGTGTTTGATTTGTCGATTATACGACCCTTCTGCATTTGGCTGTGGCAAATCCATTACAGCACAAAACATATTCATCCCCGACAATCCCTGACCCAGACATCTCATGGAATATAAAAACCGACGGTTTATTTCTGCAACAGCATTCTTCGGGCCAATAAATTTACTGCTGAGAAAAGAACCGATTTGTCCACAGCTTGAGCAATTCAAAATAAATTTAGATGCTAGTCCACTGGTAATTAATTCACTGATGGTAATGCTGCAACCACATACCTTGCAAGAAAGGAATTGTTCCAGGGCCTCAAACATCAGACCCTTATCCAATATTCGGTACCCTTCAAAAGTTTGATCTACAGGAGAATCTTCTTCAAAGCACAGCTTTAATTTTTTGCTCGATGTGCTTTCGTCCAGCATTTTATGATTTCGTGTATGTACATTTCCGGTAAATTTTCTTTTTTTTGGCCGTGTTCCGGATGCACGTTTTTAGTGGGAATAACATTCGCCATAACACTGATAATATATAGATAATATATAGAGTAAGAGAAACGACAAAATATAAATATATGTATTAAAAAAGAAAGAAAATAGGATTTCAAAACCTGGATCGCAAAAACGAGGTCAAAAAACCAAACGTGGAACAAGCAGCAGGCAATCGCAAAAGCGTGGTTTGTTTTAGGGAACACTGGTTTGTTTACAAACATAAAGTGCGTAGAGTAGTTTACTTCATTTGTCCTGCATCTGTTGATAAAATAAGAAAGTATGTATGTAGACACGTCTCCTACAATGCGCATAAAATTCTTAAACGAATACATGAATACGAAAACATCGAAACTAAATGTAAACAAACTCTGCGTCCCTTTAAAATGATATCCTTGAAGATTCAGTACTCTTTAGATTTTTTTTCGTAATTCAACTTCTAATGTAAATATTTTTAAACGGTTGGTCTTAAAATGGTCAGAAATATTTGGGCTTTCTGATAAAAAAAAAATAAAAAAAGGTAAATTTTTGAAACTTTATGGGCTATGTGCCCCCTTAACGCCAAAACTTAAAATACAAACTGGTCTTTTTTTCCCAACCACATGTGCAAGGGGTTTCCTTTGCATCTGCAATAAAATCCTAGCTCGTACAAGGCACGCCGCCGAACAGGGCAAGGGTGTATTGCGTCGTGTAAGAATTCGACAAGTGGTTGGGACACCACACGTTGCCTGTGACAAAGCATTTCTGATGTACACGAGTTTCAAACTTAACTGGTTTTGTCGCTAGAAATAACATTTTGGTCGTGGCTGCCCGAAGAAAACGACATCCTAAGACTACATTCATCGCATCGTCCAATTTCTGGGAACTTACAAGAGAATGATTGTAACCGGTCAAGTACCTATTCGTATTACCAGACGCTCTAAAATTTAATTGCATAAGATATACCGCAGAGAAGAAATCCCAGTTGACGCCAACCCAGAATACTCGTTTGATACTATCAGTTTCTATCAGATTAGCAATCCGGTTTATTGGTCTATAAATCGGCTTGAGAAACTTTCCAGCGAAGAAGGGCGATTCGTAACTCGTAGCAAAATATAAAATTACTATTCCGATTAACCAAAACAAGTCCGGCGGCCTAAATGAACCAGGAACCGGAGTGTATGCGTTGAGAGCGAAATCTTGGATTGTAACTACCGTGGGATATTTCTAGTTTTATTCAGAATTTCTAGTTCGGTTTCTGGCCGGGGTTCGGATGCGAAACTGACGCTGGGTGGGAAACGTATTGTTTCTATCCGGTGTAGAACTCGGAATAGAAACATAGTTTCTTTGCTATTCCAATTAACCAAAACAAGTCCGGCCTAAACGAACCAGAAACCGAAGTGTATGAGTTGAGAGCGAAATCTTGGATTGTAACTACTGTGGGATATTTCTGCTTTTACTCAGAGTTTCTAGTTCGATTTCAGGCCTGGGGACGGATGTGAAACTAACGCGGGGTGGGAAACCTATTGTTTCTGTCCGGAGTAGAACTCGGAATAGAAACATGGTTTCTGTCGCGGTCCTTGCTTCAGGGAATACTTATTACCATTGGTTAAAAAAGTACAGACATCAAAGAAAAAACATTTTCCGTCATTTTAGTAAATTTCGTATAATATAATAGTACTGTAAAACCCAGATTTTAGTATCTCGCTTCAAATGTACTGTACTTTTTTTCGAAATTCCAAACATTTCCTATGCTAGAAACGATTTTTTTTTTTATTTCATCCGTAACAATGGATTATGGAAATTGTGGCATAACAACTCGCAGAAAATGGGAATTTTCGGAAAACTTGTGGGGTACAATCCCACGTCTCTTCTCTGCCGGAGAAGTGCTCTAACCACTAAGCTATAGGTGACCTGTAATTCCTCTTATTACGAGCATTTATAAAGCGTATTCACTGTGAACTGGCTATTTTCGGAAAATGGGGAGTACATTGACTGCAATTTAAACATCAGCCGAGACCAGCGTTTTCGAATAAGAGACAGTCAATAGCATGACGTAACGGGATGATATACAAACGATTTTTTTTTTATTTCATCCTTAACCATGGATTATGGAAATTTTAGTATAACAACTCGCGGAAAAAAAAAAGAATTTTCGGAAACCTGTTGGCGTACCATCCACGTCTCTTCATTGCCGGAAAAGTGCTCTAAGCACTAAGTTACAGGTGACCTGTCATTCCTCTTTCTGTGAATATTTTGTTTATAAAGCGTATATTCACTCTAAACTGGCTATTCTCGGAAAATGAATAGTACACTGACTACGATTAAAACGTCAACCGAGACCAGCTTTTTTTGAACAAGAGACAGTCAGTAGCGTGAGGTAACGGAGTAATATACAGACGATTTTTCATCCTTAACCATGGATTATGGAAATTATGGTATAACAACTCGCAGAAAAGGGGAATTTTCGGAAACCTGGTGGAGTACGATCTCACATCTCTTCTTTGCTGGAGAAGTGCTCTAACCACTAAGCTACAGCTGACCTATCATTTCTCTTTCTGGGAATATTTCGCTTATAAAGTCTGTTCACTTTGAACTGGCTATTCTTGAAAAATGGGCGGTACATTGACTGCGATTTAAACATCATCCGAGACCAACTTTTTTGAATTAGCGACAGTCAGTAGCCTGACGTAACGAGGTAATATAGAGACGATTTTTTTTTTTATTTAATCCTTAACCATGGATTACAGAAATTATGATGTAACATGAATACGCTTTATAAACACTCGCAGGAAAAGGAACGACAGGTCACCTGTAGCTTACAAGAGAAGTTCCCAAAGTGATAATCGCGAAACGGCAATTGTTATATACCATTAGAAAGGAGGACCAAGGTAGACGTCACGTGTAAAATATTTCACTTGAATGGCCCTTGCACAGGGCGGCGGAGGCGGGAGAAGAGAAGACATGTACTACACTCTACGCACACGTATATTAAACAAAATATTGGCTTATAAATATCAAATTTTTGAATTTTTTATGATCTATCCAAACAAATTAACTGTTTTTTAATATATTGCCAATTAAAAAGGTTTTAAGTAAAAAACGTGATTTTCGCATTAAAAATGCACCATGTATGCATGTTAAGTTGTATAAATGACCATTTGCAGACCAGATAAGCAATTTTATTGTAAGAGAACATTAAAAATAATGATTTACTTTATGAAAGAAATTATTGCTACATACTACTCATAATATAAATGACTTTTGGCAATGTTAACACTTGATAAAGACCATTGCCTTGTGATCAGAAATCCTATTTTGGTTTTTTTTTCATTCCGTGCTATCTGTAACAAATTATTTCTTGGAGCAATTCAGGAACGCCCATTCGGAGGGAATTTTGTTTCATGATCAAACCATTGGGTGATGAGCTCTGTACTATGCCAGATTGAATGGATTGATGCATTTCAAAACCTCCTTGCATTGGGTTGATACATTTAAAAAAAAGGTTTAATTTTTCATCAAGAAAAATCTGCATATTCACTTTTGTAAAGAAACTGCGTGATATGGAGCAGGTCATGGATAAAGACGTTGAATTCCACCTCGATTTCATTGATGATATTTATTCAAAGTTTGAAGCGAATTATTTGAAGTAAAATATTAAATACAGACGAGTCAGGATTTAATTATATTCCACTTTCTAATCGAACATTGTCATTTAAAAACGGAAAAATTTTAATAGCTGTTACCTCTCAATTAGACGCTTGATTTCATTCATGTGATATCAAACCCATTCTTTCCATGGAGGGAAAATTAATGTTGTCAATGCTGATTTGTCTCCAGGAAGTGTGTGGTGAATTTCCTGCAACAATACAGAGGGTGTTTACACATATTTATAACGCCTTTGATAGCGCGAATAAAATACATACAATAAAAAAATTATTTTCTAATGTATTCTATCTGATAGCCCTGTTTTTGAATTATCATATTACATCTAGATTTCTACGATAATAGGACTTTTCGTAAAGTCACAAACGGGATTTTCTCCAATTCCTCCTCCACATCTTTCCACAGTCCATCCAAGGTAGTGGGTCGGCGTTTTGAAAGAGATTGTTTTAAAAGTCCAAATGCACAATAAGCCATCGGTGCTACATCTGGAGACTGGGTAGGAATATGGCTAATTGGTGTTGACTTAATTCCAGTTTCTTGTCTCATTTTTTTCTAGAAATGCGGTTGTACTTTTGGAGGTGTGGCTACTCGCTTTGTCCTGATGGAGTTCCACATTTTAAAAATCAGTAGAATACAATTTTGGAATATCTCCTTTAAAAATAGGAGTCAGAACATTATTTTGATAATATGTAGAGTTGAGTTTTGGATTTTTTCAACTTTTCTTATTTTTTATTTTCCGTTACAAGAAATGCCAGCGATAACCATAAATCCTTTACTGAAAATTCCTTTGTTCTCTTTGAACAAAATTTCTTCTCTCTCGAAACACTTTTTCGATAATAAATCGATTTTTTTTTATTACAGTCATTTAAAAAACGCCATGTTTCGTCAGTTGAAACAATTTTTTCCATCTCCTTCCTGCTAAATGACTTTCATATAACAATCTGCTTCTAGTCTTCTGCTCTGCAACATGCCCACGTAGCAAATGATGATCTGTACTTTTTTTATTTTAATTAAATTCAAATCTTTATTAATTATTTTATTTATAGTTGATGCTGATGTGTGCACAGCTTTTGCAACTGTTCTTTGAGGTTTTGGATTTTCTAGTAAAACCGTAGACTGCACTTTAGAAATGTTAGAAATAGTACGAACTTTTTGGGGATATTTCTTTTGGATTTTTTCCTCTTGACATTAAAGCCTGGCGATTTTTCATTTTACATTAATAATATCGCTTATTTTATATTTTGAAACATGAAAACCATGCTTCTTGCATTGTTTTTTAATTATTGAATATGAATATTTCTCTTCGGAAAGGGTAAATATATAACCTTCAAGCCAAAGCTTTCTGTCGTATGCCATTTCACAGCGCAAACTAAATTTTTAGTCGCAAACGATTTTTCACTTTTCAGGTAATAGCATATAGCCAGAATTTTTTCCGAATCGCTGTTAGTTTTTTTGTTTTTTTTTAATTTAAAATCAAAGTCTTTATAAACATGTGTAAACACCCTCTGTTTTGTAATTTGTAGACACCTAATTACGAAAATCTCATAATTCTGTGCTCGAAATCTGGCAAATTGGATAAGAGATTTGCAGGGATTTCGTCCAAAATGTTTTGAATCCCATTACTGAGCGAAATATGGAAAAGAAAGCTGTTCCGATTGTAGTTACGTGGAGCGGTCGAAAATCTGACGAACTTTATAAAGATGACGGCATTGCTATTTTATTAAAATTTGTGCCAGAAGGTTCAACGAGTTTTATGCAAACACTCGATCTTTTTTTATTTCCATGGGTGGATAGATTTTATCAAGCGTTTTGCAAAACGTACATTTCTTGTAGGAAATCAAACATTTATGCACAGGCGTAAAAATATATTAAAAATTCAAAGTTTCATTTTTAAGCCAATTCCGATCTTTAAAATATCAACCGGTGTTTAGATATGCATAGTTCAAAGGCTGGTTGGATGTTCCATACGTGGAGTTTAAAGGTTTAAAAGATATGAATGTTTCATTCGAAGAGCCTATTTGCCAGATTTGTGACAAAAAATCGACGTATATCAAGTGCTCGTGTGATTTTTGCAGTAAATCTCTTTGTCGCGAATACTTCTTTAAGCGCTACCATCATCATTAGTTTTTCATGCGTTTTATACTACTTTTTTTCCTACTTTTGTCTTTTTTTTCACACTCATTTTCTCTACGAACATGCGCACAATAAAATATAAAGTAAATAAAAATCAATCCATCAATCAATATTTATTTCGCCAAGATGCACAATTATTCACAATCAAATACAATGTAGTGCACCATCACCATAAATTGTGGCGTGACAGGATACCCAACAAAAAAGCTGATATAAAAAAGGCTTGACGCGTCTCGGGGTTCCCCTCCGTCTTCCTTCACGAATCTAGACCCTTATATTCTGCCTCATGTACCAATTTTCCCTAAACAGTGATGTTTTCATTATAAATGAAGTCAAATATCGATAGTCGACTCGTCTGAGCACATTTAATGATGCAAGGTTCTTCGTTGGAGATCTTCGAATAAATCTGAATTCGAAATACTGTTGTTAAAAACACGAGGAATAAGCTTTTTCGAATAAAATATACATATTGAACTATAAAATAGAGTTACGTCAAAAGAATGAATGTAAAAATGTGGTAAACTATTAGCAATGTTAAAACTATGGTCGGTGTTCGAAAAAAATTAGAAACTAAATTTGAAGACCTGCCGACGTCGTGGAACCACAAATTTGGAACCAGGAAAATCTGCTTGTGAAGAGGCATTGAACTATTACGATTTTGAGAAGGAATGACCAAAAGTGCAATAACTGAATACAAATTTGCAGAAGTTAATTAAATAGCCGACGTTCATATAAAAAAATAATGTAACAGAGAATTTTTAATGCGTGAATCAGCTTTTTCTTTACTTAAAACACTTTAAATTGGCAATACGTTAAAAAATAGTTACTTTGGTTGTATAGAGCATCAAAAATTCAAAAATTTTATATATATAAATCAACGTTTTGTTTTATATACGCGTGCGTAGATCGTAGTATACGTTTTATCTTCTATTGCCTCCACCGCACTGTAGAAGGTTCATTCAAGCAAAATATTTTTCACGTGACATCTAGCTTGGGAGTCCTTTCCAAAAATATATAACACTTGCCGTTTCGCGATTATCACTTTGGGAACTTCCCTTGTTTGTGATTAGAGCACTTCTCCGGCAAAGAAGAGACGTGGGATCGTACCCCACCAGGTTTCCTAAAATTCCCTTTTTCTTCGAGTTGTTTTACTATAATTTTCTGTGTTGACAGTGTTAGAATTTTTCACTTCCATCATTTCAGAGAATCACTTTTCGCACTTTTTACGTTCAAAAAGTGTCTCAAGAAATCTCATTCGATTATTGCTGCTGTTATTTTCAAATCATTGAAGGCCATTCAGAACTTGACTCTTTCGATAATAGCTTTTTTACTCAAAAAGTTCCTTGCGTTTATAAACGCGATGATAAATGGTTCAATAAAATCAATTTTTAGATTCGACCCTGGAGTGGTAAAATCGAACGAAAGCCGATGCAAACTCCCAACCCCGTTTTATCGTACGAGATTTATCTTCAACGCATTTAATGCTAATTCGAATTGTACACTTGTCTCGTGTGGATGTTTGGGTTTTGTTACTTTTAGTCGGCGAAGGATGAGTAGAAGGGAAAAGAAATTCGTTTTCTATTATCAGAAGAAATTTCAATATTAGAGGAAGCTGAAAAATTGAGTGGAACGTATATTGAATTGTTAAAAATATGAGAATACTTTTCTACACTACAAACCCTTTTAAAAAATAAAGAATCTATTAAAAGTGGATAAGAAAAATCTTGCAAATATTCGATAAAAAAATTGAAATTGTAGAAAGGAAATGAATTTAAAGAATGTGTGCATATAAAATTCTGACTTGAAAACTGCACAAGCGAACTTTAAATTCTGGACTTTGGTTTAATTCATGCTTTTAGATTTAACTACCTAAAGAAAAGCTGCTCCAAAGAGTTATAGCGGAATTCGAAAATGCATTCCTTAAAAATTCTTGTACGATAAAAATAAATATTGTGGAAGTAATCAGAAATATTGCCAGTGCGTAGCATAATAAAAGCCAAAGAAACGATAATAATATTCAACATTGATTCAATAATTGCCGGTTCTCCATCTCTATGGACGAACAAGTGACTATTTCAGACGCGGGTAACAAAGCAGAGACCGAAGCCGAGACACTTGAATTTACTTTTGACAGCATATTCGAAAATTACATTCAGATGTTCCGACTTCGGAAGTTCAAATAATAGGTAACCTCATAAAGGAATGACGTTCATATAAAGAGGAAAAAAATATTAATGAAGAGATATAAATACCTGGATGCAATTCAGCTCTCTCCCTCGCTCTCTGAATTGAGAACTGTGCAAAAATATTTACAAATTTCCAAGAATGAAGAAAGGAATTTGGACAATTTCTCTGTAATTGAAAATGATTTATGTGAGCTGAAACAAAAAGCGAAACAAGCTAGAATTACCCATTTCTTCTCGGGTCTTCCTGAAAAATAAAGTTATCACATGTATTCGCAAATAAAATTACCCTAGTTCATTAATTCATGGTAGTTTTTACATTAAGACATTTTTTATGCAGTTTACTTGACGTTATTTGCATTTAATTGCTTATTGATCCAATGTACCTCTACACTTCATAAATAATTGCGCTCCTTTTTTATAATCTGTTCGAATGAATTCATGTCACTATCTCTCAACTCTAACCACTAAAATCGATGTTATACGTAAAATCAGAATGCTTAATTATTTTGGTTTTTCAGTGTATCGTAACTTGTTAGCAATCTAATTGTCATATAATTCCATTAAAAATACGTCCTCGTAGTAGAATAATAAAAAATAAACGGAAATAAAACATATTTTTAAAGTCTTATTTCCAACATCTTCCCCACATAAAACCACCTAACTGTAAATTTAGAAAAGAATGCATTCCCGTTTCGTGTTTTTTCCCGCATGGTGCATCAACATCATCATCATCTTCTTCTTCTTCTTTTTCTTCTTCCTCCTCCTCCTCTTTCCTTTCTTCCCTGCTTTCTTTTTTTAACGGTCAGCAGGAAAAGACAAATCAGATGTTTCACTGTACAGTATGTGAAATATTAATGTTGCTTTATTTTTAAAAAATAAAAGTATACACATAATATTTAAATATAATAACAAGACATATGATGCAGTCAAGAATTCGAATTATTTCTATACTTTTGGGATTTCTCATCTCCAGGTGAAAGAAATCATTACTAATTGAAGAAAGGGGCCAATTTCCAGTTTTATTCCTTTTATTGAAACGTGCATTTGTGTTTACTTGAAGACGTCAAAAACATTCGTTCTTCTCTTAAATAAATAAAAATTATCAGTTTAGAAGAGTAACTTTAAAAAAAAATCTTTTCTTGTCGGGTTCTCATGCCCGTTAACCACATTATAGAATTACATGCAAAGACACCGGTATGACAGAATTGAAGATAAAAAAAAGTAAGTTGAATTGTTACTCTTTTACTTGAAGATTTTTCTAGGAAATTAAACAAGGCTGTAAATTTTTAAAAGGTGCTTTAAAAATGTTGATTTTTTTTATCAAGCAGCAGTTTTAATGTGATAAGTAAAATAATGCGTTAGAAATTTTTTGTAATGGCGCGTTGCCTGGATGTTGAGGTAAATTGTCTCGAAAATTTTAATTGACTTTTGAGTAATTGATTTATTTCGTTGCATGGCTTATGTGTATTTCACTATTAAATACGTTGTTTGTTTCAAGACGTAAAGAAGAATTTAAAAGTATTTTCGAATTGGAGGGAGAGAATATTCACAGAAAATGGTTTTATTTGAAGGAAACCGACGGCATATGTACATATTTAGCATTAAATTGTGGTATTATTGGATTTTGTTGAGCTTTATAATTTTTTAATTTCCTTCCATTTAATGTTCCTGGGGTATCAGCTTGTTTGACTGACCAAAAGGCATGAATATGCGTTGCAAGAGTTCAAACAAAGCTAGGTCCAGCGGTGGTGCAGTGGTAACGCGCTCACGTAGCGTATCGTTAATACAGGTTCGACTCCCAAAAGTTTAAAAGTCCCGAGAGGAATGGGGTAAGCAGAAAAGCTTTGGCCAGAGGAAAGCGGGCATTAAGAAGGCTTAAGTCCTTCAGTAATTGTAACACCAGAACAAGAAGACATAAGCTGTCTAATAAAAGTTACCCAATTCACCTTCTGTGTAGCTTTACGGGTTACAAAATACTCACATACGCAGCATAATATGTTATTGTTAACGAAGAGCGCAATAGATAAACGGGTATATATATACGTTGTCACCTAATGAAAATTAAAAGCAAGGTGATTTGATAGATACGGAGGATGGACCAATCCGTCATACACACGATAGTACAGTGTAAGCGTAACCGCACTGCTTTAGTGCAAATAAGTGATGGAATAACAGTTCAGCCTGTAGCCCAGGATAAATTGAAAAGTAATCGAGTGCAATGTCTATTTAAGGTGATCAAAGGGTGTTGTAGCCAAGAAAATAACAGCATACCATGATAAAATCGCCCCTCGTTACAAAAGCTACGCAAACCATACTTTGCACATTTTAACCTTGAAAATGTTATTGCGGAGGTTCGTTAAAAAAAAGTTAATTTCGTTAGATTTTTTCGTCAGATTTTAATAAAAATATTTTTATAATAAAGGCTACTGTTGGATTCAACAATGGAAATACTATGTATTCGTTTTATTAATGGTTTCCTATACTGTTGCCACTTTAGATACGAAGTGACGCAAACTTAAGTATAATTTTACAATAATTTTTGCCACCCACGTATTAATTATAGCTCAAACTAGAGCTTTATTCGTTTTGGAGAAAAAGAGACGCTTTCCCCATCCTGGATTCGAACCAGGGTAATAAGTATAATTTCTAAAATTAGCAATATGCCAAATTATTTCTTTTTATTTGACATTTTTCAAATATCCGCAATAACACTTTCCGAATCTGTCAACAAATATTTTGTATATAATTTCTCTTTATGTATTTAGCAAGAGTGGGTATTTTTGTTATTATTTGACGTTTTCCAAATATTGTACATAATGTCACTTTCCTTATCTGGTAACAAATATTGTATATAATTTCTGCTTATATATTTGGCAACAGTATGTACTTTTGTGTTTGGAATTCTAAAATGATAAGTCAGTCTTCCGTTTACCATCGATGTGTCCAGACGTATTTCTCCTCCAAAACGACATACTTGTTTCTCTGACATTGCAATCGAATTAATCTATTTGTTGGCGTATTAATGAATTACCTAAGCTTTTAAAGCTTTAATAAAATATTTAATTTAGATTAGGTATCAAATTTGAAAATTAACACAACGTATAGTGGAACTGTAATTGATGGAGTATTTGATGAAGGATTAGAGAATATTAATTGCAGAAATTATATCTCATATTTCAGCTATCATAAACCAATTATTACGTCTTCCTAAAGTCTTTCAAAAAAATTCAATGTGTTACTGGATTCATTTTCAACGTTCTCGTATTCAATAACGTTGAAGATTTTTTATATATTGGATACTTCAGAAAAAACGTTCTCATACCTACGAGTAAACTTAAAGAAATACGCTTTGTATGAGCATGAAAGTACAGAAAAAATGAACCATATTCATACGTTCTTTATCAAGAGAAACTATTGAACAAGTGCAAGTAATTTTACTTCTGTGGGTGCAAAAGATTTTTGACAACACCAGCGCCCTTTATCACAAATGTGCTGCACTCATAAGAGCAATCTTTATCACATGCAACAGGTTCTTTAACAAATTCATGAATATTTATTACGATTTTGAGGTGCGTTTTTATTCTTATATTCTATGTTACTTAGTTTTGCATTGTTGGTCTATTTAATAATTAAAAATAATGCTTTGTTTTCATCATTCTTTTCCAGTAACAATGGCCAGTAGTGAGTTTCCAAGATTTTAACAGCCTGCTTTCTGAGTTGCAAAGTTTTACAACCGGCTTTCTGACAGCCCAATTTCGCTTTTCGACATGAAACAAAAGGTTAACGATCAGTTCTTATTTTCGAAACTATTTTAACAATCACTTATAAATCAAATCTGTCGACTCCAGTTCACCACTTATTACAACACTCTAACTTCTCATTCCTTGTTGTTTCCAATAACTAGAAGTCATCATGTATTCAAACTTTTCGTTTCAACTAAAAAATAAACAAGTCACAACTTTTATTTTGATCTTCCATGAAGCTCTCAGAATATAAACGGAATTTTTTTATATTTTCGCGTAATCAAATGCACACACGTTTAAACAAAAAAGCAATTTTTCCTTAATCGTTATTATGGACATTTTAAAATTAGGCAACATATCTCAAATTGTGCAAAAGTTTTACCCACGCAAAACCAACAAAATTAGGGAAATGTGTAAGTTTTTGTTCCCGTTCAGTGATTTTCCACAATTTTCAATAGCACATTGTTCACATTTAAATAACAGGATTTAGCTGCTAGCCTAACCAAACTACCAGATATTGACTGTTATATAATGGTGTCAACGATACGGATCCCGGATTCTTTTGCCGCACAAAAAAAAATATATTTGGCACCCGGCTTCCCAAAATTAGTCAAAATAAAGGAATACAGAATATAGTTGAAGACAAAGGATATAAACTGCACTAATTATTATTGACCATGCGTGTTTTTCCAGGCTTTGGTTGACTCATTTAACTGCACATGCGGATTTTTCCATTCGGAACCCCCCCCCCCATATTTTCTTAAAATTGGTGCCCCTGCTGTGCACAACAACCCAACTAAGTAAGACAAACAATCAAGCTGACACAACTTTTATTCCTGTTGCAACTTGCTGCTTCATGCTTTACATTGACTTCTAAACAGGAAATGAACTAAGAATTGGTGCTTTTTACTGAGGACGCGGACATAAAAGAATTACAAAAAATATTTAGTGAAAACACCGCCATATTTTTAAGAAACACGTAACATAAA
>QLNU02015360.1:264631842-264657291 GCA_006491805.2 Dysdera silvatica | reverse complement strand
TTTACGGGAATTTTACGGGCGACGCCACAGATTTTAACGCCGCCATTGTGAGTTTCAGCGCGTGCCAAAAACGACTGTACGATTCGAACGTATGATTCTCGGACGATAAAAGGAGTAGGTGACCGCCCTTTTGGTTTTACGGGAAGTTGATTTATGTTGTAAAAGGCTGACGACAAAATTCGCGGTTGTGTCTTCCTTTAATACGCAACTTGTTCTAAATTTACGGCAGCAGACGAGGAAAAGGGACGGTCGGCCAAAGCTGTAAATGTGATTTTATGATATTAATTAAAAGGTTTTACTCGGGTGGGCGTTAATTGTCGAAGGCTAATTATTCGGGATCAGTTTTGTGTGGCTAACTTGCAAATATATACGATGTCCATAAAGGGAACCAAGGCTCGCATAATAAAACCAATGAATGGGAGATCTTCTTTCAAAGAAAACTTTTCTCTGCCGCGAGATATTTATGCGCATAATCAACGTCGGACTGGTAATTAAAACTATAAAATATAGGAATGAAAATATTTAGAGAGATCTTGCGAATCCTTGTAACGGTTCCAGGAATGCATGGAATGCGGAGACAAGCAGCATTCGGAGCTAACTACTTTTGCTGTTCGGAGAAAGCGATTACCTAGGGGTGGATTTTCGCTAAAACTTTCTGGACGGGAGAAGGGATACTCGAGTAAAGCTTTGAGAGTTTGTCGCCACTTTATAAATATTCTAGTTTAGGTTCCATGCCCCCCCACCCTCCTGTCTTACTCCCCACTTCCATTGAGCCTCTTAAGGAGAAGAATTTGTATCGGCTTTTTTTTGTTTTGTTTTAGTGGGGAGGTGGGGGGGTCCGTAATTAAGCAAAGCCGTAAATTGTCAGAGCTAAATTCCCTTATACCGTACGTAAGAAACGATTAAAACAATTAAGCGAGAAGGTTTTGGTTTTATTGCCTCGGCCTTTATACTATCAATATTAGCTTTGGCTAATGTATGCTTCTTTGGGCAATAAACAGAGGGGCGGTGAACGGAATTCCTCTCGCTAGTAAAAAAACGAAAACAAATAGCTTTCGTTAAACATCGAAAAAGGGTTGTTTCCACTTTCACCCTTTTCTCGACGCCCCCGGAGATTGTAAGCGCTTCAGATGGGCGTAATTGACGACTTTGAGGACTGCGCCCCTAAATACATAAGACTAATGGTCAATAGGAATCGACAGTGAAAGTTTTAACGAACAGATGTGGATAAGGGGAATGTAGGGATTTCAGAATTCACATTTCTGACGCTGTTAAAACGGAATATTATCCTCGAAGAAGGTTTTTTAGTTCAGAAGACAGTGCTGGGAGGGCGAGATTATTATTTAGGTGACGGAAAGAAGGCTCTCAAACCGTTTGCGTTAAACAGGTCGTTAGCCGCGGCTCCCTTAACGGAGAATATAAAATGCTGGATGTAAAAAATTACACACCGTTTATGCTTTCGAATATAGTCGATCCTAACGTAATAAAAAGGCACATACAGTCGTGTCGGGATTTTAATTTTTTTTGACTAATTTCGTTTTTGTAAATTAATGGATAGGCTTATAGTGGAATTGATTTGGCATCATCTATACTGGCTCATTGCCACGTCTAATCTTGCAAATATTTTTTATTCTACCTGTATATTATATTAATATATTATATATATATGATATATTTATTTTTGATATTTATATTTGATCTATATTACCTTTTCTGACATTTTAGCTGCAGTAAATCTTAAAAATTCTTATCCTCTCTTGGAAAACACCATTGTTGTGTGTGTGTAAATCTAAATAATTTATTACTTTTTATTCTCTCAGAAAAGGTACTCTTCAGTAAATTAAACTAGAGTCAGACCTATACTTATAACGAGCATATGTAACGAGGAAAATATGAATTTTGTTTGGCATTATACCAAAAATAAAACAAAAAGTAGAAAAGTATTTAAAAAAAAAAAAAAAAAAAGAGTGCAATACAATTTAATCGCTGTGAGCAAGCAAGACTTTTGCGCTTCCTTGAGTGTACGAGGTGAAATGCCAAATCAGCTTGATGTCTAAAAGAACACATTGGTCTGCTCATTCCACAATAATTTGATGAGAATTTCTTTTGCGCTATTGAGAACAGACAGAAAGACGCCCCAACATGCAAAACAACTTTTACGACGTATAAACAATTTGTTTTGCCTACACGAAATGTCGTTGATAAACTTCCGTTGGAGGATTGTAAGGAAGGTTGTGAATACACACAGCCAGGAGCGGACCCTCTCCCTCAGAAAATCCAGGGTATGCGCCCTTTGAGAGGACTCAGTCCGCCCCTGCACACAGCCCAATAACAATAATACGTTCATTAAATTTTAAGTGAATTCAAAGCCGAATAGTATTATATGCATGCACATATGTTACCCATACAAGCTTTATTTCTAAAGCTTGGAATTTTAAATTCCAAAATCAATTTAGCGGGGGCTGAATATAGCGAGCAGTTTGTCTCAAGCTCTTCGTTATATACCGGTCCTACAGTAATTCTATCTTACAATACGTACATACAGTTCAATGACATGGGATTAGAAGGTGATGCTTGAACAATCGATCCATTCAAAACGTCTGTGCACGCTCGATCCATATTCATAACGAGTAAAATTTTGTCACTAGTTGGAATGCGAAAGAAAAAGAAAGCAAAGAAAATAAAAAGAAAAAAGAAAGCAAATAGAAAAAGAAAGCAAAGAAACTAGAAAGAAAAATAAGTAAAGTAGAAAAGTAAATGGAAAATAAGGATTCTAAAAGTAACGAAAGGGGGAAAATAAATTAGAAAAAGTTAAGAAAGTAAAGGAAAATAAAGATGATTAAATAAAAAAATAAATATATAGAACGATATGAAGAAAAAGTAAGAATAAGTGAAACTTACCAACAGCGTAAGAAAAATATCGTAATGTTTCGAGAACTGCTGTTCCCTTTATCAATCGAAGTGTCGAGAAAGTAAGAATGTGCTGTATTTTTACCTCAAGCTCTGGGGTTTTCCCCAGAGCAGTCCCGCACCCAGAATTTCTCTGAACTTTTATTCCTGTTTTCTCCATCGTCTTGCATAAATCTTGTATGATTCAGGTACAGGTTTTGAAATGTTAATGGCTCGATTTCTCAGGGGAGAAGTCTCCCACGGTTCAAGAGAAAGTCCATAAGAGCGATACATATGTACCAAATTTTATTAACAGTTGAAGAATTAAACAGCCCCCGTAGTGATTCAGTGGTAAAGCGTTCGCCAGACCTGCCGTCAACACGGGTTCAACTCCCAACGGCGAGGGAAAAAACTTATAGCCTAACTTCCCATTGCAATCTAAGGGTTGATTCCCTTTCCTTAAGAGGTTTGGATTCCTCAGAAAACTGCAGGTTCTTGCGCAGCTCGACCCCTACTGTCCTTGCGGAATAAAAATATGAACAATTGAATTGAAATATTTTATTATATCTCAATAAAACAAATGCGCCCACTCCCAACAAATTTTTTCTAGGAAGAATGGAGGAGTTCTCAGGTATAAAATTTTTCCCTAGACAGTAAATGAAGACACGGAAAATTTGGGTGGTATCTCTTAATATAAAGAATAGAGTAATCTAGATATATGAACATTGGTAAATAGAGTAGAAGTATAAAGATGAGATACTGGTAGTGCATTAAATTTCTCTTCAAAAGGAAGTAATTTTACCCATGGAACGTTGTACCCGTATAGATGGTTCGCTCGTTATATGTAGACGTATGATTATATGGTTCCAAAGGCCCATATAACCTACGCATTTGGGTACAAAATTTAAATCTTAACATCCAAAACTACACTTTAGCATGTTGTGCTTATAACATGTATCACAGTGTCTGTAGTGTTCCTTCAAATTTTATGCCAATCGCAGAACTACTTATTCAAAGAGCTAATTACAGAACAAACAGTTCAAATATTTCAAGCTAACGTCAAACCATCAATTGGAAGATAATCAGTGTCTAATAATAGAATAAGCTTAATCATATATATAAAATGTATCTTATGGACTAATGTACACTGTGTTAGTAAAAAGACGCACCCCAAGAAAATATTTTACAGCTATGAAACTTTTCCCAGGCACTGAGTATGTAAGAAATGTAAATGATTGTATTTTCAATGTAAAAAGGCCTTTTATATTATATAGCAATGTCAACACAACGGTCACATGCGATACTTAACAAAGCCCCTGGCAGTGATAAAAACCAATATGTGATGCGGCATGGAGTCAAATAGTCTAATGTACTATGGCATATTCTGTCAGCTGTTGAATTACGCAACTTTGGTTTGCTTACACGCCGTGATCGCTGCAACTGCCTTCCCAGCATACCCTCCACAAACAGACGTGCTTTGATTAGGGAGAGGCGTGTGGAGCTGGCTGCCCATGGGAAAGCATGACCATCAAGATGGCGTTGAGTTCCGCTACCCGTGTTAGGTTTGTTTGTTTGGATTTTTTATGGCGCAAGAGCATCTGGGCTATACTGCGCCAAAAGGTGTTAGGTCTGGCATTAACATCCTGGTGGAGCTATCTTCGCAGATTACTCAATGAAAAAGCAAAACCAGTCAGATTTGTCCGTCGGTGTGAATAGCGCTTCTTTGCTCTTGAAATGCTTGTTGCGTTTTTGGTCATAAGTTTTTAATAATTTGCTTTAATCGAAAAGTATTTATACACCGAGTTTCGCGGCTTTTGCTTTATTTGTTAGGGTCGGAGAGTGGGTCTTTTCACAAAAAAGTGTATGATAAAAAATATTATATTTAGAATATTCAATTGAATTTTGTTTTGCAAACGAGAAGTTATAAAAACTTTACTGGACGGGTAAAAGAATAATATAATATTTGCTGACTTCCCTAATGCGTCATGGGTGTTTTTCTCAGAAGACAAGAAGACACGCCATCATTTATGTTAGGTTTTAATAAGACTTTACACTGGTTTTAACTCTGCTGGCAACTGGCTTTTTTTACTGGAGTAGGCGGTGTGGAGCAACATTTTTTCGGATGCGGTTATGATAGGTTTAAATTTATAACCGTCCATTTCTATATAATGTATTTCCGTTGGCCAGAGCTGCCAGTTTTGTAGTTTTTCGTGTGTTCAGTTTAGCAAGTATTTATACATAAAAATTGGACTCAGCTTATCCTACATTGTGGGTACTAATTTTATTGTAAATTTACAAGAAAAATTAGCCTTTGAGAGAGATTCTCGTTTGTCTGTTAGAGGCTATTATTTCCAGACAGGATGTACTGTCCATTCGCGAGAAGTTGACGTCCAGGTCCAGTTAGCTAAAGTAGCAGACGGGTTGTTCCATTGCAGTAGAGGAAAGAGCGTCTTGTCTCTACTGCAATGGAACAACCCGTCTGCTATATTAGCTAACGGAACCTGGACGCCAATTTCTCGCGAATGGTCAGTAACTCCATACTTCTCGAAGCGTCAATTCCCGATCTTCATTATATCCCATAATTGTTGGTCGAAGATAAAAGGAATGGGGTAGTGGGGAAGTGTCGACAAGTTATGAATGGGGAGAGGGATAGAAATAATGTGTGAATCACGTTCTGGACTGCCAACATCGCGTTCGGTATTCCGTTTTAAAAATTTGCAGAAAAAAAGATTAAATTTTTATATTTTATATAATTCTTTTACTTTACATTTAATTATAAGTTAAAACGTATTTTCTGCATATCCGTTTGTATTCGCTCCTCTGAAGCCATATTTGGTTACGCTGGTTGCGACTGGCCAGCCGTGGGCTTTCGTACTTGCATTGTCTACGACGTGCGTATCTGTTCTTAAATGTGGTATTATATGAACAGACCAAATTTTCCTGGCTCCCTGGGTAACACCACTAAAAGAGTAATGGCAGAAAGGAGGATATAATACAGAACTGTGTGTCACTATATAACACACGCATCATGAATTCATTTTTTAAGAAGAAACTACAAAGAAAATGGACATGGAAACACCCCAATGGAGGAACCAGCGAAATTGACTATATACTGGCAAACAAGAAATCAATTATTGAAGATTGCAGCGTACTGAACAGATTTAATACTGGAAGTGATCATCGAATGGTGAGATGTAAAGTGCACTTAAATACTAAATTAGAAAGACAGAAGCTCATTAGGAAACAAGTAAGTAAGAGGGTGGATCTAATGAAACTGAAAGTAAATACCGAGGCATTCAAGTTGGAATTAAAAAATCGCTTTTCTGCACTGGAAGGACTTATTGAAGAAATTGATATCTCAGAAGCAAATGAAAACATTGTTAAGACAATAGTTGAAACTGCTGGGGAAATTGGTGGTGTAACCTGTAAAAAGCACAATAGCAAATTATCTGAGAAGACGAAACAGCTCATGAAAAGGCGAAGAGATATGAAGGTGGACAATCGAAATACCAGTTCCAGGATTGAGTACATAGAACTTTGTAAAACTCTGCGCAAAAGCATGAAAGAAGACATAAGAAAATTCAACTGTGAGCTAGTAAGGAAAGCCATTGAAAATAACAAGAGCCTTAGGGTTGTTAAAGGAAGTTTATCTGTTGGGAAGAAACACATCATTGCATTAAAAGGAGAGGATGGCACCGTAACAAGAAATAGGGAAGAAATACTTAGAAGAGTTGAAGAATTCTACAAAAAACTATATGAAAGTAACAGTGGATTAAACGAAGACACTGAAATAGTCGAAGGAACAGCTCCTAAAATCTTAAAAGAAGAAGTTTCATTTGCAATAAAAAATATGAAGAAAGGAAGAGCCCCTGGTGATGATGGTATTACATTAGATATCCTAAAAGAAGCTGGAGAATATGTAGAAGACATACTTGCAAAATTCTTTACCAAATGTCTTAACAGCGGTAACATACCAAACCAATGGGATTCTGCAACAGTAATTCTTTTGCATAAAAAAGGTGATAAAGAGGATTTGAAAAATTACCGACCAATTAGCTTGTTACCTGCTATTTATAAAATCTTCACAAAAGTGCTAACACATCGCCTGCAGAAAAAATTAGATGCAGCTCAACCAAGAGAACAAGCTGGATTTCGAAGTGGATTCAGTACAGTGGACCATATTCAAGTATTAAGAGAATTAATTGAAAGAACACATGAATATGAACTTCCATTGTGTGTTGCATTTATTGACTATGAGAAGGCCTTTGACTCTATTAAAACATCAGCAGTCATCAACTCTTTAAGATCAACAGACATTGAGGATGTGTACATTGACATGGTGAAACGTGTGTATAAAAATGCAAGTGCAAAATTTCGGTTACATAAAGATACCAAAACTATCAAAATTGGTAAAGGTGTGAGGCAGGGAGATACCATTTCTCCAAAACTTTTTACTTCAGCTTTACAGATGATTTTTCAGCTGATAAATTGGAATAACAAGGGAATAAAAATAAATGGTGAATATTTAAATCATTTGCGGTTTGCTGATGACATTGTTATTTTTTCAACGAACCCATCAGAACTCCAAGACATGGTACAGGAGCTCTCAACTAGAAGTAAAGAAGTTGGACTCAAGATGAACCTACAAAAAACTAAGATCATGTTCAATAATTTTGTAGAGGAAACAAAAATACAAGTTGACAACATTGAGCTAGAAATTGCTGATTCATATATTTACCTTGGCCAGCTGATTTCAATGGATGGCAACATTATGAAAGAACTCAACAGACGTATTAAACTTGGCTGGAGTGCATTTGGAAGAAACAGTTTTATCCTGAAGGGGAAATTGCCTTTGTGTCTAAAAAGAAAGGTCTTCAACCAGTGTGTATTGCCAGTCCTCTCTTATGGATCAGAGACATGGAGTCTAACAGTTGGAGCAATACGAAAGTTACAGACAACGCAAAGGAGCATGGAGAGGTGCATGCTTGGAATAACTAGGAGAGATCGAAAAAGAAACACTTGGGTGAGAGAGCAAACTAGAGTAGAGGACATCATTGTTAAAGTAAAAGGGCTGAAATGGCGATGGGCTGGGCATATTGCAAGAAGAACTGATCAACGATGGACAACAGAAATTCTGAACTGGATTCCAAGAGACCACCGAAGACCTAGAAAACGTCCTCAAACTAGATGGGTGGATGAAATAAGAAAACAGGTTGGGGTGACGTGGAAGCGAATTGCTCAGGATAGACTTGTGTGGAAAGCATTTGGAGAGACCTTCATCCAGCAGTGGATAGATAATGGTTGAATATGATGATGATGATGATGATATATATATATATAATCTAAACTGCATAAAAGTATTATTTGGTTTAGAAGAATCTGACATATAATTAAATCACTAGTTAAATCACTCACGGACGGGAGTGAGAAAAAGACAGATGACTTGGTCTTGTTAAATTTACTAGAATTTTTACTGACTCGCGCTTGAAATATTTCCAGAATCTTCTATTATTCGAGCATAGTAAAATTACTATATTTTTCTATGACACATCTAACTTTAACCAAATATGCGTTCGATCATCCATTTCTATGTTTATTTAAATGAATATGACAAATAGTAGAAAGAAAACTGGTTTACTGACTAGATTCCCTAGGTCTTAAGAGGTCCGGATTCCTCGGAAAACTGTAGTTCCCGGCGTAGCACGAACCTTGCTGCCCCTGCGCCGTAAAACTCACAAATGCAAAGAAAATTTATTTAAGCTACTGTTTCCTCATCTCATTTAGACTTTTATAATAGACGAGCTCCACTACCTGAGACAATATGAAATTAAATGTGAAAGCTGTCTGTGTGCTGTGTGTCTGTGAAAGCTGTCTGGAAAAATAAATTACAAATGCAAGTTATGTGTTGAGAGGTGGATCGGGGATTGTAACACTCCATAGAACTTGAGTCTAGTTACGCCACTGCGTGGAAGAAAATTCTAAAGGCAATTTGAAGTCTTTATTCACTATTTTAAAAGAAATTAAAAAAAATTGTCAGTTTCTAATTCCATTATCTGAAGAAAGATGGCGCTGCATGTCCAAATATCCTTTCAGCTGAGCCTTTCGTCTTAAAAAACTGAAAACAAATATCACGATTGAAGTTACATACATGTCGAAAAGGACAGAAGCGTAGAGTTATATAGGGCTCGAGTCCTTACCTCAAATAATTTGAAATAAATTGTAATTTTACATATATTGTAATGCGAGACCGGTCAAATTCTCAGTGGCCCGGCGCAGAACTTTATTAACATAATTTATTATGCAATAGTTTGTTGTGGGGCCCGACCTGATAGCATAGGGCTCAGAAATTCTGTCCCCAGCCCTGTAGCAATGTATAAATGCAGATAACATATGCCTACCTCAGGCCTGTAGCTAGGATGAAGGAGAAACTAGGGCAAGGCAAAGGGCCTATGGGGCACAGGGCACTCGAGGATTGTTTTATACATACATAAGTAACTTGATGGGGCAACTGGGGCCAGGCCCCTGTTGGCCCCGGCTTGGCTACAGGCCTGGCCTACCCTCTCCCTAGCCCAAATAATTTTTAAAATTCTACGTTGCTGGAAAAGGCTGCAACGATATTATGCTCTGTGTTTCATAGTGACAAAAGGTGCAAAAACTCAAAGGGAAAACCTTTTTTATATATAATCTATGCAAACACATGAATACCTTTCACTTGGAACAAAAATAGCAATACGAAATTTGTAACTTTGCAGGAAAAGTAAAGTAGAGGAGGCAGTTCTTTTGCTCGATTGGTTGTATTTCTATGGCGTAAAAGCATGTAGGGCCATTCTGCGCTAAACAGGGTAAGGGCACAGTTGTTTTTTACTACTTTAGCTGAAATATTTAAAGAGTACAAGTGTTGTCACTTTTTATCTAAAAGATCTTTATATATTCTTTCTCTTCAGTTTAATAATCCTTTTTCCTATTAGGTGGCGCAGAATGATCCTTGCGCCATAAAAATTCAATCAACCAACCATTTCCTATTAGGAAGAATGTTTAAGAATTGGGTATAGCGTTTTAAAATAATGATTGCTTCCTTACCTGCTTAATGACCTTTATAATATGTATTAATCACAGTTCTTCACACCTTTGTGCTTTTTTCATCAGGAATATCTTATGGCGTAAATCCAGTACTTCGAGTATTTCTCATTCCCCAGAACTAGATCACACTTATGCAGAAAGAAGAAAGTTTTTACAAAATGTAGTTCATTAATTTTTTGTATTCACAATATTCATTATGCGAAGAGAGATGCTTAACACGTTTAAATCATAAGAGCCGTGAAGCATTATCGCAATTTTAAAATTCGCGTAATGTATTAAACGGAGGAAGAAGGGTAAACGATACCCTCTTACACTAGGAAAAATAAAGCTGGCTATTCTTTGTTATATTTAGTTTTTGCAAAACACCGTTTCTTGGGAATCTGGACTAACAAATTATACAAAAAACATCCATTTGTTACGTGATTCTTCGATGCTAGTCATATCTGTGGACATCTGCAGCCGTCTTTTATATAATGCCTAACCGTAAAGGTGTAAAATAAGGGGATTTTTTTTTAACATATCTAAAAAAAAAAAGCAGTTTCTGTGAAGTTCACACTGTGAACTGAGAGGTTACAAAAAAATATGGATTAATCATTTGCTAATAGTAAATGATATTATTTATTTAGTTATTCAATACTATATGCCCTGACGAGGGACCAGGTAACTGGTATCATCATGTTGTTAGGTATTGTTGGAAGATATGAGTAAATACGCATTGGATGAAAGAAAATATTTTGGAAATTCATAATTATTTTTTTAGGTAAGTGTATATGAAAATATATTCACACGAGGAAAAATGTTTGTAAATGGCAATTAAAGCGTAAAAGGTTAAAATAACTCATGGAAACTTTTTATAAAGTGTAAAGTGGTAGTTGATAATTGTAGAAACAAAGTTGCATTTTTATTTTCAACAAACGAGTTTCTAATTTTCCAAAAAACGAGTATCAAATTGAAATACACGAAAAAACGGAAGGACTCCAAATACCATGCAAAAGGCTACTGGTATCCAGAAAAACTCATTAATGGACTACTCCAAATTCAAGAGACTATATTTGCCTCAATAGAGCAAACGACTTGGTCCACTTAAACTCTGTGAAGTGATAAGCCGTTTTCATGGGTTTTATACTTAACGGTAAAAAATAAAGAAAGAAAGAAAGAAAGAAGCCCTACAGACTAATTGCTTATGTAGTCCGAGGATTAGTTTTCTAGACCTTGAGAGGTTCGGGTTCCTCGGGAAACTGTAGGTCCCGGCGTTTACGTGGCCATTGTTGTTCATGCGCCGTAAAACTCAAACTCAAAACCATTCAACTTGTTTACAGTCATTAGCCAAATATCATGGCCCTCATGCCTCTAGACATATGTTTAATAGTGTATTAAAAATGATGTATAATTGTAATCAATGTGTATAATTTATTATTTGCTTAATGTATTAATTTATTGTACAATCAATTGTTAAGGACAATTATAAGAACAAAAAATGTAAAGAATGTATATCAACTGATACAATTCAGGTATATTTTATTGCGTACTTCATTGACTAATCCAAGTTTTTGTTGGCCCGGCAAAGGTGCAGTTGTAGTCCGTTCGCTTAACGTGCTATTATCGCGGGTTCGACTTTCAACTGTGAAAAGAAAAAAGAACGCCTACCGACTTATTGTAGCCCGGAGGCTGGTTTCTCAGGCCATAAAAGCTGCAGATTCCTCGGAAGACTATAGGTCCCGGCGCATCATGGCCCTGGATGTCCTTACGTTGCAAAAAGGTTGTTGAGTTCGTAATAACACAACAATTTTGTTTAAATCACCTTCCATTTTCGTCGACTGATGTGCTCTATACATACAATTCTGGCGAATTTGACTGATTTTAAAAAATCGCCAGAGAGAGCCCGATGTCTGTTCACATTAAATAATTTGAAAAATTTTTGAAATGGCGCATTGTAGCCATTTGTAAAAATCTTGGATGTGGTGGATGCAAATACTAAATTCACTGTAGTGCCCGAACGGCTAATTTTTGGAAAAAAATTCACTGAACAAAAAATGTTTATTTTGATGTTCTTCACCTGTTACACATACTTGGCAGTTCCCAACTCTTTTCCAGTGTGTTAAAAAAGGCAGTTTTAGGCTTATTTTCACTAAACAGTAACACAGATCAAAATCAGAAAACGGAATTCCGGATTTCTTTGTCTCTACTGTATTATTAGCTCATTCACTTAAATTATGTATCAAAAATTGCATTTAATTCATGTAATTGGCTACGTAGCAACGTGATAGACGTAAACAGTAGTTACGCTCTACAGCCAAACCGGCCCCTTTGCGGACACGGGGATATGGGCAAGTATGCCTTATTTGGTGTCCCCAACACCCCCTCTTATTTTGTCGGTAGAATTCAGGACCACCCCGTAGATTAAGAAATAATCTATTTTTGAGGTCCTTAGCAGTTATCTAAACTTTGGGATTTTAATTTTATAAAAGTCATATTTTTAACATTTATTGCAAATTGTTAAAGAAAAGTTTGAATTAAATTTGATTTGTAATTTGGCGAACTCAAAACACGGAGGTTGAAATAAAAGCAAGAGCAAGCTTTTCTGTGTTACTGATATTACTGCAACGTTGTTTATATACAGAATAAAGGGGACGCGTTGGAAATTGTAAGGGTGGGGGGACATGGCCATACTGTTACTGAAAATTGCACTAAAACTAATGCCCAATCCTCATCGGGAGTGATCATAAAACTTTCAAGAATAAGGGACATCAAAGGGGTCGTCAGGTTATTACCTTTGTGTGTTTTATAGTACGGAGAGGGTTCCTTTATATTTGGGTCGTATTTGGTGTCTCGTTAAAACCCAGTTTAATGCGACGCCGTTTCCATTTCAGTTGATGCCTCCTTTCACTTTACGATCGGTCTTCTCATTCTCTGCCAGATACAGAGCATGCTTAGGACTCTGATCGTTAGAATGGAATAAAGACGGTATTTTTAGTGGTTTCAATTAGTGTGTTCGCGCCTTCTGCTTCCATCGTCTCAATTGATGTTAAAATATGTGACACCATCATTTCTACTCTATAGTTATCGCTTTTTAGCTGAAGCGATTGGCCAAGTTGACGTTTTGGTTTGTGTGGATGTATTTGATGTTAAGTCCAGTTCCAAATTTTGGCGTTTATGGCCACTGTTAAAACATTTTACACTTTACGAACATAAAAACTGGACAGAAGTTTGTGACTATACTCTTTTTTTTTTGGTCCTCTAACTGTATTACCACAGGAAAGGACTCCCTCGTTTCCATGTAGTAAGGATGGATGCTGTGTGTTGAGATGTCCCGGAGACGTATAAGACACCAACATTTCCTTAAAGTTTCTAAAGAGCATAAAACTTCATTGAAAAAAGACTGAAAAATGAACTATAAGACTAAAAGAATGAGGAAATTTTCGCTTTCTTGTTTAGTTTAGACTCTTGCCTGCTAATGGTGGACGACAAACGAATGCTCCCCGTTCCATTGATACAGATGAAGAAAAATAGGACGAACGTCCTTCTCCATCAAAACTTGTTTTTCTTCGCCATTTAGAGGGATGATGTCTTTTTTCCCCTTCTCATTTTCTTCTTTGCTTTCTGAGATGGGTCCGGCAATTATTTAAAGTAAATCTTGTCACCTGACGGGGTTGAAAAATAAACTTTCAACTCCTGTTGACACTGCAAATACATTTCTTCGTAGACAGGAGAAACTGAAATTCATATAAATATGTACAAATTGTCTTTCCACTAGCTTTCTATTTACTCTGATGGGAGAAAGTTTTTTCTCTATCTCCCCCTCCCCTTTTCTCTGTCTTAACCAGACATTTGCTTCGTTATTTACCTATTAAATTACTCTCCTGGAGCCGTACTTTCTTATTTTTCGCTTATTGAGTTATGAACCTGAAAGAACTCGCGCCCGGTTATGACGCGTTTTGGTCGGAGGGAAAATGAATCCCCCATTCTCATTTATTTCGGGCAGAATTTAGAAAGACGGGTTTTTATGCGGTGCAAATAAAGTTCTTTGTTCCTGCTCTATTGCTGCGTTAAACTCTACGATCTGAGGAGCCATGTTCGGAAATTGCTATTATAGTTTATGTATTAGTATTAACTTGTCATCGCGTTAGGAATTTATCGGTAAAAGGTGTCTCATGCTTTTGCATAAAATTGCTACAGTGAGACAAATGTCCTGATATTTAAAATTAGAGGATCGTCTACAAAAGTGAATACACTTTTTAGCACTACTAAGAAAATACAACGTTATGAGTTAAGACGTTTTTTTTTTTTTGACATAATTGCTGAAATACCAGTTGGAATATACAACTATTAGTTTAGAAATTAAATGAAGATTGGGGCAGGAAGCGCATAAAGCAGCTTTTTAAGTAGATCTCCTGAAACTTTAATACGGCATGTTATCTGTCTTCCCGAATCAAGTAATGAGCATCGCAGCAACGATGCATAAGTTCTGCATCATTATAGAAATACTTCGTAATGAAAATATAGTTTACTCGATTGCCATAACATAGCCAGTATACAGCTCTCACAACAAAAACTTATGTTGTTTCTTTTCATAAAAAGATACATTTGTATATTAAATATAATTACACGTACATTACTTTCAATTCTCTGTATATTATGAATGACTTTATACAGGGTGTTCCGAAAATATCGGATCAAAAGTATATAGCCATGATCTTTGTACAAAATGGACCATAACGACCCTTTACATGGGGGGTCGGAAATAAATAACCACGGAGTTATGGCTATAAACAAATAACAAAGCATAATCGGATAAAAAGGGAAAGTTGCACCTATGATGAACGTATTTGTCCAATACACTGCATCTGGGCTGTATTATCAAAAAAAAAAAAGTTTCTTATTAGCCGTTTGTCTCTGGAATGTGGAAGTTAACAATTTCGAGCCAATGAAAATTGTGATTGAAAGTTTGGCTCGCCCCTTGAATTTAGTTTCCTAAATTTGTCCGTCGCCAATTTTTGGCGCGAATGGCGAATTTTTGGCAAGCTATTTAAGAATCAAACCATTGACTTTTTGGCCATTTTATTCCCCCCCCCAGGTAAGCAAAAATTAGCAAAATTAACATTGGAAATAAACTAACATAGGAAAATAAGCACAACAGCAACCCCCCTCCCGAAAGTGCTTACATAGTACTTGAACACTCTCCATTAAATTTTTCCATGGTAAATGGAAATACAAGTCCTGCGACCCGGCCACCATGCTGGCGCCCGCAGTCGTCATAATTCAGAATCGATCAAGACATAAGCGTACGGGAGAGGGATTCATGTGGGCCATAATCTCCCGCAATTGGGAGAATATTAACACTAGGTGCAGGGGCGGACTGGGTTCTCTCAAAGGGCGCATAGCTTGGATTATCGGAGGGCACGAGTCCTATAGCCCATGAGGGCGCACCGGACGGGGGCCCATTGGCTGACGGCCCAGTCCGTTACTGAATAGATCTACCGAAAGCTATGATATAGAGGTAAACCTTCTCATTCGAACCAACCTCTTTTAGGAATTTTCTGCGTACGCTACTGGATCAAGGGTAATTTTTCGATACTAACTTTTATTATCAAGCTATTTATTATTTACCTGCAGGACAGACTTTTGAATTCTTCGACGGTAAAACATGAACGAAAATAAAAGAATCTTCGGAGCATAAAAGTTTATGATTGGCAGGTGGAGGGCATTGACGGATCCAGTACGAATCCCAGAGGTGGGGAAGGTGTCAATTTGTATGAAAGTGCGCAAAGTAATTTTAAACTTCAGGCGGGGGTATCCCAGTAGCGCAGTTGGTAAGGCGTCCGTATACGGATCTTGTTAACGTATGCTGGGCGGAGGGTTTGTTCCTTTTAGTACTGGGCGCCCTTGGCCGCACCGGGTCCCTGTGCAATTCACCCTTCCCCCTATGGCACGCCCCGCCCTTCGTAGCAAAAATTGAAACGCTCCTTCGGTAAACTTCTTTAATCGGTGTTGCGAGTCTCGAGATATTTATTTTTCAAACTAAACTTCTTGCTTTTGAACCAGGAAGGGTCCCACGGCCCTAGGGGGCCCCAAATGTTCGTAGTGCACCACTGAGAAAAAATTTTTGCCCTACGTATTAGCCCTAAAATCTTTATTTATGAAATTGCGCGAATTATAGGATCACGTCGCCATCTCGGCAATCACAAAAAATGCCAACACACCAGGAAACCTGTTTGACGATACAATTTAGCAACACTGCACCGGAGTTGAGATTTCGAGGCAGGCTACGCCTTGGTTTGTAAGCTCCATTGGTCATTATAGATCCCGCCTCTGCGAAATAAAAGTATGCATAACTCCGTGGATATTTATTTCCGACCCCCCATGTAAAGGGTCATTATGGTTCATTCTGCACAAGCATCACGGCAGTATACTTTGATCCGATGTTTCTGGAACACCCTGTAGATCGCTCTTTAATTCTGAGCATTAATACAGAATGCTGGAGGTAACTATAGGCAGAATGGAAGAAAAATGGCATTGATGTATCGGCAACTGCTTTGGACAAAGGGTTTTGACTAAAAAGCCGGAAATTTGATGTTATAGTTCAGTGGCGATGTTCCATCTCTCACACAATTCATTAACAAGATGTGCTTGTATCTATTTTTACAATTGACGTCCAATATTCGCTTGCGCTGTACAAGTGGGATGTAGATATCATATCGTGTATGTTAGTTTTCCTCTAATGTACTCATATTGCAGAAATTATGCTTATTATAAAAAAAACCTTTCAATTCTTGATAAGTTGTTACATTTATATATTTAGAGTGCTCCAAAAATCCATATACATTTTAAATTATGACTAATACTAAAAGCATATTAAAGGTTTTGTATGTTTTAGAAATTTAATTTTGTACCCTTCTTAGAAATTATACTTTGTGAAATTATTGAATTAAATGTTTTGACAAAGTATTATTGAAGTGTGATAAGGCATTCCATATAACTTTAATGAATATTTGTAGGGTTTGATGATTTTTTTTTTTGCGTCCCACATGTCTTCCGCCCAAGTAGAAGTTTAGTGATTTGTTAATAAATATGTAATTTTTCCCCAGATATGAAGTATGTGATATGAAGTATAAATAGCATTTTCTTCATACTAAAAATAAGTTCTTAACCTTCTTCAACTATAAAATAGACTCTTCTAAGGTAAAACTACCAAATTAGTTCGTTACTGAATAATATATTTCTCCTTGGCGATTTTCGAAGAACTATTCACAGCTGTAATAAAGGACTTTCAAAGCGTAAACATATAATCATAAAATACCCATATTTATTTAGAATGCGCCATATTTATTGACTAACATGTGAAAATAAAGATCCATATGAATTGCTGTAGCAAGTTCTCTGCCGCGATAAAATTTATCAGGCGACAAAAATTTCATGCTTGCAAAGAAAACATTAACAACGAAACGAATTTGTTTTAGACAAAGGAATACACGGCATTTGATACTTAAAAGAATACAAAAGACTCCCTGCATGAGAATTTCATACCACTTTGCATTTCTCACCAATTATGAAGACTGAAAATGTTATAAACAAATATATTGAAAAATTGCATCGTATGATTTTGAAACAAGAGGACCATTTCGTACCCGACAAAACAATATACAGATTCGCCAGGAAAGTTCAAAATAACTTTTATTTGACCCTGGATGTGTTCGGGAGTTCCATGTTCCTCTTTTCAAGTCAGGCAGGTAAAAAGTAAAAGCAAACAGAGAAATATGAATAGTTATATTAGAAATAAAATTCTGAAATGTTTGTATTTTTGTCGGGCGAGGCTTGACATGTGGTGAAAGTTAGCCAAAACGTACGTTTGGGAAAATCTGTAGCGTCAAAAATTTATTAATCAAAGTTCAAGTATTTGAATGTTGTATAGAGCTGAAGTACGTTTATAGTGAGGGTAGTACACTGTTTGATAGGGCATTTTTCGGTTCTTAAATAATAATTGGATGGATTCTGTGATGGTGTAGGAGCAGGATTTCCATTTCCATCTGGGGAAGCTGTTCCAGTTGTTTTAGTTTCCTGGATGGGAAAGCTTAACTTGTGGTATAGGAAAAATTTTATAAGGTTTTCATGTGTTTACATTTGGATCTAATCATAGTAGTTGAATTTTAAAAAAAAACTCTTTCTCCATAGATATATCAATTTCAAATTTAATATAAATCTATTTAAAAAACAACCCCGATCCCAGGTGAAATTTTAAAGGTAGTCAGAAAGATCTTACCCTTTCTCCAGCTTAAATCCAACTTTAAAAATATTACAAAGACTGAAATACTTGAATAAGTAAAACTTCATTTTCCTAGAGAAGATTTACTCCTAAATTTCAAGGAAATAAGGAAATTGATTTCTTCTCTTTTTTATGAAATGAAATCAATCGGTATTTTATTACAGATTCTAGTATGTGCATTTTATGTGACTCTTTTAACCACGAAAGTATTTTTAACTTTTTATCTAATATTCGCTTTTACCATCGCATATGGTTTAGTTATATAGTTTCATTTGGTACATTGAATACACTACTTTCAATACGTTTTACCATTTTAGTTTTAATTTATTTTTAAAAATCTTGTGTACGTTCTCACCCTTTTAGGCGCAGAATGACCCTTGCTGTCCTTGCGCCATAAAAATACAACCACCCAACCTATTACGTAACTGCTTCACCAGAGTCTGTTCAATTTCTAAATTTCCCTGCAGTTATAACGAATACGTCTTCACATGTTGTAAATTCTAGAATTTTTTTCTTTGTCTCATGTTGTATGTTTCACAGAAAATGTCAAAGGTTGAATTGAAGTCGGTCAAATGAATTTGAACTCGATGGCACTCTCATTTATTTTATTATTATCATTGTTATTTTTTTACACTTAATTCGTCTTTACACTTAACAAAATGCGTCTCAGCGAAGATCAATGGTTTTGTTGAGGACCTATTCCTTCGAAATTTAGTAACTACTGATTAAATTTGCAGTTACTTTCCAGCTCATTTTACTTTGTTTTTAAATACTTTAATTGCTACGTAATTAGAGATTTTCACTATTTCAAATTACAGCGGAACATTGTATAGTAACCACCTTTGTAATCTGACCACCTAGATAAGATGACCATTTTTTATGAGAGAGAACTGATAGGGACTTAGTCATGCTTATACGGAAGTCCATTGTGTGTAGTGAGACCCTGTTTATGGTGACCACTGAAGGCAAATCCCAAGGGCTGATCACTTTATGCAGGTTTTACTGTATTACCAAAATAGTTAAAAATCGTTGCGACGATCTCGTAGCATACGATAAGCTACGATAGCTGAATATACGGTATAGCGAGTATACGATAGCTGAATAAAATACATAGAACAAGTTCGTGAAAGCAAAACGCAATAATGAGTAATAGAACAGCGAATTTTATTAAAAATTTCATGAAACGCAGAGTATTAATGCTCAACAACTGCACAAAATCGTTCAATAATTCCACCTTTTCAGTGGAAAAAAAAAAGAGGCTGAAGCATAGACCCGATGTCAACAGTTTATTGTGCGAATAAAATTTTTAGATAAAAAGGTTAGATACATACAGGTAAAACAGCAAAAGTAAGGCACCTAAGCTTTTGGACGCGTTGACAGCAATCTCTTCCTTAAAATTGATGGTTGGTTGGATGGCATTCTTGCCTCTTTTTGAATCTAATTTTCTGGGTAAACCTATACTCTGATTAGAGCCTGCGGTGGTGGTGGTGTAGTGGTAACGTGTTCGCCCCTAGGGTGAGTAATCCCGGGTTCGATTCTTAACTGTGTAGTGAAAAAAACAAAACAACCACATATCGATTGTCTGCTCATCCGGGGATTTGTTCTCGAGGCATTTTGGAGCTCTGATTTGTCGGAAGCATGCAAGTCCAGGAGCTGTATGACCGTTGTTGTCCTTGCACCGTAAAACTCGTACACTATAAATATGCTCTGAGCATTCCGGCAGTGAAGAAAGACCCACAGAGCGGAATATCGTAAGCCCGGAAAATTCGCGGTTTTTTTGTAAGTTCAGAGAAAATTGTCTCTGGAAATGGCGGAAATGTATCAGATATTTGTCAGTTTCATACTCCATGGCTGCATTATGTGTTACCCGAGACGAGACAGATGAGTTAACGCAATCTCCGAACTACGATGTATTTACATGCAGGCCTGATTACTGGCAGGCGGAGTCAGCCTAGTTGGGGCGTAGGTTATAACCAATGGGGCGTTTAAGGCGAATAATTTACGGTGCGATGATAAGGCGTTTGCATAGCTGCACGGCAACCTGGATTCGACTCCCAATTGGTGAAAAAAAGGTGCTTACCGACTAGCTATTCACTGTAGTTCTGGGGTTGGCTCCCTAGTTCTTAAGGGGCTCAGATTCCTCGGAGGTCTGTAGGTTAGAGGTCAACATGACCTTTGTCCTTGCGCCGTAAGACACAAACAAGATTGTTAATGCAGTTTTGAGGGATTTTTTCCACTATTATCATAAGGTGCATCTGAGCTCCTGAAGTTTACGGGGAGGTGTTTTGAAATTTCAATATATTTTCTAAAACAGTCTCAAAACTGCTTTATGTGATATAGGTCAGGGGATCCATCAGGCCATAACAGGCAAAATAAGTTTCACTTATGTAATCTATATTTTCGTTTATCCTTATATACTGTCATTAGATCAGGTGCAAGTAAACAGGGAGCGGAACATTGGCAGACGTTCGAGAAAATCTCTCTGAAAAAATTCCTTGTATTAACGTCATGCCTTAAAAGTAGGACAAAGTTATTGTAAAGCGTTCCCTGTTCCTTTGTTCATTTTTATATGCTTTTAAATACTTTTGACAACCTATCATAATTGAATGTCAATATCATCGCTTTTACGTTCTATTACGGTCGATTTCATTGATCAAGTTTTATGACGGAAGAGCAGCGAAGTTCTTGCAGAGCCAGCGTTTTTCAGCTCCTTACTTTAACCAACCATGTATTTATTTGAAACCCAGCCGATTTACACCATTAGTTTGAGATAAAATTTCTATCAATGAAATGCTAAATTCTACAATACTTACTAAATAATTGAACACGTAGTCAGTCAAATATGAGATATTAAGTAATGTAAAATGGCCGCATTTTTACGCGATATACTGAGGCAGTTATAGATATTGTGGGTAGTTTTAAGCTTCAAAACTACTTAACGGGTTATCTGAAACTGGACCGGCAGTTTAGCATGAGCTCCGAAACACATATTTGCATACGACTATGCTCACCAGAAATCGAACTCACAAGGGAACCCCTTTCGCTGTTCACTGCACTTTGAGATCAGACCTATGGGAGATGATAGTGCTTGACTTCCTGATCACGAATATGTAATATATTATAAACATTTATTATTATAATATACACGAATATGTAATATACATTTGTCTGATAAAATGATATAGAAATTTTTTATGAATATTTGAAATCCAAAAATGACACTTTTACGCCAGGTTTGATATTTTTTAATCGCACTGTATGTGAGCAAAAACAGGTTTGAAGTCGGTAAGATTATGAAGGATCATCGTATTTAACGGATAAAAATAAAAAATTATGTCTCAGCTAATTTAAACAGTATAAAAAAATTAATATGAAAAATGAACTTTTAGCATAGATATTTGGCGAATTTGACGACAATTTTGAAGAGTTGGCGGGACATTTAAGTTTCGCATTCCACTAGCTATATAAACTCGTCCGCAAGTGTAACGTCAATATAGTTGTACGAGTTTCCGATTGTGAGAAAATGAAAAATATAGTGAACATAATTCAATCCGTTTTGAATTTGGTCGTTAATAAATACGACACGCTTCCGTCGTTAATAACTGACCAAGAACTTAAGGAAAGTCGGGAAGTATTGTCGAAAATCGAAAACATAATTTTTAATAACAATGTCAGTGAAAGTATCAGTTTAGATTTTGAAGACAATTGTGATTTCCGTATCGACGAAGAAAGTGATATTAGTATAGTCGGTGACGAATATTATAACTGTACTGTAAAGGGCGATCAATTGGCAAATGAATTCAGTTTAGAAAATATGCAAACAATTGTTCAGTATTTTGACAGTTGTAAAAAAAATAAATTCCAGAAAACAAACAGGAGATATCCAACAGTAAAATACCCTACTTATATTTCGAGGTTTAGAAAATATATATCAAATATGGGCACAAATATAGAAAAGTATAAAATAATAAAAAATGAAATGTTAGCCAGATTTACAAAAGCTAGGGAAAATTATTTACCTGTTCATGATATAGATTTGAAAAGATGGGCGATCCTGAAATCCCAAGAGTTAGGATTTGAGGATTTTAAATGTTCCGATAATTTTATAGATAATTTTAAGAGCCAAAACAAAATAGTTGCGCGGAAAGTAACAAAATATATCACTCAAATATACACCCAGAATATGGGCAACATAGAAGATAGTGCCATAGAATTTATTTTGCATACGAGAAATGTTACTGCTAATATTATCCCCCAACAAATTTTTAACTCTGATCAAAGTGGTTTTAATTATTTTCTTCCAAATTAAAGGCAGCTATCGCATAAAGGTGAAAAACAGACATTTTCTTTAATAGGGTCTGATTTTGGCAGAACACATTCATATACAATAATGACAATAATATCAATGAATGGGGAACTGACAGGGAAAATGTTACTTTGTTTAAGAGAAGCTGAGGAAACATTTGGCCCGACTGTTCAACGATTAACAACGTTTCAAAACGAATTTATTTCAACCTTCAAACTTATATATTACATGCTCCAAGTCGGAAAAAATGGACAAAATCAAAATGAGAAAGTGGGTAGAATGTTGTATGAAACCCATCATGTCTCCTCCTTCCTGTGTTTTACTAAGCTAATGGACAGGTAGTACAGACCCAAACACTTATTAAGATTTTCCGGAAAATTGTATATCCTTGCAAATACCCCCCAAAGCAACATCCCTCATACAACCGCTGGATGTTTATTTCTTTCGACAATATAAAAAATTTGTACAAAAAAATAATCAACAGAATAGCAATCGATGAAATGGATATTGACATACGACATCGAAATGAGATAATAAAAATGCATTCTTTGGTTCACAATCAATTACAGTCTAAAAAATATCGCCCTATATTACAATATGCTTGGTTTAGGTGCTGTTATAGCGATCATGATCCCGGAAAATTCAAAAATGTTGAGGAAATTTCTTTTGAAATTGAATACAACAATTGTAGCCGAGATAATTGCAAAAATCTGTCATTCTTAAAATGTGCCCACTGTGATCAATTGCTTTGCTTCACTCTTTTCTTTTTTTGTACTGTATCACTTTTACGACATTCCTGAGATGTACACAGTTTAATTTTTCTCATTTTTAAATAAAGAGCATAATTCAACAATTAATCCACAATTTATGGTTACATAACTTCATGAAATAAAGTACATTTCATGAAATTTTGTTCACATTTTTTCTAATTACAATAAATGCATTTTCAAATAGCCTACTATTAAGTTTTGTTCACAATTTTTTTAAATTCCATGGTTGCAACAGCATGTGATATGCAATGACCACATCCAGGTTGCCTAAATATAGCAACTTTTCATTATTCGTACACATCATTTATTCACATTATCATTTATTTATACTCATGTATGCATGGTTCTATATAGTTATGTGTTTCTTTTCCTTATGAGATAATATTTTGGAAAAAGAAATGTAAAAGAAACTTGACATTGGCTACGATAATACGAAATAACTACTTCGAACGAAAACCTGGAGTAGCCTTCAAAATTGTCCTCAATTTCGCCAAGTATCTATTCTAAAAGTTCATTTTTCATATTAATTTTTTTACACGGTTTGGATTAGTTGAGACATAATTTTTGTTTATCCGTTAAATACGATGATTCTTCATAATTTTACAGACTTCAAACCTGTTTTTGCTCACATACAGTGCGATTAAAAAATATCAAACCTGGCAAAAAAAGTGTAATTTTTGGACTTCAAATATTCATAAAAAATTGTCATATCATTTTTGCAGACAAATGATTACATACTTGTGATTAGGAAGTCAAGCACTATCATCTCCTATAGGTCTTACATCTAAATGCAGTGAACAGCGAAAGGGATTCCCTTGTCAATCCATTGGACACAACAGCCGTGATGTTAGTCACTGACTTAGAGAGTGAGAGTTTTGTGAGAGAGTTTAAATAGATCTGATATCCATCAATTGATCGGATTTATACTTACCATTATTATAAAACTAAAATTCCAAATATACTTGGTAAAATTCAAAAGAAGCATTTTGTTTATTTAAAAAAAAAAATGTAAAGATTTCCCTCCTTGGCTAAGTTCTTTATTCTCTAATTTAATTTTTAAATTTTGTGCTTTTAAATTACTGTAATTAATTTTTATTTCCTTAACTAATCTATTAATTTTCATTACTAAATAGTAAACCAAACATTCAAAATTTAGTTGAGTATAGGCTGACACGTAGAAGGAAATTGCAGTATTACTATGGCGCATCATCTTTATAAGGTTGCCAATTCTTGGTATAAAACATCGTGCAGAATATACTTCGGATATGCAATATTGCAAAATAAGGATGTCGTGTAGAAATTAATTGCTTTGTATATGTTATTTCAAACAGAAAAAAATCTGTTACCACTTACTGGCTGTGTGGGACCTTGGGCTTATATATACCCATAGCCATAGCCAGGCTGGGGCTCCCCAGAAAATATTTTTTCTCAAAATAAAATATTGTAGACTTTTATTTTAAATTTTTTGTTTTGTACGAAATTGTACATGATAATGGAAATTGTTCTTTGACGATAAAAATGTATTCAAAATAGCTTTCTACGGTAGATTTTGCGTATATATATATTTTTTTACACAGGAATCTGCCTATGCAGAAATTTACTTTTTTAAAAAGAGTTTGCAGTCACATTTTAAATAAGACAATTACTGTGATAAACAGTATCAATTATTTTTGTAGCGTTTTGGTATCTTGTACATTCACTAAAATTCTCGCCAGCTTTGAGGAAGGTAATAATTTTTCTCAGCCCTTTAGAAGTGCATGGAATGTGCTTAACATACTATAATAAGGATAGAGGGAAATATATATATATATACAGGCCTGCACAAAAGTTTAGACACAGAGGCAAATTATAAATAAAAGCGAGAATTTGCATTGAACTTCGCCGATATTGTATCTAAATAATCCTAGAACCAATAATAAATTGTGCAACTTAAAAGATTACCAAAAGTACTGAAACAAAATATCCCAACACCGTAATATTGGAATCTGCATGCCACAAATGTTTAGGCACATATGTCAGATTTATGCAAATTAACGGCGCGAAGTTCCCAAGTGATCGAAGGGGCGTTTCCCAGAGTTGTTATATAAGGCCTGAAATAATTTAGAATGCTTAGAACGATGCCGAAGTCAAAGCAATTTACGAAT
>QLNU02015360.1:264595123-264631742 GCA_006491805.2 Dysdera silvatica | reverse complement strand
TAACCCTAAGGCTCCTGTTGCTTTCAATGGCCTTCCTTACTAACTCACAATTGAATTTACTTATATCTTCTTTCATGTTTTTGCGCAAAGTTTTGCAAAGTTCTACATACTCGATCTTGCAACTGGTATTTTGATTTTCCACCTTCATATGTCTTCGCCTGTTCATGAGTTGTTTCGTCTTCTCAGATAATTTGCTATTCTGCTTTTTACATATTACAACTATAAAAAAAACATTACGAATTTTAAACCCCCTCTGTAGCTTTCTGACCTCCCTGTGACAAACGTCCAGATACGGGCCTGTATATACATATCCAGGTTTTCTCACGAGTGAACATTGGATTTTTCTGGGATGGATTCCTCACGCGCAAAGGAAATAGGGTCTAAAACGAGGAATCTGTAACTGGGCAATCATATTCCACCACGGGAACAGTATCCGAGGTTACCATGCTGCAGAAAAGCATCCAGCAGTCCTCAATAGGTTTGTTTGTTTGTTTGTTTGTTTTGTGGTTTTACGGCTCAAAGACTACAATGGTCATGCTGCGCCGGGACCTACTGTTTTCCGAGGAATCCGAACCTCTTATGGCCTAGGGAACCAAACCCCGGACTACAGTGAGCAGTGCGATCTTTATGAGATCTCTGAGTAAGCGTTCTTTGCACTGCTGGGAGTCGAACCCGGATTAGCGGCGCACTAGGAGAACGCGTTACAACACTGCGCCACCGCAGGACCCTCTACAATAGGACGTCGGGTATTCTATCTAGATTTTTCGCATAATAAGGATACTTTTAACTTTTGCTAGCTGGACAATACAGAAGAATTTTAAACTGATTCATGACTACATACACTCGGGAGATGTGCCAACCCATGACGTAGGTGCTGTGGTCTCGGAAGTTTGTCATAAGAAAAACATCAACAGCACCCCTTAAAAAAATTTCTCGTGGTGTATAAGCTTTTTTCATTCATAATAAAATCTCAGGAAAAATGTTTAGCTACAAAGAAACTTCTGAATACCTTGCAAGTATGTTTTTTCCCTGGACAAAACTGTGACAATCACAGAGCGAAACCACCTTACCCTCGCATTTTATTCGTCATTTACTAATGATAGCAGACCATGTCTAAATGGTACAAGTAATAGATCAAAACATGTTAATTATTGCAATTAACAACGTCAGTTTTTCAATTTTATCAAACTTACTTTTTTCCCTGCTAACACTATATCAAAAATTCATGAATAAAAATCTTGAAAAGAATTCCCTATTCAGTTTATGATCTCAATCTGAATTAAAACTACCAACGTCAACTCAGGCCTCACTCTGCCCTTCGTCACAGTTTTCTCAAATAAGGCCATGAATTAACACTAAATTAAAGTTGTCTTCATCTTCGAATTTATAAATATGCAGCAAAATCGTCAAAGAAACAAATTTGTAATAAACGATCTATGCAATACGTGGAGACCCATGTAACAAGCTATAGCTTTCTGTTCTCCCCCATTTCTAATCTAATCACTAGTTAAAATCTTTAATCTCAACATCTAGAATATCAACATATTAAAAATATCACATGGCAGAACGTATCACCATAACTGTAATTAGGGTGAATATAAAATTTATTTTTTATTATTATACTTCAGCGACCTTACTAAAAATACTCAGCTTTTAGCAGTTTCAGGTGGTAGTCTTCGTGGTTTTTGACTGCACTGAATTCTACTGAAATCTCGACGTTTTGTCGAAAATCGGTATATTCAACGGTTCTTGTGGCGTTACTATAAACTTCTATAAACTATAGGGATCCTAAAAACAATTTTGTTATTATTGTTGATTTATAATTTGCAATACGAGAAGGATGTTGAAGTCATGTTAACTATGCTACAAGGGCGTAGTTGACAGAACATTAGATCATAAATTCGAATGAATCATCGGATCATGACCAGCCTGAGACGTGGTCTTTTTCTCTTCTTTCTGACCATTATGAGTCCCCCCCCCCACCCTTTGATGTGTAGATTTTGAAACTGACTACCAAACCTGTCAAATTTAAGATAAAGCATATTATTTGTCAAAAGTAACTCCATGTTAAGAAGTTTTAAATCGAGGCCTAGGTTTCTGCAACTTTTTGACTATGATTCCAAATCAAAAGGCACTTAAGAACAAACGTCATTTTCTATAAGCTCCAAATTAACAGAGAAAGATGTGTAAACCTTCTTTTTCGTTTGACAGTCAGCTGCTAAAGTATGTCCACAAAATTTTTTAAGCATTCAGATTTTTTCTGTGAATGAGAGTAAAGTTCGATTTTTCCGGAGATCTTTAATGGGTTTATTTCGAAAGCGCGTTTCGTAAACTTGACAAACCCATTTGTGGCTTTCCAAAATTTCCCTACGCTCTTCCCCTTTCGAATGAGGAAGAGGGATTTCATGTAATCTAGTTTCCACTCCTAGAAAGAGAAAGAACAAATCTCTCCCTTGCCGCACATTTGCTTCTTGACTTCACAAATCGAGTCAAATAGTACTACCTGGGTAGGTATGCGGCCACATGGATAGGGAGAAAAGGGTATTTAAACAAAAAAAAAAAGGGAAAAAGTGGGAGAGAGAGGGGAAAACCCAAATAAAAGTTCGCGAAAGGCCGGCGCAGGTATGATCTTATTAGGACTGCGACGAACTTAAGAATATTATTCGAGCTATTTCGACTTATCCGACTTTTCTTATCTTTGTTTGTTTGCTTTATTCGGAGGAACCTTAGTTTTTAAGCACTTTAAATGGGAAACCAAAGTACGTAGAGTCGCTCGCAAAGGGATGGACCTCTAAATGCCTTTTGGTTTGTTATTTAATTAGGGTCTTTCGGTACAAATAGAGTGCAGTGCTCTGGAGTGATTGAATATGGTTTCACGATTATAATGTCATCAAAATAATGAGTGTTTCCGAAGTCATTTAAAAATGTTTCAATAACGATTTAAATATGTGAAATTTTTAGTTTTTTGGAATTGGCCAGATATTCGTTCATCTGCAGGAAACTTGATTGAGTTGCTTTAAGATTGAGCACAATTTGCGAATTGGTCTCGTTTCTTATAGTTTGAATATCACAATCGGAAAAATTTCATTACTAGTCGAAATAAGAAAAAAAGCCACGAGAAATAAAAAGCATGAAATCGAGGTAAAAATAACTAGAATAGAAATAAAAAAGAAAGAAAGAAAGAAAGTGGGAACTGGGGTATATAGAAAAAATTTCTCAACGTTTCGAGGATCGTTATTTTTTTTGTAAAGCGAAGTTAAGACCAAAGGACAAGCAAAAACCAAACCATCCAAATATCCCGAGCATTTATATTTTTTTAATTTCAATTATATTTCATCAATATCTGGTTTTTATAGCAATATAGCATAGTTTTAATATGTATCTTCAAATGATTTAGAAGATCTAATATTCATAATTGTATTAGGTTATTAATTTGGAAGTATTGCCGTGAAAACTTATCAGCCAAGTTGAGCATAATGTAAACATGAACGTCAGCCATTCATGATATTCATATGATCATATCACGATATTTTATTAAAAACCAAGTAGTGTGAAAATCCATAATGTCTGTGGTGGTGTAGTGGTAACGCTTTCGTTTAGCGTGACATTAATCCGGGTTCGATCCCTAGCATTGCCCCACCAAAAAAAAAAAAAAATTCGCTTACTGATGAACTGCTTATTGAAGTTTGGGGATTGGTTCCCCAGGTCCTAAAGGTGTTTCAGGTTCCCCGAAAAACTGCAGACTCTGGCGCAGCACGATCTTTTCTGTCTGCGCTGTTAAACATTAACAATCCATAATAACTGCATTTTTAACGCTTTATTTAATGAATTTTTAAAACGCTTTTTAACACCTTATTGAATTTTTGAATTACACAACAAGTAACATAAGATTTTATTACTTCAACAGCATAATGTTAATTAAATATAATCACTAAACAGAGGGTAGGCAATTTTTATTAAATGTATACCAGCAAATCTGCTGGAAATTCAAAACTCAGCCGTTAAAAAGAGGGTTAACAAATGACAAAACTATTATTATAAAATACTATTTTTAATACATCAATGTTAGTTGCATCCTTTTTATAAATAGTGTTAATGAGCTAGCAAGCGAAACGTATATATATATACATGAATTACATTAATATAGAAAGTATAAATAGAGATTGTATTTTCTGAGACACATAAATTGAGATATCAATTTAACTAAAATATTTTGTGTATATATTCGTTAATTGTTTCATAGCTTCCAAGGAGAGAAGGAAGTTTTTCCACTCCTCAATTATTTACGTCGAATCCTGACGTCACCGGCACGTGCAAAACTTTATAAAAATACAAAGTTACTAATATGCTTTAACGTTGCTTTTGTAACTTAGTTTTTAGTTTTACATCCTAAGATTAATCAATGAGCAGTCAGAACCAGGATTAAGATTTTGATGTGACTTCCCAACTACAATACATTAGCTGATGTCAAAACATCCTTAGATCCCAACCAAAGCTCCATGATCAGAGTGGTAAGGAGTTGCATAGATCGGTGTTATTATCACAGAACCAAGTTACACTCATCTATCCATTCACATATAATCAGTGGCCGATTCAGGAAGTTTTTTGGGGGAAAATAAATTGTTGATCGTCAAGAAATATTGATAACGCGTAACATTCCATCTAACAGGAGCACCCACAGTGAGTGTCCCGCCGATTTTGATGAATTTTTTTTTTTTTGATGAAAGTAGAGCCAAAATAAGGAAATGCGTGTCTCGGCATTCGTGCCAATGCGGCTTAGTTTTAGAGATATGAATTTTTAAACATTTAAATTCCTATCTATGAGCTTCAAATACGGCATCCTTTACAAGCCAATCGGTAGCTTAGTTGGTAAGTTACCGGCCTAGTACTTCGTGTGTTTGAGTTTAATGCCCGCGGCAATCGATTACATTTTTTTAATATGCATCCCTTTTACATACTTATTTATGTATTTTTATTAGTAAAAATACTTTGCTTACAATCGGATTTTGCTCATAAACTTACTTTAATAAAATTCATATTTACATATTTAATTCTGTGATACTATTTTTCGCAGTTATAATTTTTACACGAATTTTAATTTTTAATTGAAGAGTTGTAAAGGTACAAAAAGTTTAGGAGTTAGCTGTAAGTTTTTATGTGAATATAACTTTTATAAAATTTGCGTACTCATTGTCAACCTGTGAAGGGATAGAATTACACCAATAACGCAGTTTTGTTTTATTTAAGGATTGAAAGATTTTTTCTGAAAACTTTTAACAATTCCATTAAATAAAAAAGAAAACCGAGTTAATTCGTCTTATTTTGTCATTATTGGCCTTTGCAGTCATTCACTATTAGCATCTATTACGCCTAATATTTTTTTAAATATATTTATCTATTGAAAAATGTATTTTTAGTATGTAATATTTTATTTTATAACATATAAACATTTTATGTGCATCTCATTTATACAGAAACATTTTATTTTATAAAATGCAATCAATTTTATTTTAAAACTGACTGACGTGAACATATTTTTTGTGTATCACTATCGGAGGTGTCGGAATTGTATACTGGTACACAGTTTTGGATGATAATTATCATAAAAATAATAAAAACATAAAAAAATTCTACAACGTGAGCATTTTATAAATGAATTGTTCGAACAACTGATTTTCTTTGTCTAATATCATCTGGAAAACAAATACCATCTACATTTTCAAAAACGCTTCTTTCGTTTGTTAACTTTGCAACAAACCAAGAGTACTGTAATGTATTCTTAAAATTCGGCGCCGAAAGTTGATTGTGAATAAGTGAATGGATCTTCAAAGCATCTATCTGCTCGCGTGTTTAAATGACTATTTTCTTGTAAGATTTCAACACAATTTTGTAACCTTTTAATGAAATTTTTTACTTGACGGAAGAAGTACACATCACGAGGTTGACAGTATGGGGTACAATGAGGTGGAATTACTTCAACAGTAGAAGAAGAGGTGCCGTCGTCATTTGTAAAAACATTATTAAAGTGTGCTGGATCTACTTAACTACATAACAGGCTGGATGGCTACACCAAAACTTTTTCTACTTTTTAATAATCAACAATTAAAATTCGAGTAGAAATTATCACTGCCAATAAGCATACAATTAACATAACTACATAAATATGAATTTTATTAAAGTAAGTTTATGAACAAAATCCGATTGTAAGCAAAGTATTTTTATTAATAAAAATACATAAATAAATATGTTAAAAGAATACATATTAAAAAATTAAAGAAGTGACCGATTTCCGCGGGCATCGAACGCAAAAACACGAAGCGCTAGGCCGGTAACTTACCAACTAAGCTATCGATTGGCTTGCGGAGGATGTCGTATTTTAAGCTCATATATCGGATGCAAAATCTTTAAAAATCCATGTCTCCGAAAATAAGCCGCATTGGCACGAATATCGAGATACGTATTTTCCTTATTTTGGCTGTACTTTCATCAAAACATTTCATCAAAATCGGCGGGGCACTCACTGTGGGTTCTCCTTGTAAGTACCATTTCGTGTAGCATAAACTGCGTTTGTTCAACTATTGCATGCAAACAACAATTATAGATTGGTAAAGAAACAATCAAATCGATGGTTTGCATTAACTATCACAAAATGAAAGTCTATTGAGTTATAGTGTAAATCCTAGTAATTTCTGCATTCAGGGAGATATCAAACTACGACACGAGTATTGTTAATAAATAGTCCTTTTAGTAATGGCAAAAGCTTCACTAGAATTGAATCCACAAAATAATAGAAGACGTTAGCGGTTACTGAATTTTGGATGTCATATCCATCAAACTTGCCTGCACCATCATCGATCCCGCCATATTCGTCAAGAAACCAACGTATGGTCCCCTATACGAAGTCTAAAACCAGAAAAGAGAGCCAAAAAAATTTGCGGTGCCAAAATCCTGAGGGCGATTCAATTATTTGTTCTTTCAAGGTTTGGGGAAGGGGTAAAGAAAATCCTCTGCGATAGAATCCCTCGCTTGTGCTAACCCACCCTCTCTTAATGTACGCAGTCTGCACGAATTACCGAATGCGGCTTGACGAATGAAATTAAATTATACACCCAAGTTATTAAATTTGGGCGGGGAAATGGCGCCGTTCAGAATTCTATTCTCGCAAACATGTCAACCCCTTCTTTTTCCCGGTCTACTTCTTCACTCAAATCAAAATAGCAGCCATTAGTACTACAACTATTTACTAGGTTTCTTTCCTACGTCGGCAGTTTTTCCTTCTCTCCTTTGATTTTGACAAGTTTTATTACAAAAAGTCATCCATGTTACTGTACATGGCGTGACAAAAGCTCGAAAAGTCGCCATCGGTGCCAATCAGACATGAAAAGTTGCTTTAAGGTTGCTCGTCAATGAAGTGATCAATTATGTCACATTGTGATCAGCTTTACTATCGACTTAACATAATTTTTTTTTATAAAAACTTTAAAAAATTATGGAGAAAGATCAGTTATTTTCTTTTATTTGGGAAAAGTAAATATTCCTTTAAAATGCAAATTATGTGTTGCTTTGCGAAAAGATACCATAGTAAAGTCATAACAGCAAAATTATAGTTCTGCATTTATAGTTAATTTCAAATTAGAAGTGTTCTTAAAAAAAAACAAAAAAACCTAACGACGACAGGAGTACAAAATGAGAGTGAAGTTGCAAATTTATATCAATATTTATTACTAAATTATCACATAAATGAGAAGACTGTATTCTAAATTTAAATTAACTTGCTTATTTGTGATTATGCGTATTTCAAGGTATTGTTTGTATTTATTATGACTGATTCATAGGCATAGAATTATACGGGCCCGTGGGGTCCGAACATCCTAATTTGAAACCTATTGCAATTTGATATACCCAATAATTTTGAAAATTTTACATTGATGGACTAATGATTGCACCCCCATGTGACTGCGGGTAGCACCGACCATTACACGTGGTACCCAAATCACTATACGTTGACATATAATCAGGGGCGGACTGGGTCCTCTCAAAGGGCGCATACCTTGGATTATCGAAGGGCGTGAATCCTTGTCCATTCGGAGGCGCAAATCCTATCGCTCATCAGGGCGCACCAGTCCAGAGGCTGGTTGGACGGCGGCTAAGTCCGCCCTGCATATAATAAGGCTTTTATAGAAATCGAACCTAAACACAATGCTTTCAACAGCGGTAATCATACTTTCACGGCGTACTATAGTGTTTTTACTATTTTTGGCACGTCTCGGTTTTTAAACATTTTACCTCTGATGATGATGCCCACAGGTTGCATTGAAACGTCAAGCTCAATAGAATTAACACGACGGAATATCCCGTGAAATGCCAAAAAATAATAAAAATAGCGGTAATCATAACCATTAAACGTCCAGGGTGTGTATTTCAAGTGGATCAAACGTATTTATATGTTGTCTTTATCTCAAGTTTATACAACAAGGAATATGAGGCGAAAACATGGCCATTTTAAATTTCAAAACTTTTTATTTAATTTAAATTAATAGTTACATAGCGAGTATTTACTTGTTGTAAACACAAAACTCCATCCTTTATTTCTTGTCTGTTCTCTTTATTTCTATTAGGCTTAGCTATGTTCGGATTTCAAGTACATATTTCCGTACTGTTCGGGAAACAAACATTCCTGTATACGTAGTGATGATTTGGCGCTTGGGCGAAGGTAAGTTATGAAGATATTTGTAAACTTATTTGTAAAGATAATGCTTAACACAAACTAACTTGTAATTCTAATGCTAAATATGCAATGCAAGTGACTATTTTTATTGCTTGTGTTCAATACACCACGATAGAAAAATGCTTGGATATGAGCATGTGCTAGTTAGTTTGCTTTATTTTTTTCACAGCTTGCCAACGCTAATAAAAATTAAACTGTACATCGTTGGAGCCTTCACATGTGATGTACATGACATGCAAGTGTACACACCCATTGTGTATTTATATTTGAATAATTTCTTTTAATTTTTCTAATTTTAAAGTCCTTATATTCAGATACTCAAGATTAACTTCATGTAACGTATCTGTGGTGTGTGTGTATTTCCATGCATAATAGAGATAAGGTAATCAGCTTATATTTTAATTTTGTTTCATGTATTATGCATGGGAGCCAATTTTGCACCATATGTTTCATGGCAAATCCGTCGATGCAAAATTACTGTGAATAATTTGGGAAGGAGATTGTGTGGGCAGATTTAAAATCGAGATGAAAGAGTGGATACATAATAATGATTTACTTTAGAGAAAAGTTTTTGAGATTCAAAAGTGAAGAGACCGAGAAATAAATATATATATATATATAAATGAATGAATGAATGAATGAATGAAAAGGATCCGATTTATTAGGACAGCGATTATAATGTGTCCTAAAATGTTCTCCTGGGACATCGTTTAGAATGTGTACAGCTTTAGCTTTGGTTTTTACTAGATATTATAATTTTTATAATTATTGATAAATAATTTTGATGTCACGTTTTGTAACTGTATTCTTTGTATGTTTATGTTGAATGGTATTGTGAACTACTAGTGTACAGTGTACAATAAAGGTTTCTCTCTCAAGAAAAACAAACAAACCCTTCCCTCTTCCCTTGTTGCTCTAAGCTCGTGTTTATTTTGTTTAATGGTTAATCTAGCCCTGCCCACAACATTATTTACCAACATCCACACACTAGGGACTTATACACACCCCAACACCCCTCCAGGTTTTTTGGTACACCCCTTTAATGAAATTTAAACACACACACACACACAATCTAATCCACACCCCCTAAACATTTTGTACACCCCCAGTTTATGAATCCTGGATAAACCCCTGCCACACACAATATTGGTAAGCTAAGCTTAGCAAGTATAGACACTTCGATTTTTATTTCGATATTTCAATGTTACCGAATTAAGCATCTCGGTACTATCATTATCGATAGAAAACTATCGATAATTACTCATATCGGTAGTATGGTAACGTCCCAAATTTTATGCCATCGTTGATTTTAAGAAGGCAGACGACACAATAAATGTCCCCATGTACTTTGCTAAGGTATTTGCTCATGCACCCCAGTGGCCATGATCGCTGTCTTTGGTCCAGGACTGACTTGCACTTGTCTGGGATTACAGTGCCGCCTTCGGCGGCCACCCTTCTCAATACCCCCTTGCCCTTTAACCTAATGTAATGATTGCGAGTAAATTTATCATGATTCAGGGGTCAAATTAAGTAGTATGTCCAGTCTCAGATCTGACGTAGTATAGTTTTGGGATCTAAAACACACAAGTATACGTTTTCTCATCAGCAGGCTTCATCTTCAAAACCGAAGCTTGGAGAACATAAAGCTCAGATCAACTTTGCTTCTGGCTCTTTGCTTGGCTTTATGCAAAGACTGTGTGAATATAAATATATATTTAATAATATCATTAGAATAGTTTCCTTTACGTCTTATTTTTTCTTTTCATTTCTATTTCTTCAGCAATTAATATTGCGAAGCCAGAGTTCTTCTGGAAAATGGATGCTATAAATTTAAATTTTCTATTTTTAACATTGTTAAGCAGTTTTGGTGGTTTCATCAACCACTTTTCCACGAGAGAAACTTTTACTAAAGAACTTGAACTTAACAAAATATTTTCGTTCTTCGTTATTTTAAGAACTCTGTCCAACAGCTTAGCACGTTTGATGACTTTTCCTTTATGGAACAAGTATAAAATTGATTATACCACAAACATGGGCAATTATTAAACGATAAAGAAATTCGCTGTACCAAAAGAACAAGCTTATGACGATTCTCAAAATACTGATCCCAAAATCTATTGTTGCGTTTTACTTAAGACATTTAGAAACCCAATATCAACATTCTTGCGTAAATCATAACATTCTCTAATTTGATTTAAATTGTATTGCTTAATTCATGTCTTCTTCGGTTTATATTTACTTTTAACCATTTTCTTATGTGACGCATACAAAGTCTCACAAAAGAATTGAACAAACCGACATGTAAATTATTATCCTTTCTTCGCAAATGAGATAATTGCTTTTTTTTTTTGCTAATTCCTCTCCTCCATTAATAAGCAATTTTAATTATAATAAGTTTTTAATAATAAGCAATGTAGACAGCATGGGTGTATTCAGAGAATTCAAACCTTTCACCAAACACCGAAATGCAAGGTTTATAGCAAATAATATTTATGAGAAATTTCTGAAATGACACCTGAAATTAAATTCCAGCTATGCCAGCAATTTCTAGTTCTTTTTTTTTTCTGAAATTTGGTGACGATTCCTGCGGACTACTTGATAAGCCATCACGGACCATCCGCAGACTGCACTTTGAGAAACACTACCTTAGAAAGACCCTGGTTTTATAATCATTACTTTCCCTCCTCATTGTTTTCGTATAAAGTGTAATCAGGGTGGTAAAATTATTTCAGGTTTTATAATTTTTAAATAATTCAAGTCAACCTCTCGTTGTCAGGGAGTATACATATATTTGTTAACGGCACCTACCTTTTCCAGGAGATCTGCCAATTCCATCTAGGTCAATCTCCCTATGAAACGAAGAATGTTATCATCTTTCTCCTTTTCGTCCGGCATCTTTGTTCTTACCCTGTATACCCATTCTTATCAGAACAATATCTTCCTTATGTTATCACTTTTCATCATATCACTTATTCCGGGCATTGAATTTTCATCTGTATTAAGTTATATCGTTATCTTTTTTTTTTTTTTTTTTCAATATGTTCTTCAACATCTTGTTCGCATCCAAAAATCTACGGCAGAAGTTAGAATTCTTCGGAAAACTGCAGATCCCAGTGCGGCATGATCCAGCACGGCATGATCTTTGTCCTTGCGCCAAAAACTCATAAACAGATCATTAAAAGATTGTATAAGACGCGATTCCTTATGTACCTTTGATGGCGCAGTATAGCCCAGATGCTCTTGCGCCATAAAACATCCAAACAAACAAACTTATGTACCCTTTTCAACTTCGATTTTTTCTTAGTTTTAAAATAGTTAAGCCAACTTCGTAGACATGAAAGTAGCATTAAAGCTTCCTAAAACTGTGAAAAATGCTGTAGACAGCATTCATCTTCCCTGTTACTAACAAGAAAATAAATATTTACTACAACAAAATTATTTTCAACTTACTCAAAGTCCATGCTATTAAAATTCTTCGAAATATCTAACAATGGATGAAATACACTGTTTAGAATCGTTTCTAGTTACTGCAATATTAATGTCTTGGTGATTTGGAATTTATATTTAATGGAGAGTTTGAAACTATAAGCTAGTCTATAAGTTTTAGTAATGTCAGCAAGCATCTCCTATTTTCTGAAGAAATACATTTAATATTCTTCAGAACAATTTGGCTATGGCGATAGGTTACTTGAAGCTCTCTCAAAGATCAAAGTGTGTTTTGATCGATTAAGTAGAAGTATCATCTTAAAAAGTTTCCTTCTGTAATTTTCGAGAATTATTTACATTGGAAAAATCATTTCACGCGTTTATTCGGTGGAATTAGTCGTACACTGGTACGTGAGTTTGTCAAAAACCACTTGTGTCGCCCCGAAAAGGCTTGAACGTCTATGATGCTGGTTTGTTTCTTATCAATGGATGATGTTTCTTATCAATGGATGATGTTTCTTATCAATGAAATTTATGGACCATGGTTTCTGAAATTAAATTAGAATTGATACCTTAGCCTCTAAATTGGCCAGGTGAAACTCACTTTTAAGCTTTGCTCGCAAGAGAAAAGGTACAAGCATAAAAGTTGCTGATCCAGATTGATAAAGATTGGTACGAGATTGTAATGTTGTACCATGAAGGACCAATACCTAAAATTTTTTAAACCATTTAGTTTTAATTCCCATTTCAGCAAGTTACAAGACCTCATTTAAAGGAAAGTGTTAATATGCTGCTATTAGAATATTCAACTAACCGCAAGAGCTTCTAAATACCATAAACATATATTATTTCATCCCGCTTTTGAATCCAGTTGATCATTCTATCTTCTTTCAACCAATTTCTGTTTAATTGCCGAAGCAATCTTCGAAATTCTGATTTAAGACGCTGGATTGAAAGCTAAACCACGAATTGCTTTAATAAATTTGAAGATCATCTGCCACTTAGGTGAAGATTATTGAATGTTTTTAAGTCAAATGTATTGGGTATCAGAAAATTTTGCAATAATAGCATTTTAATCAGTCACATTTGTTTTCGGCTTATGAATTGGCCGAAATCATAAGAGATGCATTGCGGCATAGAGCAAGGCCGTACACAAGAAGGGGTTTTTGGAGATTAACGCCCCCCCCCCCATTTGAATAATATTAGCTGTAAACTAAAATTCCTTGTAAGTAAACTTCCTATTACCCTTTTCCATCAGTGTCTCCTTTTCTTCTTTAAGCCCTGCGCTGGTGCAATGGTAACGCATTCGCCAAACGCACCGTTATCCGGGTTCGACTCTTCCAACGGTGCGGGAAAAAGACACTTACCGACTAACTGCTCACTGTAGTCCGAGGATTGGATCTCAAGGCATTAAGAGGTTCGGATTTCTCGGAAAACTTTCGGTTCTGGCCCTTGTTGTCCATGCGCCATAAAACTCAACCATTTCCCATCAACGCCCCCCCCCCCCATCTTTTAACTTCTGTACAGAGGCCTGAAGTAGAGGTAACGCGTTTGTTTACTATGAAGAAAATCAAAGTTTGAAACCTGCTGGCGCCAAATGCTTGCGCCATTTTCCTGCCGATCCATATTCCGGGATTTGGTTCCATAAGCGACAGGGGCTTAAATTGCAGTTGTGCCAAATCGTCTGCTGAACGAACCAGTAAACGATTTTGCCTATCCCTCATGAACGAACAATCTCGATCAGTGATTTGTTATTTGAATCATTTGGCACATTGCCAATTTGTTCTCCACCAATAAGCATAAATTATTTCATGACGTCATGTTATATCCTGTGGGTGGAGCAACAGGCCATGGGTCTGAATTTACCGGACCGGGTTCGGCCCCCAGTAAGTCTGACCGTGTGTTACTGTACCGTGGCCAAACGTCACGTTAAACTGTCTATCCCATCTCAGATAATCCGTCGAATAGTTTTAGAACTTGAAAATACACGGCAGCGTTTCTTATTGAATAACTGTCAATTATCTCTTAGTTTCCCACTGTTGAATGCATCTCAGCCACAAAACTCAATAAGCGTCCTGTTCGAGTTTTATGGCGCAAGGACATGCTGCGCCTTGACCTACAGTTTTCCGAGGAATCAAAACTTTTTAAGGCTTAGGAAACCAACTCCCGGACCACGGTGACCAGTTAGTCGGTAAGCGTTCTTTTTTAGCGCCTTCGGGAGTGGAACAAGGCAGAACCACACTATAGGCGAGAATGCGTTATCACTGCACCACTGTTTTCGTTTTAAGGGGCAAGGACAGGTGAAGTCATGTTGTGTCCGTACTTATGGTTTTCGGGGGCATGCGAACCTTTGTTGCCTAGAAATTCAAATTTCCAGGATACAGATTGGCAGAAAGCATTAGGTAACACACTGGCGTACGCAGGGGGGGTTGATGAGGGTTATAACCCCCATTGCTATGAAATGTTGTATGTATACATACGAATATACGGAATTGTAGCTCTGTAACTCCCCTCCCATTGTAAGCCTGTAACCCCATTTATGAACGTTCTGCGTACGCCTATGAGGTATCAGCAGGGTTCAAATCACGGTTTCCCTCGAAGTCGACAAACGCGTTATCTCTGTGCCCTGCGGTGGCGCAGTGTGGTAACGCGTTCTCCTATTGCGCGGCTAATCCGGGTTCGACTCCCAGCAGTGCAAAAAGAACGCTTACTCAGAGATCTCATAAAGATCGCACTGCTCACTGTAGTCCGGGGTTTGGTTCCCCAGGCCTTAAGAGGTTCGGATTCCTCGGAAAACAGTAGGTCCCGGCGCAGCATGACCACTGTAGTCTTTGAGCCGTAAAACCAAAAAGAAAGCGAAAGCGTTATCTCTATACCAGCAATGATCCTAGAAGGGTGGTTGTAGTAGTCGCTACGTCATTGTTATTTTTAACCTTTGCTTCAATATGGCTTAATGTTATTTAACCAGTATTCGACTATTAGTGATCAAGATTTGCCAAAATTTCACCAATAGAAATTCGTTGAACTGCAAAAAATTTAACTGCCTATTCGCTGCAGGCTTAGTTTTCTCTTCAGCGCCCAGCGAAAAAAAAACCTGACTTATTTCGAAAAACATTTGAACAACCAGTCCTCTCAAACCGGTGTGAACTGGGTCCAGCTCATCATTAACTGTTAGGTACGAGGTGGAAAGTCGACAAAAATGTTTCCCTTGCTAAGTTTGTAAGATGTTTCATCAAAGCTCAGGGATGTTCACAATTCAAAACATAAAAAGGAAAAAATTGGAAGTTTATAATAAAAATTGTGTTAAAACATGTTGTTAATTTCTAAAATATGCATTTTGCAAACAGAATTTCAGATATAATTCGATTTATATGTATTTTCATTTTCCAAGGAAAGGCAAATATACTTCATTTTCTGGGCTACCATATACACAGACCACCATTCATTGGTTACCATTTCATTCATTCATTGGTTACTTTGGGACGTTCGTTGTGGATTGTTTGGAGGAAAATTAGTTGATCGATTTGTGACGTAAGGATAGCAAAGATAATGCTCCCCCAACTTGGAGGACAAATTGTGGAAGAGGTGTTGGTGGTGATTAGATAGACTAGTATTGATTGAACCTATAAGATCATTATTGCTATACGAAACGCTATGCGAACTTTGCGCCCTCTATTTACGAGAAGGGGTTGTAATGTAAAATGACGTGCTGCAGATAAATGGTCCTGCGCTAGCACAATGCTAACACGCGCACCTAGTAAATATGTCGTTGATTTGGATTCGACACTCAGACACTCAGCGGTAATCTCCTCCCCTACTAATAAAAAAAAAAAAACACCCGCGGTTTACCGACTAGCTGCTCACTGCAGTTGGGATTGGTTCCCTCGACTTTAAGAGGTTCGGCTCCTCGTGAAAATCCAAGTCCAGGAAATGCATTTATCTATTGTACCGGTAATCGTAGAATTTTAGGCCGACGCATCAGCCGCCATTTTGTTGTACACTTCCGGTTTCATTTACCTTGGCGATAAAGGTTTTCCGCATTGGCGCAATGATCGCTATTTTGGCATAAAAATAATGAATGAACAATCCGCGATTATCCGACGAATGTAAACATTGGCGCATCTTTTAGAATGTTGCCAATAATGGATTAGATGTGTCGGCGGTTTTTTGTACGGAAAAGCATAAGCATGTGTACAACTTCTAGCTCGGAAAGTACCAAAAGAACATTTTTTCTGCAACTGTTGGTCATGGCTAATTCGTTTCGTTAAATTTAATTTACAAACATTATTTTTAATTTTAAGTCCTACTGCGATACGACGAACAGGAGGCAGAAAGTCGACGCGATCGTTGGGATTCCACAAGTGCGATAGCTACTTAAACACCTTGCCGCCAATCCGGGTTCGACTCCCAACAGTGCAAAGAACGCTTACTCAGAGATCTCATAAAGATCGCACTGCTCACTGTAGTCCGGGGTTTGGTTCCCTAGGCCTTAAGAGGTTCGGATTCCTCGGAAAACAGTAGGTCCCGGCGCAGCATGACCACTGTAGTCTTTGAGCCGTAAAACCAAAAAGCAAACAAACAAACAAATACTTAAACACCTTAAAGCATGTTTCACCTTTATATCTGACACGCACTGCCGCAAAAGCGGTAACAAGTGCACCCAATAAATAGAAAATAATTGCTAAAATTAAAACTATTTGATACTTGTTTCGCCACGGAGTATAAGCCTGAGTTCGGTGTACTGTGGCGAAACTACAGCCGCCCCAATTATCGCAACATACAGAAACTTAATTGGAAGCAAATCCAAACCACGTACGAAAACAAACTCAAAAAAGCTCGTGTGCTGAAAAGGCTCTTTTTCAACACCCCAAAATCCCCATTCTCTTCCTTTGGAAGAAAAAAGGGAGAGGAAAAAATTTTCGTCAGCTGGAGGACTAATTGCTGGCGGTCTGTAAACATCCTGAACTCGATTATTTTCGAGCAGTTTAAGCTTAGTTTAACAGTCGGTGGTTTCTCACTAGAAATCCGACGTAATCTGGCGTGTGCAAGTCTTAATGGCAGTTGCTCGCTTCAACCCCTCTAAATAGATCGCGCAGCGAAAAAACGGGAAAAAATTGAAAGACAAAAAGTGCGGCAAAAACAGATTCCGCCATAACCAAAATTTCCACGCCTGAAAAAATCTCGGATATATACGATTTTTTTATTTATGATTTTTTTCCGACAGAATCAGAGAACCTCGAGGAAAAAACACAATCTTCAGTTTTTGAAACAAAAGCTATTAAAGAGGGTGAGAGGGTGGAGGGTAGTTTGGGACGATACAATTAATTAATCACTGAGCGAGGAAACAATACGATGCCGGTAAAAGATAGCGGAAGAAAAAGGGAGAGAGCAAAAAAAGGAGAGAGAGGGAGAGAGAAAGAGAAATTTTGTAAAAAAAAAAGGAAAAAAGACGGAGAGAGAAAAGCGAAAGAGAATAAGAATAAAGAGGCGAGATTAAATAAAGACAAAGCAAAAAACAGTTTAAAAGAAGAAGAAGAAGACGCATCACTCTGTAGGAACTAGGTTCACTCAATTAAATTTCCGTTCCCTTGGAAGAACAGCTTGGCCGCACGCTTCTTCTTCGTTAGATCAATGACTCATAATTAATTAATGATATTTTTTCTTCCTTTGGTTGTGTTTTAAAGAGTAAGAAGACCGCCCTCCTCCTTTCTTGGTGTATTAATATCTGGGCAGTGTTCTTTAGCGATAATGTGTGGGTAAAGAATGGGGCGGACGGGGGGTTTTTGAAACAAAAGCCGAAAAACAATGGCCACCATGCCAAACTCTTTTTCTCCTTCGCAACACCTTGGCTTCGTTTGACATGCTTGAAGCCGATATACCATTTCGAAGAAAGAAAAGGAGGGCTAAAAAAATGGCGCCCAGCTGATTCACAAAAGACCATCATAGAAGAAATTGTTTTTCTGCCGTTTTAGCGCTTTCAAAAGGTATGCCTGAACTAATACCTGTTCATCTCACCCACCTTCTCTGCTAGACAGAAATAGCTGTTCCTCCCCAAAAAAGTTAGGAAACACTTTAGCATTGTAACTTTGCCCCCGTAACCATTTTCTCGAAAGGGTTTATACAATTAAATAACCTGCATGAGACAGGCCTTGTACAGGCCAGATATAAACATATTTTTTCAGTTTGAGCTAATAGGAGTAAACCTCACTCCTTTGGTAATCAGTAAAAGTTACTCGTGTTCGAGCAAAATCTGTAAATTTCATGCAAGCACATTCGAAAAAAGTAATTGACATGAAAATGCTGGCATATCTATTAACCCTCCAACGATTGGTCGTTTTCGATGACATGTTTCATTTTGAAATACTGGTCACTTCTAAAACACTTTCTGTATCTGTATGTGTTACTAGCAGTGCATTTACCTTTAACTTTGGAATTTGTCAGTAATTTAAATAGTTTTGTAAACTATTGGCAAGACTCTACTTTATATAGAAATCTAACACAAAGAAATAACGCGTTGGAATTGACTAATATATTCAGCAATATACCCCCAAATTCCTGAAATATAATTATCCCTGTAGTGCCATCAAGTATTCAAAAACAAAAACGAAAAGGACAAGTGAAATAAAATCTTTTTTTTTTTAAATGCACAGTGAAATTGAGCTGCCTGACTTGAAGGTAAGAAAAAATTCTTTTTTCCGCAATTTCAGCGTGCGCTGTTGTACAGAATCAAACCTGACAGCCCGTGGAAATCGCGTGGGTGGCTTCAACATAATCATCACTGTATGTAACTCATATACTTTTCGTAATATGTACTACGTAACGTGTATCTCGGGTTAAAAAATTTATTAAAAAAATTTAAAAATTGACGTTATGAAATTGACTACGATTAAAAATTAAGTACTGAAACTTACTTTCAGTCAGCTTTTTAATTATAGATTTAAATAATATAAGTTGCATCTATTCCCGTCACTTTCAATTCTTTTAAAACGTGGTAGAGAAGGTGGTGGTAATATGGACCCTGTAGGTATTAAGGATACTCTCGGTTCCTCGGCCGGAACGAGAAACACTCTAGTGGCGAAGCGGTAAATCAACTCTAATTACTCTGCCTTAGATAAGAAATTGGCATTGTCGTGCATTATTGAAGGATCATTTGTGTTATGAGCGTTAGTAGTTTCACCCTATTCGTGAACGTATATCAAGGTAAGTGATATACAAGTTTTATGGGTATTTATGTTGCACAATGCCCAGATTTCGATGTTATACCTGGAACTACACTAGTTAGACGATAATGTGTCGAAATCAGACTTCAAGTTTTTGGTTAGGTTTGGGAGTGGTGTCGTAATAATTAACATGTGATGTAATATTGATGTGATAATATAAACATGATGTTGTTGATAATATGGATCCCCAAAAATGCATTCAATATGGACCCCACCCCCTGTGACCGTCGTATTTTTCCAGACTCAGACTACATTGCAGCACGTGATGACCAAAATCAAACTGAAAATGAACAGTGCCCCTCCACTTGACTCTAACAAACTCTTCTGCAAGAGGATCAACCTGGTGTGCGAAACGCCAACTATCTCTTCAGTGACTCAGCTGTTACTGATAACTGACATGGGGAACTATAGGTAATGTGTATGATGTGTCAATTATGGGCACACAATGAATGTACAAGAGCTGGAAAAGAAATTTATATTTGAGAGGTAAATAATTTATATTTTTTTCAACTATAAAGTTCATTTTCGACCAGGGCTTATAGAATACAAGCGCTAGGTCACTCTCTCTCTTACGCTCTTACGCTGGCACCGGAAGTCGTCAGTGATGACGTAGCTTGGTTGACCTCCACGATCTGAGATTTGCGGGAGAGCTTTGTTTAAAATCACTAGCAAAATAATATTAAATGCCCCTGATTTAAGTTTAAAAAGTTAATTTGTTCATAAAAATTGCTGTCCTTTATATTTTTTGAGTGAATATATTATACGCACATATGCATTTTGATTAACGTCCACTTATAGTTGGCATATAAAAATTACTTTATCCAAACTTTAAAAGCCTGGAAGGAAACAATTTTTAATTTTTCAAAACAACCATTTGTTCTTTTGCATCGAATGACCACATACTTTGTACAAGATAAATACAAGAGTAGAGGGGGAAAAAATAATTTTCCGAACATATAAAATATAACAACAAATTCTAGTACTACGGAAATTGGATTTTAATTTCAATGCAACACTAATAAATCCAAGAATGGGAAAAAGAAGACAACGCCCCCTCTCCTCTCCCTTGCAAATTATACATTTACATAAAGTAAAAGAAATGGGTATTTAAATGCCCATTATTTAAATTTTTAACTAAATTTGTTGAAAATTTTAATATAAAAGTGAAGTTGTCCCCCACTCCGCCTGAAAGTTTTCCTCTATACTCCTTTGATATACTCATATAAATGTAAAATCATGGGATAAAAATAGAAAAATTTAATTATCATATATATATATATATATGTTGATTTTTTTTATTTATTGACTTGTTGTTTATTTCTTTCTATGTATGATTATTTATTACAATAAACGTTCTGGAAATTAGCACTTTAACAGTTCTTAAGTTAAAAGCAGTTTAAAAAGAAAAAAAGTGCCATATTTAAAATTTTACCTTGTTTATGTGCAACTGGACACCATAAGCATAGCCAGGGGTTGTTTTGGGGGTTGTAACCACTATCGCAATGAAATTTTGTATATTTAACATAGGAATATATGAGTTGTAGTTCTGTAATCCCTCCCATTAAGCCTATACCTCTCCCTTATGAACTTTCTGCCTACGCCTATGTTGGAGACTTCAGCCATGTATCCCTTTTCTATTGTGCTTTAACTTTGAGATTTACAATAGTTAATTTTAGGCAATTATCACATTCATTAGCCTCATTTTTTTTTTCTGAATCATTCGAAAAGACGAGATTTTTTGGGGGGGCTTAAACACTTGATTCTGTTTAAAACATTACTTAGTATTTTCCTTTTTTGTAGCCTTTAACCTGTTGGTGTTAATTCTTATAGATTACCCGAAGGTAAGTTAAGACTCGGCACGGCAGGTGATTTTTAAGTGTTTTTTCTTTGGTAAACCGAGCAAATGATTCATCATAGCGTCTTGATAACTTGAACTCTTAAAATGTTCAATACAAATTCTAGCGTTTTTTGTATTCAAAGTATCTGTTCTGCGATATCGTTGAATCCAGCATTTAAATTCGGTCAGATTATTCAAAAGGACAGGATGAAATAAAATACTTTTTTCCTTTCACGCTTTTACCTGTATTCGAACATGTAGCTATAGCGCAAAACGCCATTTAAAAAAGTTTACTGTACTTACAAAATGATTGAATTGTTTCTTGAAATACGTACCACAATCGTGTATAATTATATACTATTTTTTAATTATGCAATATTTTGTATATAGATTGTGTATGTAACATTATAGGCGTAATCTAGCGGCGGTATCATTGCTTTAGAACAGAGAAAATTGTATTTTTCCACCCAATTTGGGTTTTCTGTTTTGCCCCCCCAGTTTGCGCTATATGTATAACGTTATCTATATACAGAACCATACCATATATAATAACATACCATATAAATGGATGGGTATAAATTTAAGTTCCGGTAATAAACATATACCGCTCCTTGTTGTTGAGATTCGAAACCAACTTCTCGGTCCTTCCATAGAGAGGCACCCCCAACTCTTCAGCAATGTCCTTGGAATATTCGAAGAGCATCTTTTTGGTGATGGTTATCCTCTCAAGAGCCAACGAGTAGTCACTGTGGTGATTATGCAGCTCCTGAGGGTATTCCAAGTCGACCTATTAAGAAAAAACAAATTAAATGTATCCTAGCATTGAAACATTTATCTCTATTAGATTTCTTCGAGGGATATTTACCTCGAAAATGCATCCCAGGTCATCGTTATCCCCTAGGGCCATGATTTCCTCCTCCGTCCACACCTTCTGCTCTAGCCATTTGAAGGCCCTCACCGGGAGATGCTGCACCATTGCCCAGCTGTATAAGTTGTTGGCATCTAGATAGATGATGTATTTTGACGGCTTGTTTGGATTGTAGTTCGGAAGGTAACGGTTATTGGCCTCGCTGAAATAGAAGAGTAAATAAATATACAAACATTTAAATAAATCGTTGATTTCTATAATTTAGGAAGCTGATATACCTGTACCAGTTTGAGATCATGGAGACCCCGCCTCTTATGCCAGCCTCGATGAACAAGTGCATGTCCAAATCCGTTAAGAACTCGAGGCGAACCCCTATCATGCGCAAGCAAGCTTTCCAAGCTAGCCCAGGTGCTGTGTAGACATGACAGGGTTCGATCTTGTAGTAATCTAGGCAGAGGTGTCTGAAGTTCTCAAACACGTCAGCGAGTTGGAGAGTATCGCTTAGTATGTAGAGGTCGTGGTACTCTTCTAGGCTCAAAAATCCGAATTCCTCCCCAACGTTTTTAGTGTGGGGGCGTTCATAGTTTCGGGGAGACAATTCTTCTTCCGTCAATGTGTTGTAGAAATGCTCCCGCGTCGGTAACTCCTTCTCCTCAAATTTGGTGAATGTATCCATATAATCATATGGATACACTCCCTTCTTAAGTAGCAGCGAGACTTTATCGGGTGGGAACTGGCTATGTAGATGGTGGAAGCTGGAAGGAGGTAAATAGGTAAGTTTTCCACCAACTTTTCCAGAGATGATGACATAAACTGCAGGGAGTCGATGAACCGCAGCTTCCCCACTGAAAAAGAGATGTTCTTCTCTTTATTGTTCGGGATGCACGTCAAATCCTGGTCCTTAATCTTGCCGAGCCCTCGAGTGATGAGGTGTCCGTCATAATTCCTCAAGTTGTGGATTACCACAGGAATTTTTCCCGAGGGCCTATATTTGAGGTTGCAGGCGTTGTGTGCAGCATTTCTGAAGGCACCTATAAAAGATTAAAATACATATTTTACAACTCAATTAGTATTTTTTTATTATTCATGTTCATACAATTTATTTACAATTACTATAAATAATTGGAAAGCTTACCGGATATGTGATCGTGATCTCGAACACTATTCCCTTCCAGCGACTTCTCACAGATGTGACAATTCGAGGCGGCTCTAAAGGCATGACATCATCGCTGTTCATCTTTAGGGGCTTCTTATCCGCCAACTTGGATGAGATGACGTCACATTAATCTACCAATGCTGATAGAAACTTCTCAATGCATTCATCCCCGTGGTACATGCATGGATGCTTCACTAATGCTCCATCTGGGACAGCGATGGCATAGGCGTAACCGCAAGGGATGTGCATTGCCTCCGTGGTGGTGTATGATGTCGCTGTACCCCCAATCTTCTGGATGAGGGATTCAAAATCTGCGTATATGATGTAGGGCACCCTCAATTGGTACTCCCAACTACCGAAGGAGAGACACTTCTTTTCCTCGGCAGGGAGCTTGATTTTCTTCAGTCTATGCTTCGGACATTCCTCACGGTGCTCCCGCATGGATACTTCCGGCCAGAACCGGTGGAAGCAATACTCGCAATAGTAGGATTGAGCCCTATGATGAGTGCAGTCCGCCAACAGCCGATCCAAGTTTCTAATAAGACGACAATATTGTTTTTCTTCGTGAGATACGAGGAGGAGGTTCACATGTACCGGATACCTGTCTTCGATGATGTAAAGTGGGAAGACTTCCTTCTTATAGCCATATACGCTAATTGAAATATTGTTAAGCCTCTCAAATATTGGAATATCCTTGATTTTGATAAGACACTCTATGTTTCCCATATCGAGCTCCGTCTCATACGGGGTGTAATGCGAAACCTGGTTAGCATTCTTCGCCCAATCTACATATAGAGTTTAGCCAACACACACCACTGGAAGCACTTGTTGTCCTCGTTGTGAATGTTGGGAACCGCACGCTTGTCTACAAACTTCTTTGGAAGCGGGATGTAAGAAGCAGCAGCAAGTGGATGGCATTGTGCGATCTTGACTCCTAGAAACAAAATCTGGTCCAACACCCATCCACAGTCTTGGATCTGGAATTCTTCCAGGCTGGTTTTCGTGTTTTCGAAGGCTTCTTCTATCTGATATTCCTCGTTTCCGGGCAAAATTACGGTGCAGCAGCTCGGGAAGTGGCTCTCCGGGAGAATCTAGTGTGTAGTACAACGTAATACTTGATGGAGTTGAATTCCCTCAATCCATCAGAGAGTTCGTCGGAAAGGGGCTCTCGAACGTTTTGGAGGAATGCTCCCCACATCCCCTCGCTCGTCTTCTGAGGGATGCAGCTTTTTGGTGCGGAAGATGCCGAGACATCGCTCTCGAGGTTTTCCTCTCTGTCGCTTCATTCTCCCCTATAAAAAATAAATTTCATTTAATACACATACATGAAACCTCAATGTATAATATATAAGTATATGAAAGCTTGATGGATGTGATTATATACTGGCAGATATATAAACATATATATGTACGTTAGCGACGACATGTGTTGAGGGTCCGAGAATGGCCAAATCCTCGTCATTAGACCGGAAAAACTTTGCTGAGGTGGTTGGAACCTATGAAAAACACTCATCAGTTTCATGAATTTAGAAAATTATTATTTAAAAATATATGGCATTTAAAAAGTATTAATTCATTTCCTACGCTAAAATTATACATGTATTGGTGCGGGTTGAAGGACCCAGAATAGCCAACTCCTCATCGTTCCTCCGTATGGAGGATATGGCCTGTCCTTCATCCTATAAGTAAAAAGCATTTATTTAAACAAAAGTTAACAAGAGACATGTTTTAAAAAATGGCATTATAAAGACCAACCACTTACCGATTGCACGACTTTATGAGTCTTTATATGAAAATTATATATTCTTTAAACGAAGGCCAGCGTTAGTGCCCGCTTTAATCGTACTCTTAAGACCAAGATGTGGAAATACTTTCCCCAGAAAAATACTTTTCGCTAAATCGATGTTTTAGACGATTTGACTTATAGCTATAACCACACGTATCATCGAAGCATAAAAATGAAATCCGCAAAAATATCTAAAGAGAATGAGAAAATTGTACGTCGCAATCTCTATGGAGATATGAAGAAGGGTGAAACTAAATATAAATTCAGTGTAGGTGATACCGTACTCATATCGAAGCGGAGACGAACCTTCGAAAAAGGATATGAATCGAATTGGTCTCGAGAATATTTGTAGTGAGTAAGCGCATACCCAGAATCCCCGTAGAATATAAAGTCAAATATTTACAGGAAGTAGAGATTGAAGGAACATTTTACGAATTGGAATTGCTAAAGGTTAAAAAGAGTGAGTTATACCCTATAGACAAAGTATTAATGTGAAATGATACCCCGAAATTATACCGAGTATCTCGTGTTGTTTCGAGGATATCCTTCAAAGTTCAACGCGTGGTTAGCTGAGGATGTATATAAAATATAACAACTTTGAGAATTTACCTCAGTCAGCAAGATGAGTTCCTACCCCACGTTACTGAGCGACAGCAGTCTCGATTGCCGTGGAGAAAACGAACTCAATCACTTTTTCGTAAAGTAACCCAAACCAATTGAACTTACGGGGGAATGGGAAGTTAGACGTAGCGAGTTTATCTACCCCGATTCCTGGTACAATATTACAGACGACTCCAATAAATCCGAATACGATCGAGGCGATGGCGATTTTATGAAAAGTCGTATCCCATGTGGGTTTTACGAAACAATCGAGGACGTTGTGAAAGCATTGATGGAACAAATGGGTAGCTTCATTCATTTTCACTACAACCGGAATAACAAGAGAGTCTGAATAAAGTTTTACGCTTATTCGAAACTTATACTGCATAAAGGACTTGCCGAGATCTCGACGTTTGCATCGGAAGAAGTTTTAGCCCCGCCCAAACCCTTCCTCGAAATCTCACAAGAAAATATTATGGAAACTCATCTGGAGAGAGTTATGGAGAGCCCCTACATATCAGATCCCCTGCTGGACCACTATCTCTTGTATGTGTATACGAATATATCTAAAGATGAGGTCGCTGGAGATATTTTGGCCCCCTTGCTACTTATTGTAAAAGTTCAGGGGCGCCACGAAGAAACGGTGTGCGCCTCCTATGATGGACCTCACTACGTACCTCTCATGCGGAAAAATTTTCAGACTGTGGAAATAGTTATAAAGGACGCATACCGGGAAAAAAGTCTCATTCTTCAGAGGGCGCGTGATAGTGAAACTGCACTTTCGTCTCAAGCAGCCGTGAAAAATCTATCAACCCTATCAATTGCTGTACAAAGTCGTTATAAGAATATTACGCTAACCAAGCCGGATCAGGACTTTCCTATTATCAGGGCAGCCCGCTACAGCAAGGTTATGGACTTGTAGGTTTCTTCCGCTCATTAATTAAAGGGGATGTCCCTCTGTTAAAGAAAGGTGCCGCAGCAATAGGAAGAGAAGCACTCCGGAGTGGGGCCGATTTCGTGAATGACGTCATACAAGGTCAAGATCCGAAAGCAGCGATTATTAAACGTATGAAAGAAGGTGGAAACATTCTAGTGGATACAGCAGCGACTAAAATGAAGAATATGATTGGTCGTGGAAATAAAATGAAGCGTAAACCTCTAAAACGAATCATTCGATCGAAAACTCGGAGAGTGCGTGCATGTGATATTTTTGTCTCGTGATGGCCTTCATTCGACAAGATTCCCCCACCTGCCCGAAATCGGAACTGGACTTATTTGTTTTACCACCTACTCAAGTGAGCATAGAAGGCGGAAAGTGGGTAGAATTCTATACACTATCTAATATTCGAGATAACGGACACTTGGAATTTAATGTTTCTGGAAGCGGGAAAGAATACTTAGATCTCTTTACCACTCAACTTTATGTGAAAGTAAAGATTTTTAAGCAAGAAGGAACGAATCTGGATAAAAAAGATTCTGTGGCACCCATTAACTTATTCCTTCACTCCCTGTTTTCCCAAATCGATATCATCCTAAACGGGCGTGTCATTTCATCTTCGTCTAAAACTTACCCGTACCGAGCCTATATCGAAACCTTACTCAATTATGGAGAGGATGCGAAGCAGACAACGCTTACAACTAACGGTTTCTACAAGGATATAGCCGGGTATCTTCACGAAACAAACCCTCTAAAGCCTGGTGTGAAAAATAGTGGACTACTAAATCGCTATGACCTCACTAAAAATAGTCATACGCTAGATTTGATCGGGAACCAACATTCTGACATGTTTCATCAAAACAAACTACTACTAAATTTGGTAGATGTGAAAACCAAGCTCAACCGAAGCAAACTCGCCTTTTGCCTCGTATCCGATACAGAAGATAAGGAATACGAGATCGCCATAGAACATGCATCCTTGTTTGTGAGAAAAATTAAAGTGAGTCCAGGGGTTTCTCAACTTAGGAAATACCATTAATTGACTGAATTAGCTTGGCATTTAGGCCAAGGTCGGATACAGGGGTCATGACACCAAACTGTATTTTTTCACTGTAAAAATTCCAACTTTCATGATAAATGAAGGGTGTTATTCCAAGACCATGGCAAATTCTGTCCTTGACCCCCCCCAAAATGAAAGTCTGTGTCCGCCTCTGACTTAGGCATGCCATTAGTATTGGAACTACCAATGTCAGATGTAGTTCATATCTTAATGGAATAATAAAGAATGGTGGTAGGAAATTACTTAGTAATGGAATTGGATTTGAAGAAATATAAACAATTAAATAAATAAAATCACGTCCACAGGAAGTTTAATTTTTATATTTATAGTCATAAACGCATCATTAGTCCATGCAAGCATTTCAATTATGCCAATATAGAAGCACGACGCTCATTTGCAACGATGAAACGGGTAAGGGAAATAAATATTTTCGAAGTAGGAAGACCAAATTTTGCCAATAAGTGATGGAGGGTGTTTTTTAACCATCAATTACTACCTGTTTTGCAATAATTGTTAAATGATCCTACTATAATATTTGTTTCCATTATGCACGCATATCAATTTCTCAGTTTTAACGTTATGACAATGATCCCCCTTGAATTTCCTTTTTTTGTAAACACTTTTTTAAAGAAATGGGGATTTTTTTAGATCAGTTGTTCGCAATCACCGATCTCATGTATCGTTCGGCATCCATTTTTCCAAAGAAATTATTTGTTCCTTGCCTCTGAAAATAATAGGAGAATATATCGTATTGCAGGGAATATTTACAAATTAAAGATAAATTTATTCTAAGACCCAACCCTTTAAAATAAGCAAGATATATTAATCGCTCAATAACGCCGCTCTAAATAAAACTATTTCTCGTTAACGACGGTATTTTGCATTTCCGGTAAACGCTTCATAAAGCTATGCATATTCCGATAAACGTTCTTTCCGTTTAACGACGTTTATTCTCCGTCCATTGAGAGTCCTTAATGGGAGAATTAACTGGTAACAATTTCCATGGAGCAAAAATCATTAATTTATCTAGTTTGAGGATGTATCGTTTACTAGCTTAATTTAGCGATTGGTACCTTATAATTCGAATACCATAGCCCAGCAGTGCTTTTCATGCCACTGATAATTTTTAGATAGATATAAATAACAATGAATAATTGATAATACCTAATTAGCAAACATTGAATAAATAAAAAAAAAGAAATATATATAGCTCAGTTGTTGTTATAGGGCCTAACTAGTTTTTAATTATCGTCGTTATATGAGACGACGTTAGGCCTAGCCGACATCTGTATATAATAGGTTGTGCTTTGTCTCGGAAATACCTTCAACGATAAAATTTACGATTATCTTCTTTTATATATTACCCAGATAGTAAAGACCGTCCTTGTTACGTCCTGAGGACGTTCTGGACATCCTTAAGACGTTCTGGACATCCTTAAGACGTTCTGGACATCCTCAGGACGTCCCAAGAACAATCTTTGCCATCTGGGTAGGTTCATTGTATTCTTTTGAACGCTTTTTGAATACTAATTATTATTTGTGTAAATAACATATACAGAATGCTGCGGAATAAGTGCTGAATGGATTTTTTATAATATGTCAGGGAAGAGGTGATTGATTTATTGCCTCTGTTGATTTTCTAAGTTTTAGGCTAATATTTTCCATATGAGAATTCAATTTCGAATTATTCTTTGATATCGTACCCATGGTTTTTAATTTCTGTGGGTGAAATTTTCTTAATTATATTAACGAAATTTTAATTGCTATGAATTGAAATATATAATCACCATTGCGCTATTAAGATTAATGAGATTTATCTTGTTTGGTTTTTGGAAAAGATATTAAAAGAGTATTTTCTTGTAACTGTAGAAATGTTGAATGTAATATTTGAGGTTTATTATGTATCGAGATACAGCTTATAGTATATTACTTACAATCCCTTCTAGCTTCGATTTCATTAATTGTTCACATCTGTACGGAAAATCACGTGATTCAAATGATGTTATGAAAAAAGCACACAATTGATAAGAGTTAATATTTACTTGTGAAAAGTAGCGCAGTGTTACGTGTAACTAAATATATTGCTGAAGTTTAACTACAAGTAGGTAGAAACTAAATATTAACTGAAAATAGGTTGTAACTGAAGTTTAACTAAAAGTAGATAGCAATTAAAGTTTTCATAAAATATGCGAAAGTTTCTTTCATGTAATAGACATAATATTGCGCGCAACCATTACACAATGGAGAACATAGCAAATATAGGTAGATTTCAATACATCACTTTCAACTTCTTTGTGAATATCACTGACGCTTTCCTCTCCCCTTATCCCGTGTTATTTTGTAAGTTTTAATGGCAGTTCTTCTTATTTCAGCGGAATTTAAATCACGGTCAATTCTACAATAAGTGGAAATGGTAGTTTCGATTAGAAAGCTCATCTGTTAGTGTCAAGCTTAGAAAAGCGGTTTTCATAGGCGTATAGTTATGCCAGTGGGGCCGAAGCCCCTCTAATAATTTGAAATAAATTGCAATTTTACATATATTGTAATGTATAAATGTACAAAATATGTGCTTGGGCCAACCCCACGTTGACGGCGCGGTCTCTCAGCATTTCAAATAATGATATTTACTGTTAAGTTTTCCTTACGGCAGAAAATTAATAGTCTATACCTTTGCAAAGAGAGTTTCTTCCATTGAAGATCGAAATTGTTGGGAAATTGATCGATTAATTTACTTTTTTTTTCATATATCACAAACATTAGTGAAGACTGGAACTTACTTTTAACTCGTGCGAGCCTTTCATCCTTTGAAAATGACAAATAACCGTTTATTTTCCATTTCTTGTGGAAATGACAGAGCATTCGTTTGTTTTCCTGTCTATTTCAAAATCCCTGCAAGCTGACCTAGCCTAATATGATTGCATATGACTATTTTCTGTTTTGGTATAAAAGTCGTTCTCAATAATAATTATGTAGTCAGGAAATGAAGTTATCAGATTAGAGTAACTCCTGTGTCTAAAACTATCGCAGAACTCAATTTCATTTTCGCTGCACGATGAAACACGGTCATTTGATCGGTTGAAATCTTATGCATGCAATATCGTCATCGTAGAGCATTAGAAAATTCTACTTCGACACGTCCTCTTTTGAACATAGATAGAAACCGAAAATTTTAACATGGGCACGAGACAGAAATCAATTTTCAGATCTGTTTCTGCCGAGCAAGCAGTGTGTGTAATTACATAAATGCAGAGTCAAGCTTTTAATATCTGATTTGGATGCTCGAGATATAGTGTTTTTAAGAACGTTCAAACAACGAGTTTAAAATGCCTAAAAGGGGTAGTCTTACACCTTCTAACAAACTGATTAACAGGCCTAGTTTCTCTGAATTTTATTCAATAGCCAGATTAAAAAACTTCTGTCGAAGATTTTAATTCCACGTTTGAGAAATGCTTTTCCAATCGTTAATTTTTTTACGATCCCTCTATTTTTAAACTCGCACCATAAAAATATGAGGAAATATAGGTAAATGTATACAACTCTAAATGATATAAATTATCTGCATCCGCATAGAATATGTGTAAAATATATATAATGATTATGTATTTAGGCCTGCTTGTTAAAAGGAGAATATATATATGTGTGTGTTAATAAGTATACATTCCTCTCTAAGTATGTATACTTGTATATGCACGCATTTTCGAAACGAATGCGTATGCTTGCAAAAAGCGATGGCCTGAAGAAGTTTGATGGCATTGAACTTTAAGGAAGTACCCCGCTGAAGGTTAATGGTGGTGTTTAAATTGGTCAGTGACATTCTGTTCTACTATTTCATGCTGGTGCAAGCTGAACAATTTTTAAGCATGAGAGAGAAACTTTTATCGCTTGAAACTTGGATGGATTGGCGGCTGGAAAAGGGCTAGATATTCAACAAATTTTGCTTTATACATGGAAACACCCATGGAAGACACACGAAGATATCTTGAGATGGAAGCAACTAGGTGATCGAATATTTCGATGATGACTTCTGTAGGAAGAGGGTTAGAAAATTCGCAAACTGGTGAAAGGAAATACAAAATCGATATTTCATCCTCACAGCTCGTAAGCTATTCTTAGACTTGTAAATAATTCACGCAGCAAATGATTTTTCAAAAATATAGTCAATTCGTTGTTTCATGCGATCTGATAGCAAATCCTTTTAGTTTCCCTATTGCTAAGAAGTTGAGTTCACTCGCTTTTTCTAATGAATCTTCCCAATTTATAACCTGTGGCATTCATAATGGATATCGTACAGAAATTATATTGACTTAGATGTATCAAGTTTGGGGATAATCGCCGTTTGCCTGCTGATAGTGGACACTGCAGATTGATAAACGTATAATGAATGTGTACTGCGCCAAATTCATTAGGGAGCCAAATTTTAAGAAAACATGAGGGGCGGAAGCGCCAACTTCTAGCAGCCTGTCATCTTAATTAGGCATGCAGGTATACTTTTACAGGGTAACGGTTGATGCAGTAGTTTTTATAAGTAATGGAAAGCTAATGAAGAACCTAAAGAGGAGGAATAAAAAGTGCTCATTGCATGACAATTAATATTTAATTATTATGAGGTTATAATTTCTTTACAAATTGCTTAAGTTATGGAAACCTGACCCGGAGATTTTCACAAAAAAGGAACTATTAATCTAGAAAGGGTCTGTTCTCCTAATTTTGAGTTAATGTGTCATTCCTTATTTAAACTGCTCATTTTAGTTGAGCAAATATAGCAAAGGGTAGAATAATACAATATTATACCTTTAAGTTACTTTTTCTTTCAGAATCTTATTGAAATAAATTATATATATATATATGGCCTGCAAAAGGGTTGCTGGTATCTAACTGGAAGGAGACCCACACGCTGAACGTATGTGACGATGTGTGGAACCGGCCAGGCCAGTAACCTAGTGTCCTACCCCGCCTTCAAGTGGTGCAGGCTGAGCTTTCTATTTATGTGGCAAATTAATATTTGCTGCACGGATAGAAAGGCGGAAGGGGAGGGCTAATTCACCAACCCGTCTAGCCAGCGTGGTGAAATTATGGCTAATTCCTCCATTATGTTGACACACCAGAAACCATGGCCCCTAGTCTCCAGGTGCTGGAGTGCTCCTGATCAAGGCAGCGGTCAGTGTGGCATGAAAGCAGGGGGTGCTAAGAATCACTGGAATGGCCCAGGCTGCCGTTTGTTATTGACCTTGGCAACGTATAATGGACGATCCCTTGCTTCTGAAGCAAAACTTCAGGAATTGGAAGAAGAACTTGACAAGATCAAATGGGACATTGTAGGACTCAGTGAAGTTAGAAGAAAAGGTGAAGAGTTGGTGGAACTTAAAAGTGGACATTTGTTTTATTATAGAGGAACGGAAACTGGAAGAACAAGTGGTGTTGGCTTCTTAATCAACAAAAGAATTAAAGACTGTCTTCTGGAAGTTGAAAGTACATCAGATCGAGCAGCGAGGCTCGTTGTTCAACTAACCCAGCGATACCAACTTCAAATAGTACAGGTATATGCACCAACATCAAGCCATACCGACGAAGAGGTTGAAGAATTTTATGAAGAAATCAAAGAGTTACACACCAAAGGGAAACAACATATCAAGCTCATCATGGGGGATTTCAATGCAAGAATTGGACAACAGGAACAAGGAGAGACATCGGTTGGTAAATACGGATATGGGGAAAGGAATGAACGTGGCGATCAACTCATCGAATTTGCAGAAGCTGAAAACCTTAGCATCATGAATTCATTTTTTAAGAAGAAACCGCAAAGAAAATGGACATGGAAACACCCAAATGGGGGAACTAGTGAAATTGACTATATCCTGGCAAACAAGAAATCAATTATTGAAGATTGCAGTGTACTGAACAGATTTAATACTGGAAGTGATCATCGAATGGTGAGATGTAAAGTGCACTTAAATACTAAACTAGAAAGGCAGAAGCTCATTAGGAAACAAGTATGTAAGAGGGTGGATTTAAAGAAATTAAAAGAAAATACCGAGGCATTCAAGTTGGAATTAAAAAATCGCTTTTCTGCACTGGAAGGACTTATTGAAGAAGTTGATATCTCAGAAGCAAATGAAAACATTGTTAAGACAATAATTGAAACTGCTGGGGAAATTGGTGGTGTAACCTGTAAAAAGCAGAATAGCAAATTATCTGAGAAGACGAAACAACTCATGAAAAGGCGAAGACTTATGAAGGTGGACAATCAAAATACCAGTCGCAAGATCGAGTATGTAGAACTTTGCAAAACTTTGCGCAAAAACATGAAAGAAGATATAAGAAAATTCAATTGTGAGTTAGTAAGGAAGGCCATTGAAAGCAACAAGAGCCTTAGGGTTGTTAAAGGGAGTTTGTCTATTGGGAAGAAACACATCATTGCATTAAAAGGAGAGGATGGCACTGTAACAAGAAATAGGGAAGAAATACTTAGAAGAGTTGAAGAATTCTACAGAAAGCTGTATGAGGGAAACAGTGGATTAAACGAAGACTCTGAGATAGTCGAAGGAACAGCTCCTAAAATCTTAAAAGAAGAAGTAGCATTTGCAATAAAAAGTATGAAGAAAGGAAGATCCCCTGGCGATGATGGCATTACATTAGATATCTTAAAAGAAGCTGGAGAACATGTAGAAGACATACTCGCAAAATTCTTTACCAAATGCCTCAACAGTGGTAACATACCAAACCAATGGGATTCTGCAACAGTAATTCTTTTGCATAAAAAAGGTGATAAAGAGGATTTAAAAAATTACCGACCAATTAGCTTGTTACCTGCTATTTATAAAATCTTCACAAAAGTGCTAACACATCGCCTGCAGAAAAAATTAGATGCAGCTCAACCAAGAGAACAAGCTGGATTTCGAAGTGGATTCAGTACAGTGGACCATATTCAAGTATTAAGAGAATTAATTGAAAGAACACATGAATATGAACTTCATTGTGTGTTGCATTTATTGACTATGAGAAGGCCTTTGACTCTATTAAAACATCAGCAGTCATCAACTCTTTAAGATCAACAGACATTGAGGATGTGTACATTGACATGGTGAAACGTGTGTATAAAAATGCAAGTGCAAAATTTCGGTTACATAAAGATACCAAAACTATCAAACTTGGCAAAGGGGTGAGGCAGGGAGATACCATTTCTCCAAAACTTTTTACTTCTGCTTTACAGATGATTTTTCAGCTGATAAATTGGAATAACAAGGGAATAAAAATAAATGGTGAATATTTAAATCATCTGCGGTTTGCTGATGACATTGTTATTTTTTCAACGGACCCATTAGAACTCCAAGACATGGTACAAGAGCTCTCAACTAGAAGTGAAGAAGTTGGACTCAAGATGAACCTACAAAAAACTAAGATCATGTTCAATAATTTTGTAGAGGAAACAAAAATACAAGTTGACAACACTGAGCTAGAAATTGCTGATTCATATATTTACCTTGGCCAGCTGATTTCAATGGATGGCAACATTATGAAAGAACTCAACAGACGTATTAAACTTGGCTGGAGTGCATTTGGAAGAAACAGTTTTATCCTGAAGGGGAAATTGCCTTTGTGTCTAAAAAGAAAGGTCTTCAACCAGTGTGTATTGCCAGTCCTCTCTTATGGATCAGAGACATGGAGTCTAACAGTTGGAGCAATACGAAAGTTACAGACAACGCAAAGGAGCATGGAGAGGTGCATGCTTGGAATAACTAGGAGAGATCGAAAAAGAAACACTTGGGTGAGAGAGCAAACTAGAGTAGAGGACATCATTGTTAAAGTAAAAGGGCTGAAATGGCGATGGGCTGGGCATATTGCAAGAAGAACTGATCAACGATGGACAACAGAAATTCTGAACTGGATTCCAAGAGACCACCGAAGACCTAGAAAACGTCCTCAAACTAGATGGGTGGATGAAATAAGAAAACAGGTTGGGGTGACGTGGAAGCGAATTGCTCAGGATAGACTTGTGTGGAAAGCATTTGGAGAGACCTTCATCCAGCAGTGGATAGATAATGGTTGAATATGATGATGATGATATATATATGTGTGTGTGTGTGTGTGTGCATGTATGTATATTTACCACATGCTTTTCGCCGAGCATGTGGTTACTGCTGTATTATTCTATGTTGTTTCTACTACTTAAATTTACTTGGTTTGACTACCTAGTGTTATATTACTTTTCTACTTTAACTTTGTCTAAATTAATATATGCTTAAGTGTAGTGTATTTATGTATATTACATTAGAAGGTACTACATGTCACAATCATACTACAATTTTGCTATATATATATAAAACCAAAATATTAAAGACACACATAGTACTATCGAGTTTATCCTATTTTAGTTTTGATTACAGCCGATATTCTTCTGGGTATGGACAAGTTGTTGATACTATCGTACAGAAATATTATCCCATGCGTATCTTGCTTTACGGTAGACGAGAGAGGAGAGCCTTTTTCTTTAAATTATTAGGGGGCAATTAATACTTAAATCGTGAATTTCAGATTAATTTAAAAATGGATCTAATAATGAAATATTCCTTTTGAAAGGTGAGAAAATATGCATTGCATTCAGAAAAATACCATCTACCTGATGCAATTTTCGGCTTTAAAAATGTGTGAGGTTCGAAAGAAATGGGTTTTGCGTTCACGGCGGCTCGAATGGCTAGCCTAGTTGTCCGAATGAGGTTTAAGTTGCTGCAGTGCTAAAGATTTCTTAAAAAGATTGATGGGAAATGAACTATTCGTTCAAGAGTATTTGTTATGAGCACGTAGGCTGCAGAAAAATATTCTTAGTTTATGGGTTGGTAAAGTTTTATGCGGCGCAGAGACAGGTCGTGACGTCATTTTGACGTCACATATATTGCAATTACTGAGTTAATAGCTTTTGTACTAAATTTAGGGATTGTTAGCATTTTTCTGCTAAATTAGTGATGTGCAAACATACTTTGCTTTAATTTCACTATTTCGAAAG
>QLNU02015360.1:264568758-264595023 GCA_006491805.2 Dysdera silvatica | reverse complement strand
TACTTATATAAGCAGTTTATACATGATCGTTTTTGTATAATTGCATTGCTGAAGGAAAAACATACGAAAATTAAAAGGATGGAATTTTCTCTTATAAAGGACTATATGTTACATCTAGCAATATTGTTCAAATTGTGGGGGAAATTTAACCTCCCCACTTTGTGCACAGCCTCGAATGAAATTACAGCAAATAGTAGCAAAAGGTAGAATAACAAGAAAATAGAAAAAATAAGGATACGACATTGAAAATTATAAAAATAGTCATTGACCAAACTGACTAAAACAAGGAACTAAATATTTAGAATTGTTAAAAAGGAACATACAAGATGAATTATTAACAATAAGCATACAGGAGGGAATTGTGGTTTTATTTATTTTACTGATTTAAAATATCAGTGGGTATTTAATTTTTCCCTCTTCCTGTAATATTTGTTTAATCACACAAGGAAGAGGAACCTCTTTCCGTTTTTATACTTCCTCTTGGGACATCGCCTCCACTCTGTGCGAACCGTTTAGTTGTGCCCTGAAAACTCACAGTAATTATCGCGGAATAGTAGAGGTGATACAGTAGTCGTTTAATCGAAAGCAATATAATCCGAACACATTTACGGCGCCTTCTTTTTGCAACTGCATTAATTTTCTGACTTTTTTTTTTTTGGTCGAATGCTGTCTTATAAAGAAAACTTTGTAAAATGCAACGTATTGATGGTGCATGCAAGAGTTGCAGTGAAACTCGGTTACAACGAACACAGATATAACGAGTTCGCGGTTATAACGATAGAAGGGTTTATGTCAGTTTGCTTTAATGTGTGAGATTATAGCGAATAATGGTTATAGCAAAGAAAATACTCCGGTCCCTTAAGGCTCGTTATAACCAGGTTTGGCTGTATATATAATCTTTTATTATTTCATATGCACATAAATAATCTGTTTCTACTTCGCATGCTCATATATTCTTTTACTTCTGAAATCTTATACTAAATCATTTCACGTTCCTGTGAAATTATAAGTTATAAGCTCTAAGCAACTTTCTGTTTAGAAAAAAGAGTCTCCCAATAAAAACAGTCTGCATTGGTAAACAAAGGTACGAATCAACTATGGATTGCAATTTACAAATCATGGCTATTAAGGGGGTTTACGAGACAACCCTTACGAGGTTTACGAGGGGGTATCGAGACAAAAATATAAAACGTATACTACATATATATATGACAGTAAGATAAACCAAATATAACATGAAATGCAGTACAATGAGAACCAATTATGAAACTAAAACATTGAATTCGATATCATAAAACGCGTCGTTCAAGTTTGTTTGTATTTCTAAGGCGCAAGGACGTTATGCTGCGCCAAGATATGTAGTTTTTGACGCGCCTGAAAGCTCTGCTCCAAGTACACCATCCTCGGACTACGATGGGTGGAAAAACGGCCTTCTTTCCATGATATAATTGGGAATCGAACTCGGGCACCATAGACATGGTGCCCAATAAGGCACCAGGTTAATGACACCATAAATGCATTGCCACTGTGCCACCATAGAGTGAAGTCGACCTTCATTTTCCCGAGGAATTCGAACTTTCCAGATCTAAGAAATCCATCTCTACCACAGTGAGCAGTTAGTTGGCAAGCGTTTTTTTCTTTGGGACACTGTTAGATGTTAATCCAAGATTAACGGCACGATGGGGGGTGAACACGTTTTTACTGTGACACCGTAGAGCCAAGAGTCACAAAAACTGTATCCAAGGGCGGATTGGGCCGCCAGTCAACCTGCCCCCGTGCCGGTGCGCCCTAGTGGACGATGGGACTTGCGCCCTCATGGACTATAGGACTCTCGCCCTCTGATAATCTAAGGTATGTGCTATTTGAGAGGACCCAGTTCGCTCACGACTGTATATCGAAGTCGAATTATTTCACTACAAAAAGTGGTTAAATTACGATACAAGTTAACACCCCCCGCCCTCAACTTGAACATGTAAAGTATCGGCAGTATGTTTATTGGCTATTTAGTAAGTATGTATTCTTGTAGAGAATAGTCATTGCACTTGACACAAGGATAATAGAGCTTTGTCCCTTCAGAAGATGTTGAACGCATGCATACGTTCAATAAGCAATTTAGCTGGAATAGTGTATTTCTGTAGCTTCCTCATTGCTCAAAAAGTCATTTTGACCTTCGGTTTCATAAATTGAAGTTTATTAAAAAGCCATTCGCTCTATTTAACAAAGTTCTGCGTGGGCGAAAAGGAGACTTGGGTCTCAAAATATCACAAGAGTAACGAAAAAGAGCTGTGCACGTGTCATTACAAAAATAAAACAATTAACAAAAATGTACTATTTACAGACAAAAGGTTGGATACTGGTAAAATAGTAAATGAAAAAAAAAATCACCCAAGCTTTTCGGACGGCGTCACAGCCATCCTTCATTAAGAGTAATGTCGATTTTGTATTCCTCTTTTTTCAGAAAGAGGTAGGAGTAAAACATCGATATTACTCTTGATGTAGGACTGTTGTGAACCCGTCCGAAAGCTTGGGTGATCTTCTTCATTTGTTATTTTACCAGTATTTAACCTTTTGCATGTGGAGCCGTTTAAGTATTACGTAACACATTTCTGATCATTTTCTACTCCCCGCCGCTTAGAAGAAAAAAAATAAGCAAATGCTTGCCCTCCCCCTTTTATGCTTGCTTAAAATTTCGGTTTTCTAATTTTTTGGTATAAGTTCTAGGAATAAGAATGCAATGTTCGATGCAAATCAAAATACTTATTTATGTTTTTACTATAATATTGACACTTATTTGTAACTTACTTGAGTTGTTGCCACACACTGCGTAAAGTTATGAAAGAGCGAGTAAACAACAACAAATAATCGCAGTTAAAAATGTTTGATCAATTAAACATTTAATTCATAATTAAACATTATTAACCGCAATAATTTGTTGTTATTTCCTCGCTCTTTCAAAATTTATTTATAAGTTTGTTATAATATGAAATGCTTTTTCATAAATACAGAGTAATCACAGCAAACTATCGCATTTAAAAAAGTTTTAATAAGCTGTTAATAGATATTTTGGTGGTATTATAAAGTATTTTGTTATATTTTTATTACTAATATTCTTTATGTTACAAGAAAACATATTGTGTAGTAAGTAAGAATTGGATTTGATAAAATACATTCATTATAATTTAAAAATATCAAGGGACAAGGGGAACCTAGAAGTGGGAGCCTTGGAGCGAAAAAAAAGACTGAGAGCCACTGGTGTCAGTAATTAAATGTTTAACTAAGATTACATGCATTTTATGTCTTTTACTCGCAGTGTGCCATACATATTTGGTTTAAAAAGAGGTTCAAGCACGGCTCCATTTTAAAACTCGTCTATAGTAAAGCTTTATATGCGCTCGCAGAGGATGATAAGTCGTCTGTAGCTCAGTTGGAAGAGCCCTTGGCCGGCTACAAAGAGGTCGTAGGTTCGGTTCCCACCAGGTACTGTGAAATATTTCATTTCTTTGCGAGAAATTTACAAAAAATACGCTCCGGTGGCTCTGTGTGCGGACCATTTGGCAATTGTGCTAACCCTGTGAAGGGTAATAATATCTTATATATATATATATATAAAGCAATTTATCATCTAACACATCCAAGTATTGCAATTCTGTCAGAGCGGTTGTCACTTTGTGACTGTGTTATGTGCAAGTTTTATTTTTTGTGTCTTACGTGAGCATAGTTCAAGCTTATTCCCCGTTGTCAGAAAAAAATAAGCAACTCCCAAATCCCCCTTCCATCCCTCGAAGATGCTTATATAATACTTGAACGGACCCTGTAAATTTCATCCCTAATAATTTATATCTCATTTCTAATATAAAATTTACTAATTAATGATAACTGAAATGCACTAATCAGTGCTGATTAACGAAAATGTACTAACTAGAGATAATTAACAGATAAATGCATTGTATTAAAAAATGATCACCGGGAAATATCATTATTTTCAAATAAAAGTATTCAAAAACCACCCAATCAACAAACATTAAGTAGAGCAATATTTAAAGAACCAAAAGAATATTTCCAACAGAAAACCCGCATAAGAGTTGCTAATAAAAGTATTAAAAATTTTCTAAAAGCTGTCAGACCATTTTGCAGTCTACACTTGGGTGAAATGAATGGTTATACGTATATACGTACAAATTGACAATTTGTCTATCTATTCTAACTTTCCTTTATGCAATTTATGCTAGTGAATTGGATCGGGAAATATCTCAAACCTCACATCAACAATTTGAACCCCAAACCCTACGTATTTTGTTTAAGACGCCGAAATTAAAGTTCTCATTCATGATCGTAAAAGTCAATGCAAACGTAACGTGTGAAGACAATTACGGTGGGGTTTATGATGCCTCAGGGGATTTCGATCCCCGTATCCATACGTCCTTTGATCAGAAAGGCAGCATCAATGGCAATAAAATTTACGCCTCGCTTTTATCTCTTTGAAGTCATAATATTAACACTTCACTGTTCGTATATGCGTACTATTTTTTCTTCCTTCTTTACAAGTCTTTAAATTGGAAATCGTTAAAACCGTTTTATTTTGTGTAATTCTTTGATTTGTTCGCTTAAAGCCACGAGGCTTTCCAAGGGATTCAAATCGTTAAAATGTGGACATAAAAAACGCAGTTCAAATTAACGAACGTTCCAGTTATAATCATCGCTCTCACAAAGCAATTCTATAATTCTTGAAGCATCCGTTTTATGGAGGTAAAGTCCATGCCTGCTTGCAAGGTTATTTGATAATCGAATTCTCTTTCGAAGGACTAATATTACTACTTCATAGGATTTACATAGGACTGTATTATTTTACAGACGCCAATGTTTATCCCATATTTTCCACGTAAACTAGTATGTGAGTATAGAGGGTGGTTAGTGAAGTCCGTATATACGCCGATAACTGTCGAACGGAGAGAACTATTGTGCGTTCGCGCAGACCTGACGCCTGATACCGTTAGCAGACGGGTTAGTCCATTGCAGTTTAGGGAAGGGCGTCTTGCCGAAACTGGTTTTTCGCGCGGGAAAAACCAGTTCCTCCAAGACGGCCTTCCCTAAACTGCAATGGACTAACCCGTCTGCTAACGGTATTACACACCAACTGAGCGCGAACGTACAGTATATGTATGAACGTGATGTATAGGTATAGTAAAGTGACTATGCGCTACAAGATGAGACTGCGTGCAGCGTCCCTAGCGGAAAAATTCAGAATTTAAAGCTGCTATCTCGGAAACAATCCAAGATAGGAGAAAAAAGTCAATTATAAAGTTGTTAACCACCAGCTAGTTAGTACGAAACGACTTTTTTTCACCACCTTAATAGGGCAAAAATCGTAATTTAAGAGGTTTTAAAGATATCCATCCAGCAACGCCATTGTTGGTCAAAATTCCAAAATTATTACGCAAAATACGATATAATACGATTTCATTATTGTAGCGTACACATTTGCATATCATGCGCTTTGTGACGAGATTGTGTGTGCAATGAAAATATCGCCCCTACCCGAAGCTTCTCCTCCACGCAGAGCTGTACGAAGGGAAAGCTGTCACGCAGGGGCATCCTGTAGCACTTAAACTTCCTAAATCACGATTTTTGCCCTATTAAGGTGGTGGAAAAAAATCGTTTCGTACTAACTAGCTGGTGCTTAACAACTTTGCAATTGACTTTTCCCCGTATCTTGAATAGTTTTCGAGATAGCAGCTCTAAGTTCTGAATTATTCCGCTAGGGGCGCTGCACGCAGTCTCATCTTGTAGTGCATAGTCACTTTACTATACCTATACATCACGTTCGTACATATAGCTCTCTCCGTTAGACAGTTATCTGCGTGTATAAGGACTTTACTAACCACCCTGTATAGTCTTGATGTCACGGGGGCCGGAAAATATCTCCAGTTTTGATTTTCCAGAAATCGGTCCTGCAATCTAACCTTTCATTGCTATTTCTCTGCAACGAAACACAAGCGTGTATGAACATAGCGTATGTAAGATGAAAAGTTAACCACTCACTGGATCTTAATTTCTTTGAAGATTTTTGTATCTTATCTAACCTCAATATTACTGTCAATGATCAACTCTTTCATAATACGTATTCACCTACTTGGAAAAACCTTTTGGGTCTTACGGCTAAAAACGACACCCCAAATGCACCTGACTAACCCAACAAGTTTCCAAACTGGACTTTGCCATTTCCGATCAATATCATGGCTATAAATAAAAGCGACTATAATTTGATAATGATTACCAGTGTGCTTTACAAATGTGAGTGTAGAAGGCGCAGATTTCAGGTAAGCGATATCTAGCATATCTTGCTCGTAGGCTTGGAAATTTAACATCATAGATCTATACAATAATGTTTGCCACCCACGTATATTACCCGTCCCTATCCTGGATTCGAACCAGGGTCCCTCCTAGGAGGGACCATGGTTCGAATCCAGGACGGGGAAACGTCTCTTTTTCTCCAAAAATAATAAAGCTCTAGTTTGAGCTAATTAATACGTGGGTGGCAAAAATTATTGTATAATAAATTCCCCCACGAAAACTCACAAAAATCTCGCCCCGGAGGCTTTTCTGTGTTGACCATATTTGGCAATTGTGTTATCCCTGTGAAGGGTAATAATATCTTACATCATAGATTTAATTGCAGATGCTAAAACAGTCCAGAATGTTTGATTCGTTTATTGTTTGCGTCTTAGGATACATGTGTTTGAAATTAAGTAGCATTTGACGAATGTTTATTGTTATTAAATTAATTATGTAAGAAAGGATTATAATTAAGTATACTGGCTGCAAAATTGCAAGGAATTTAATGTAAGTTACGTATATAAATGATTATATTTTCTTAAATATAAAAGTAGGCATTATGTTTAATTGTTCACTTGCAGTACTGATGATTTATTTATTTAAATAAATGCTTAAAACAAATAAATAATATGAGAGAAATATGAGCGATACACTGCGCAAAAATAATATTTAAAACAAATTACACACAAACGCAGTTTAATGAACTGACAGTTAATTGAACTGGCAGCCAGAATTTTGAACTCGGTTGACAACTGTATCTGGTTCACCTTCGAGGAGGAGAAAAACTCGAAATTGGCCTTTTTGGATGTGATGGTTACGCGAACGGAGACCGGTTACAAAACCAGCATCCATCACAAACCGGGTGCTATTTGCCTACCACCACATGCCAAATCCGCACACCCACAATCCCAAAAGATGTGCACTTTCCATTGGCTTACCTCCCGTGCTCTGAAATTGTTTTCTTCTGAACAAGCGCTCTCCAAAGAGCTTACACATTTGCAAAACATCGCCTCAAACCGGGGATATCATCCGTCAGTGATCAACCTTGCAGTAAAGAAACTATCCAGAGTTCCCAAGTTCACATCCACTTTGTGCCAAGAAACGGCTCCCACCAAAGAAACAATCTGCATTCCGTTTGTGCCAAATCTTTCATCTAGAATCTCCTCCATCCTCCGCAAATTTAATTTCCGCGTTATTTTCAAGCCAGGTAACAAACTTGGTGTTACCCAACTAAAAGACCAGATTCCTGACCACAATAATTTTGGCATTTATAAAATAGACTGTGAATGCGGATTGTCCTACGTTGGCCAAACACGTAGAGCCCTGCGTTTCAGACTCAAAGAGCACCAATCGTACGTTCACAAACAAGATTTTGAAAAATCGGCCATTGCAAAACACTCATGGAAACATGGCCATCGTTTCTGTTTTGCCGATGCAAAAATAATTGAAAAAGTCCGTTCACCCTCAGATCTCAATTTTTTCGAGGCCTTTCATATCTTCAGTAATTCCTGTACAATAGTCAACGAGCCGGTTGAGAACAATTTTTCCCCCCTCTTATTACAAACCTCTCTTTCAATCAACATAATTTCTTCTTCCAACAATAATTGTTCCTTTTCCTTTTACTTAGCATTCTGCACAATAGATGGCGACACAAATCAGGCTTTTTGTTATGTTACCTGTTTCGCCTTTTTCACTTTTTCGTTTTTGATTTAGTGGCAACAAATCAGTTTGGACGAATTTTCTGACGATGGTGGACGCTTGATTTTCCACCGAAACAATTGTAAAATGTCTCTCCTGCTCAAATTAAACTGCGTTTGTGTGTAATTTGTTTTAAATAATATAATACTTAGTGTATTTACGAAGAGTTGTTAGTTCCCCATACGATACGATTGGACCAAAAATTTTAATTTTTTTTTCACAAATTAAATAGAACCGTAAAGTAACTGGAAAAATAAATTTCGATCAATTTCTGTTAGAGAAGCAAAGTTCTGTTAGAGAAGAAGAGTTCTGCAAAAAAGACATACCCATGGACCCTACGCGAAACTTTAACGATATAACGTAGTTTGTCATTATACATAATTGGTTAAGGGGCCCCGATCTGTTAAACTGGCTTGGGGCCATAAATCCTGTATCCGGCACTGGCGGTAAGAGACACTTATGCAGACATAAATCTCTCTTTGTTATTACTTTCGTACTTTGTTATTACGCACAGCACATGTGCATGTCAGTTTCAGTTGTTTAATAATTTTCGTTAATCTTTCCGGTGACCTCTAATCCTTGCGACATTTTTTCATTGCACCCTTTATTGCGCACATCACTTTCGTCTCACTCATAAAGCAGCGCACAGCCGAAGCTTCGACAAAATCATGACATCGCACATCAAAGCGCAGTAATTATTAATAGTTTCATATATCTCTTCGGGCTCATCTAGGCTCTTACTAGTGGCTGTCCTATTTTTGTTGGCTACAGACGACGAAAAATGCGAACATACCCGAAGCCCCAGCTTCCTATCAAATGATTTCAGAGGATGTCGATAATATGTAGTACGTTCCCACAGCGTAGCGGCAAACGGTTCGTTAAAAATGCCAGTAACTTCAATTTGATGAAGCTTCATTGTCTTTTGACGTCTTATCTTCTATTCGAGCCAACGAGATTTGCAACGGGAGAAGAAATTGACCGTCCATCATCATTGCTTAGCGCTTTTGTACATGGTCTCTGTCAATATCCTCGTCAATTACTCTCTCTGGGCACGTTGTTTGATCGGGTCTTTTGTGTCTTTATTGGCAGTAGATATTGACCAACGCAGCTGATGACGAGGCAAATTCAAACCGAAGCATGATAAAATGTGTCTTTTGCGAACAAACCCAAGCTAATTGTTGTCGAGATTAGCAGTCGCGCGTGTGTGACTAGATCATAGTGCGCAAATTCATTATTTAATAGCCGAAGCCATTCTCACAAACCACTAAAGCGTGTAAATTCGGCTCTGGATAATTTTCAACCAGCTCGAGAGATGATTTAAAAACTCCGTACACGAGAGTTTGTCGAATATTTTATATCACTTTTATCGAACGGAGACTTACCCTTTGCAGTCATGAAAAATGTACTTACATTGGCGAGATAATGCCTCAATTAATGTTTTAAGAAATGTGCTGTGAATAATATTAATATATTAAAAAATATGTAGGCTTTATATTTTAAATATTTCTTAAGAAATTTTTTTTTAGGAATTTTTTAAAGAAAACAACATCTTTCATATTAAATTCTCTAATAAAATATTATTCCCGTTTTTATGGCAAAACAAATAATTTGAAATTACCATTTATTTCTAAGTTAATAAGAACATTTTTTTTGACTATGTATATAGGCTCTCTGGTGGTGGTGTGGTAACGCATTTGCCTAGTTCACCGTTATCCCTGGTTCAAATCCCAACATTGCCAAAACAAAGAAAACTCGTACAGACTAACAGTTCACTGTTGTCTAGGGGTTGGTTCCCAAGGCCATAAGAGGTTCGAATTCATCGGAAAACTGTTGGTCCTGGTGCAGCATGTCCCTTGCTTCGTAAAACTCACAAACTAAGTATATCTTCAGATAAAAGTCAAATCGAATTTCGATACTATGGACATCTCACATCGTTACAGATAAGGGAGAGTCAATGTTCGCGAGTCCTGTTATTTTAAGAAAATAATTCGCTATTAATTATTTACTACTAAAAGTCTATTAAGTATATATTCTATTCTGTTAATTATATATGATAATCTATTAAGTATATATTATAATCTATTAAGTATATATTATATTGCATTAAGTATATATTATATTCTATTAAGCATATATTATATTCTATTAAGTATATATTTCTATTAAGTTGTTGGTTTTGGAAGCATTGAAAGTATATATATAAGATTAATCTATCTGCTATATTCATGTATGTTACACCGTCAGTAGTTCAGACATTGTCCATCCACAAGGGGACGAAGGCCTCTTCAGCAAGTTTCCAATTAAGCCTATCTTGAGCATTTCGTTTTCAATTTAGTCTAATATAATTGACAATTATATCACTCCATCTTGGCCTTTTCCTTGGGCGTGTAATGTCCTGTGGAAACTATTCTAGGCTTCTTTTGGTTCATATACTGTACGTTCTTCTAGCTATATATCACTTATTTCTCCAGCATACGCTATTTCCATTTCAAATTCTTCAATTTCCTAAGGATGTCACAAACTTTGGTTTGTTTCCTAATACAACTACAAGTCATCCTATCTCATCGAGTAGTACCAATCATCTGTTGGTACATGTGTCTTTGACATGTTATACAATCCAGTGTAATTTATTTATTAATCGCTGTTTTAGATGTAAAAAGTATCGCATAAGAAGGTTCGTATTCATTTAAATCAGACATTCGAAAAGTTTACAATACGATATTAATCGAATATATATTTAAAATTATTTTAGCCTTTAAAAAGAAGTATTATTAACCATTTTTATTTTATTTCTTAACGAACTGTAATCTTTCAGCGAAGAAAGCAGGCTTTGCTTGTTTCAGAGGTCTTTTCAACTTGGAAAAGATTTGTAATGAAATTTCGTGGTAGTGGTGATCAGCCAGCTCTCTTGGAAGAGGCGGAAACATTAATTTCTGGCATCGAAAGAATGAATTTATCAAATGGCCTAGTTTCAAACTTTTATTGACAAGAAAACCAATAACCATCAAGGAATTTTCTGTTAGAAATTTCGGAATAGAAATGCGGGAAGTTTGACAACGTGATAGCACACGCAACCGTAAAAGAAAATTGAAGTATCTATATTTCTTGATTGGTGCGTTATTGTTTCAACAACAATTAATGGCGCCCTTGCTGTACCAAATTTATCGTACTGCATACTAATGGCATACTATTTTCGGAATTGCCTGGTTTGAGGGTAGTGTTTCATTTTCCTCTAATATTTTGAAGATAATTTTTATAAAATTCATGCCATTTGTAAATTTACTATTGCTTTGATAAATAAAAAAGGTGAACGGTTTCTTTCCTTGGCTAAATATTCCACCTACAGCTACTTTTTTTAGAGGGGTTCTTTGACCGTCGACCCTTTCAAGAGTTTCTTGACCTTTCATCGACCTCCTCTATTTAACTATTACGTAATTGTAAAAGTATGGCAGAACACGCTTTACAACACGGACATAAACCCAACTGGGATTCAACAAAAATACTACACCAGCATATTACAAAAAAAAAAAAAATTGTCGACTCTTCTTGGAAGCTTATAAACTACATGGGAAAGCCATTAATATATCACAACCACTTACAAAAACTTAGAAACAACTCTTATTCGGAAATGTATCAGAATCCCCTAAACATTAGGTGCCCCGAAGCACAGGTTTCTCATTGGTTCCCATTGGGTTTTTCCATGATTTCTATTGGAGGCCTCCCATTGTTTCCCACTGGGTTTTTCCATTCTGCGGGACTACTCTGATGAAGGGTTTTCACAGAAATTTCAAGTATAAAAAGGGACAGAAACATAACATCATCATTACTCCTGATGGACTGCTGCTGACACGTCCGAAAGCTTGGGTGATCTTTTTCATTGCTATTTTACCAGTGTTTAACCTTTTGTATGTAAATTTCCTCCCTGGTACTTTGTATCTTATTTCTATTGTAAAAGTACCAAAAATACGTATATTGTATTAAGCTGGCTTAAACGTTTAAGCCAGTATAATATATATACAGGGTGTTCCGAAAACACCGGATCAAAAGTATATAGCCATGATCTTTGTACAAAATGGACCATAGCGACCCTTTACATGGGGGGTCGGAAATAAATAACCACGGAGTTATGGCTATAAACAAATAACAAAGCATGATTGGATAAAAAAACAAAGTTATACCTATAATCAACGTATTTGTCCAATAGACTGCATCTGGGCTGTATTATCAAGAAACTGGTTTCTTATTCGCCGTGCATCTCTGGAATGTGGGAGTTAACAATTTCGAGCCAATGAAAATTGTATTTGAAAGTTTGGCTCGCCTCTTGAATTTAGTTTCCTAAATTTCGCAGTCGCTAATTTTTGGCAAGCTATTTAAGAATCAAACCATTGACTTTTTGGCCATTTTATTCCCCCCCCCAGGTAAGCAAAAATTAGCAAAATTAACATTGGAAATAAACTAACATAGGAAAATAAGCACAACAGCAACCCCCTCGGAAGGTGCTTACATAATATTTGAACGCCCCCTATTACAAATTTTCCATGGTAAATGGAAATACAAACCCTGCGACTCGGCCAACATGCCGGCGCCCGCAGTTATAGATTCAGAATCGAGCAAGACATAAGCGTACGGAAGAGGGATTCATGTGGGCCATAATCTCCCGCAATTGGAGAGGCGTCCTAGTTATACAGTTGTAAGGCGTCCGTATACGGATCTTGTTAACGCATGCTGGGCGGAGGGTTTGTTCCTTTTAGTACCGGGCTCCCTTGGCCGCACGGTAAACCCTATAGCGAAATGTCAGATGGGGTGAGGTCAGGTGACCGAGGTGGCCAAATTGTCTTGAAAAAACGGCCAATAAGCCATTTGTCCGCAAAATATTACCTTGATAAGTCTTGAACATTACGATTTACTTGAGGTGGTGCACTATCTTTCATGAAGGTGGTTTCCTAAAGACACCCGCCTGTTGGAGCTGTGGTATGACGTAATTCTTCAGCATGTCACAGTATCTCTGTCCGGTTACTGTGCGGGTGCTGAATCCAGTCGGAGTAACCCCTTCAAAAAATACTTCCCACTGTTGATATTAACGGTAAGTCCACACCAAACAATCACTTTTGGCGAATGCAACGGGACCTTTCGTGAAACTTGAGGATTTTTTTCGCCCAAATCCAACAGTTTAGGGGGTTAGGGTCATGTAAACTTCTGCATCCAGTTTTCATAAAAGTGCTAAAGAATCCGAGGAGAACCTTTAAATTAATTTTTTTATTTAATTTCTGTTTTCTGTAGACGAATCGACCTAATATAGTTTTAAGTATCTAAATTTCTATTACGAAATGATATCCAACAGGATACTTCAGTAGAAAGGGAAACGGATGAAGGTTGTCGGTGGGTTTTCTCCAAGAAACAAGGCAACTCATTGCTATACTGTCCAATATGTCATTTCTCAAGCAGGACAAATCATCTGAGATACATACGTTTGCCTCCAAGAACCAACTGAAAAAATTAAACTAGCTGTAGAAAATCACCTTTTTATGCTCCAATTTTAACAGTTACTTGCAGACGCTTGGGAAAGTTTACGACTACTCATATCGCCGCCTTTTTGAATAATGTCGTGGTACTTTAAGTGACAGAGGATTTTCTTTTTCTTTTTTTATTCGACCACTGGTCAGCTCAAATTGACCCCAATTTGTATTCCACTAGTTTCGGAATAGGTGATATTCCCAAGTGCACAGCCTTGCTTATCCCTGCAAAATGCACAGAAACGTGCCAGTCGTTGAACACGTATTTCTACAGACAACTGAAATATTTGGCCAAGACTATATACAATCGTTTATTGAAGGAATGAAGATGCTTGCGTATTAACAACACGGAATGGAATCCTCAAACTTCAATCTCTAATACATTACATCTTAACAGCACTTGTCTTTGCCCTAATAATCTGTCACTTCTGGTATACATCTGGACTTTTGAAAGATTTTGAACATTTTCAAAATGTGCAACAAGTTTGCTGCTCTTTTGAGGAAAAATGCGTCAGCAACAGAATTGCCCATTTCAGTCAAACGTTCGCATTGTGAATCTGTCATTTGCTTTTATGTTTTTACCATGCTTATCACATGATGTCCTGTATCAAAAGTCCATACCTATAAAAATAATTTCCCGTGTGAATATTTTACGCTTCTTGAAAACAAAAATTAAATAAAAAATGAATTTCGAGTTTTTTTCTTGGATTCCTTAGCACTTTTTATAAAAGCTGGATGCAAAAGTTTACATGACCATAGCTCCCTTAAATCGCCGAACTAAGGGTTCGCACTAGAGCCTGGCCTATGGGTTGTGTCGAGCCGGGCCTACGGACTGACTATCGGGTTACGGGCCGGGCCTGATTCGAGAATGGCTGGGCCCGCGCATACCGAACGGGCTTGCGCGAATCCGTTCCGAAAGTGTCTAGGCCCGCGCATGTAGGTTTCGGATCAAGCCACAAAGCTCAATGAGCCAAACCTGAAAGGTTGCATATGCGCGTATATTAAGCTGTAGCATGTGCTACAGTGATTTTCAGGCGTGCCATACGTTGCGACGGATCACGTGATAATCGCCAACTTTGGAACGAAGAGGTCGTGGTAGTGCGAACTTCGCACTACCACGACCTGACACCTCCAGTTACCACTATGCCAACTTTTGTTATGAAGTCGAGTTTACTATGCTGATAGGTGAATTGTCAGTGTAGATGACCCTGGGTGAATACGTATGTATAACCAGCTCTCGACTAATGAATAAACATTGATTTATTGATATAGTTGAAATAGAGATTGCTCTTTTGCTTAATATTGAAAGGACATAAAGAAACAAATATGTTTCCCCTATGGTTGTAAGGAGTTTACCCTGTGCAGTTATCCCGAGTTCGACTCCAGGCAGGGCCATAAAAACGAATGCTTACCGACTAACTGCTCACTATAGTTCGGGAGTTCATTCCCTAGGCCCTAAGAGGTTCGGATTCCTCGGAAAACTGTAGGTCCCGGCGCAGCATGACCCTTGCTGACTCTATACTGCAAAACTAACTAACAAAATAAATATGTGAAACAACAGATAAATGCAATATTAGTTTAAACTGAAGGTGCTATTCTTCACTCTATATCTGAAAAGGTGCTTATCACTAAAGTTTCGTTTTCATATTTCATATATTCTAATATAAATATTTATTCTTTTAAAATTGCTTAATCAAGATTTTATTTGCCAAATGTAAATAAGGTGAATAATTTTCTATTACATTACAGGGGAAATTAAGTTTGATGTATTTTCGGTAGAGTCGTTAGCTTATGATTTGGAAAATAAAAACTAATTGTAGAATGTCATCGTTTTATCCGCGATTTTCTTTATTGATTTTACAAATAATTAAAACGAAATAAGATGCATGGTATAAGGAAACTTATGAAAAGCAAACATAAAAAATTATCAAAACGATTTATAAGGCTTTAGGACGATTTCAGAGATGAGGTGTTAGGGCATTATAATAATAAGGGCATCTTTCGATGCGAATTTTTTCATGAGCAGGACTTTCACTTAAGTTTATTAAATTGGATTGAGATGGTAGTCATTTATTAAATTTAGCATCCGGGAGGAAAATCGAGCCGAACTGAAAAAATATTGATCCATGGTAGAAGGAGATTCTATCCTGCAAACGTACGGATATTAATATCGTAATTCCATGTTTTCGATTATAATCGATGATGTTTATTACGTAATTATTGTACATTTGGAGAAGTGTATGTATATTTTTGTAAGATATTATTATCCTTTCCAGAGTTGACGCAACTGCTAGATGGTCAACACACAAAACCACCAGGGCAAGGTTTTGTAATTTTTCCGTGGGGAAATTTTATGGACAATAAATTTTGATGCCCATGCTAAAGATCAAACTACAGCTTGTGAACAGAAGAAAAAAGGCGGTGTCTCTTTCACGAAACTGACATGTGCTCGTATATTCATTAATATATTTCTATTAAAATTAAATCTATTTCTTTATGTAGAAGAGTTTTGTATTTATTTTCGTATTATTCTAATGTTAAGTTATATTTTATTTTTCCAATATAAGGGGGGGGGGGGGCTCAGAAAGCTAAAAGGGGGCTTAAAGTTCTTTAATGTTTTGATGTATTTTATTAATATATTTAATAATACTAAATATCTAAGTAGGCTATTATATTTAACATCAATGAATAAATTTCTTAACTTAAATTTTGCATTGAAAACTTGAGTTATGAAAAATTTTTAATTTCCCTTATCCTTATTATAGAGTAGATGAAGACTCAAACCTCTGTAAAAACATGATATACAGAAGATCTACCTTAGAAATCGATTTTGAATATATTTTTAACTTCAAAAAATATTTTTCATTGTTATGCACAATTTCATACAAAAAAAAATTCAAAATAAAATTCTGTAATAATTTATTTTGAAAAATATACCTTCCCGGGAGAATGATCCCCCTCCCCGGCTCCAGGCTGTCTAAGGCAATGAGTGCAAATATGGGCCTATAATAAAGGGGGAAGGGTGGAAATCACGAGATTCCTATAACCCATATATGATATTTAGGGTTGGGGAACGGATATACGGAATATTGGGTAGATTATCAGACGCACCCCACACCCTTCCCTTTACTATTTTTCAAGAGATAAAAGCTAACGGATTGTCAAGTTCGTAATTATTTAATAATTCTCGTAAATTTAAAAAGCGAAAAAAAAAATGTTTCTCGGCGGGCCACTTAGGTTCTGGATCCTTGGCTTTTCCCCTTTCTCCAATCCTGATAACATTAAAAATAACTCGAGTTTATTGAAATATAAAGATACTCCCGATTTCGTATAAACGTACAATATATAAATGCAGCAAAAAATAAGCTATGTTTTACCATGGGGTAAGTGGACCAAATAACACCCTTCGAAAAGGTTACAACATTTTCAATATTTGCTTCCGCGCATTCCAAGCATATGTGAAGAGACGAAAGTTCTTCACAACGCTTGTAAATTTGAATAAAAATTTTCTAACGGCACTACCGATAATTTCGACAGCTGAATAAGTAAGGCTTTAGAGCACTAAACACTGATGCCAATGAAAGTGTTCACTTTGTGGAATATATTGATCGCATGTAAACTAATCCAAAGACCACATGTAGATGTCCGCGTAAACATTTAAAAAATAACCAATAAATTGATATCATTTAGATTCGATGTCTTTTGTGTTGCTCATGAGGGACGAATGATATATGTACATAACCAAAAGTAATTTTTCTTACGGTAAAGGTAGCGTAATTCGGAGTTTATATGTAGCCAATAGTTTCATCCAGCTGAACCCTCAAGCAGCTTTAGGAAGTAAAATGCAAAAATATATTAGGATTTCAGCTCACTCTAAAGAGGTTTTAAACAGTTTAGGCCACACGTTTTTGGGATGGCTGTGCTGATATTCGATTTCGTCTGACCAAAGACGGTAAACTGCAAACTGACTCAAACTTGGCTTTACGTTATGGAGCATCATCAGTCTATAATAGTGTCTACGAAAATAGGATTCAGTCTCATGGAAATGTAAGTACAACAGTGTTGTCTAGAACGTTAATTTGAAACATTGAGCACTAAACCGAAGGCTATATGATCCAAACGATAAAAAGCTATTCCACATTATAATCACTCTGCATTATAAAACTGTAAGGGAACCTATGGCCCTAAGTGCGGCCTTTGAGAATCCAAATTTGCAAACCAAATCCTCTTATTTTTATTAATATGATTTTGTTCCTCTTATTTTTTAATTATTTAATTTACGACATTATCTTAAAAAGAACGTATTTAAAACACAAAAGATGAAACAAGCAGAGTTAGATAATGTAAAATTTAATTTTAGAGTAAAGGGCAAGAATATAAGATGATCCAAAAATATATTATTAAATTTAAATACATATTTACTAAACAACTGTACACTGTAAGAATCGCTACAAAGTACATATATGTTAATTAAGATATTAATTTTCCCATATCTTTTTATACGTATACTCGATATATAAAATAAATTATACACATCTCTTTATATTTCCAATATCTACAATTTGCATTGGTTTTTCGCTTAAGGCAGGACGGAGTATATTAGAAAGCGAATATGAACATTTTTGCCGAAAACATTGAACAAGTCTCTACTAAAATAATAATAATAATAATAAGTACAGTTGACCATTTCGGTTAAACGAAGTTCGAATAATCGAGATTCTGCTATATATATATATATCTAATCAGTGGCGTAGGAAAGGGTTCCCAAGCCCCCATTGGGTAGTAAAATATATTGTTCCCCCCCACACACATTTAACGCCAAATCACATGACTTGTTATAAAACTACTTGAGCCCCCATAATTTTTTAATTGATACGCCACTGTATCTAATTAAAATTTCTTGACTGCTGCCTTCCAAAATTATAGGGTTCTCCCACCCCTGTTATAAACTTTTACTCAGAGATTTCAGCGAAGTAAGCACTTCTAGCATCCTTTAGTTGATACTAGACTGTCAGACTTGCACATCATGTATTTCAACTTATTTATGCCACACTTTTATTACTCTAGAGTCCAAGACAGACAAACGCAGCACCATTTCAAATAACGTTTAATGTTTCGTGAGGTCCGTTGTAAAAACCAAGGCTGTATGACTTTTCACTATGAAGGTAGTTTGCTATATTTTAAAATTGCTCCTTCCGAAGGGATTCTTTCCTTCTGTGGGTGGGACAATTTCTATGCCGAACAGTGTATTAAGAACATGCTAACGATAACTAAGGCCTCGGCTTTATATTTTCAGGGTTCCACGGCCCTCCATCCGTCAGATTTCTTTTTAACTCTTGCTCGTATATAAGCGACCTTTCGCTTTTTTATAGCATCAGCTCTTATTGATTTATTTAAGGTCGAAAGGATTTTCTATAACATTTCACCAGAAAGCGTTAATATCGCGTTCGATAATCATTTCTCTTTTGATTTTCATAAGCTTTTTTACCACGACATTTTCTGGTTGTCATCGACATATGTGTTGGTCTCTGTATACTGTCGCATGTGTTTCTTTGCTGAACAGCTGATGACATCCCATTACTAAAATTTTTTTTATGTATAATCAAATTTCCTCACACATAGTATGAATCTAAGTAACTTTTAACGTAGTTAACATAATACTAATTAATATAGTATTGATTAACATATTATTAATTTATAATTAACATAGTATTAATTTATAATTAACAAAGTATTAATTTATAATTAACATAGTATTAATTTATAATTAACATAGTATTAATTCTATAATGAATGTAGTATTAATTAACGTAATATTAATTTATAATTAACATTGTCTCAATTTATAACTAACATAATAATTAACAATTATAATTAACATAGCATGTAGTTGCATAGTATGAATCTAAGTAATTATTAATATATTTAAAATGGTCTAAATCAGGGGTGGGGAACTTTATCACGTTATAAGGCCGCATTAAGTTAGTTATAATCGAAGAAGGCTCCAGTCAAGAAATTTTAATTAGATGCGGGGCCGTAGCAATTAAAAAGTTATGGGGGCTCAAGTAGTTTTATAACAGAACATGTGATTTGGCGTTAAACGGAACAGTGTATTTTACAGCCCAAAGGGGCTTGGGCCCCCTTTCCTACGCCACTAATTAGATATGTAGCAGCACCCGATTATTCGAACTCCGTTTAACCGAAATGGCCAAATGTTGTTGTAGTAGTACCACCACTATTACTATTTCTTCTTCTTCTTATTATTATTATTATTTTAGTAGATACTGGTTGGATGCTTTCGGTAAAAATGATCATATTCGCTTTTTAATGTACTCAGACCTTGAGAGAGAATTCAATACAAATAGTGGATATTGGACATACAAATGATACGTGTATATTTTTTATACATTAGACATGTACAAAGACTATTTATGAAACAGATAATACTTTAATTAACGCATACATACACTTTGCGGCGTTCTTTATTATTAATAGAGTTGTTTAGTAATGTTCGTTTTTGGATAAATATTTTAATTTCTTTGCACCTTTACTCTAAATATCAAATTTCCAGATTATCTCAACCATGCTTGCTTTATCTTTATATTTTAAATATGTGCGTTTGATATAATAATAAAAATAAAGTAAATAAATAAAAAATAAGATGAACAAAATAATATTAATAAAAATAAAAGGATTTGGTTTGCAAAATTCGGATTCATCCAAAAGGCCGCAGGTTCCCCCAACCCTGGTCTAAATCTTTGCTTGCAACCTTAAAGAATGATAGTATATTTTAATTGTAAGCAATTGTTATCATTAGACTGTAAAACAAAATCTGATTTTTTGCAGTTTCGTTTGTCTAATGCAGGGATTCTCAATTAGTCTTCATCGCGGGCCACTTTGCATTATTTTTTGCGGTCAGCGGGCCAGAAGATATGAAAAGGAAATTACCTTACACGCTGTAGACACATTGGCGTAACTAGGAGGGGGGGGGGAGGTTATCCTCCTTAGAAATTTTCTGTTGCAATGATATAGCAGTGAGGTAAAAGCTTTAGACTCCCCTAGAAAAAGATTAGCCGCCCTTCCACCTCCTAGAAAAAATTTTTCAGCTTCTTATCTTTTGTAGCCGGGCCATTTTTTACTGTTCGTGGGCCGTTTATTGAGAATCACTGGCCTATGGATTTTAAAGTGAGTATAAGAGAGTACATTAGAGTTGCGATTCTACATAGTGGCCTTAGTTTATTCAGAAGGTCCGTTAAGCCTTTCCAAATCAAAATGGCTCTAATATAACACAGAGATCAAGATTTAAGCTTGGAATTTATTTCAATTTTAAGGCAACGTAGGGGTATCAAAAGGGGTAAAAAGTCGGCTATTTATATATATTTTTAAAATTGGTCATTTTAAGATAAATAATTAAGATGGTATTTTAAACTTTTACACGTTAGTAAAACATGCATATTTTTAAAGGTATGATAAAAAAATGTAAAAAAAATACAAAGCCATCTTTTTTAAAAGTACAAAACAAAACAAAAAACACTGAACCATCTTTTTTTAAATTAAACAACTAAATGGCCCTTGTACGTACAGCACGAACCAATATATGTTCCTTCGGTGCACGATTCTGAATTTTTATATAAAACTAAAAGGGTAAATTTGGTATCCATGATTAAATAATAACTCAAGGTAGATGCTAAACCAGATATCAGGCAAAAATGTAAGTATTTCTTTTTAACATTTTTTTATTTAAATGTACGCAAAACCAAGAAATTATTGTTGCTTGTATCACCACAAATACCAATTATTTGCATGATTTGTGGTTCAACATTTGCTACTTGGCAGTAAAAATATACCTGCCAAATTTTGTTAAATTTAGATGAATACTTTTTTAGTGATCATGCAACAAACACTAAAATTTCACGTTTTGGGAAAAACGACAAAGATAAAAGCCTCAAAATCTGTAAAACTATCTCTTACTTTATTGAAACTCTCCAGCTTTATACAATAAACCACCTTTCTTTCTTATCGGCTTTACTTTTGCAAAGTTTTAATTGTTTCTTTGCTTTTCGAGTCACAAAATTCTGCTTCAAAACTTGGTAATCTGAATTCCTGATGCATTGCAAATCATTGGTGACCGCAGCTCGACATTGCATAATGCCCGGGAGTACATTCTAACTGCAATATTGTCTTCCCTAGTCTTCCTCTTCTACCTTTATTAAAGGAAATTGTGGCTTCATATCCATCTATGTGAGCTATCCTGAGCCCTGCGCCAGACGACTTAGGGCAATGCCGCTATATGATAGAATTCAATGTTCAGGGCGAAAAAAATTCCAACCTTGTTTGCAAATGTAAACAAATAATGAATCACAGTTAAGTAAAATCGTTTTCTCCTTTTTTGTTCTTAACAGTAGCTTGCGTGTGAGATCCCTATGTGAATATTTTTTTAACTACACAGAAATGTTCTTCAATCGTAGAACATAAATAAAAAAGGTTACGACACAGCCTTTTAAATGTATTTTAAAGTGATTTGTTTATTCTTTTCTATTGGACGTTTTGTGGAATATTTTCAGTTCTATTTAACGTAGGTTAATAAATTTGATACAAATGTTCCCACAAGTAGAAGCTTCTGAACAAAATAATAAGAAAAGAATTTATTTTGATGGCTTGAAACCCCTACATCGCCAAGAAATTTTAGATTTGTGAACTTCCAATTACAGGCCATCATATAAATAACAGAGGCGGATCCAGAGAGGAACTTATTTTTTATTTTTTGGGGAAGGTAAAATACAGTAGGACCTACTTATAAGAAGCCCGCATTTAGGGAATTTCCGGATATAGCGAGGAAAATATGGATTTTGTTTGGTATAATTTGATTAAGCGCAAGACAGTTTAACTGCTTTTAGCGAATAAGTCTTTTTTTGGACCCCGAAATTAACGAGCAATTTAAAAAATAAATAAAATAAGCAATCAAACTTTTTGTAAAAATTCCGTCGTTATATGAAGGTGGTCGTTATAAAAGGCGCTCGTTATAACCGATTTTCACCGCATTTTTATGGATTTGGGAGGGGAAATTTCCCCATTTCCTTCCCGTGGACCCGCTACTGTAAATAAGGTGACTTTTTAAGTACCAAAGAACTAGAATTATATGAATTCTTTAGTCCCTTTTTCAACTTCCAGAGAGTGTCTGAAAAATGTTTTAATATCTTGGTTATGTATGGATATTTCAAATATCACAATTTTAAGTTTCGAAGAGTCGTTAATCATAAAGTGAAAATAAGGACGCGGGAAAAAGGAAGAATTCTTACATTAACAAGTCTTATATACCCAAAATACTTTATTAAGAAAAGTAGACCCTTGCCCAAAATTAAAAGATACCTCACTAAACCACACACGTAGTTCTCGATATAAGGACAGAAACTTAATTAAATTTTATGCCAATATATCAATTTATTCAAGCAAGTTTCATGCTAATGATTGTATTCCGCTCGGAGTTTCTGAAATTAATTAATAATAAACTTTATTTAATTAATTTAATTTATTTAATCAAGTTTTTGAAATTACAATATTCTGCGTTATTAGTAGCTTTAAAAATTAGGTTCCTTTTTACAGATTATCCTTTATTTTTTAATGCTACTGCATAACGATGTAATTTGCATTGCTTCTAACATACAATATGCTACATACTTTCGTAATTATATTTTCAGAGCATATGACAGAATTTTGAAGACGTCTATATCTAAATCTATCTATACCAAAACGTATGGAAGGAAACGAAGGGTAAAATGCAATTTTAAAGATCAATAAATGTGATAAACAACAGAAATATGTTCAATTTCATTATCTTTACAGCAACCTTGTCTGTCAGTGAAGTTACGTGAAATTGACATTTTTGATCCGAATATTTCTCCCGTTGTTCTGAAACTAACAGCGTATCGAGTGCAACTGGCTCTTGGCATCGTTCACAGGTTCAAGGGGCTTTCCTGAAATAGCCAAGATTGGTGTTTTCATTAAACGATTAGACAATCGCCGAATGTCGTTCCTATCTACCGCGCTGGCAGGAGGACAAATGGTATTTGGATGAACAGACAATGGAACCGCTCCATTACCCAAATATATTTCGGGAGGGGAGAATTACGGATTATGATTCTTACGTCAGAGCCATCCACAATATAAATCAAGAAGTGGGAGTCGTAATCCTGCAACGTACCTTTTAGAGGCGGAGGAACTAGGGATCATTGTTGATTAATGAGGTAGCAGGCGGAGCGGAAGACCAGAGAAAAATGGAACACGCTGGCCGATAGTTCCGATGCTCTATAAACAATCGGAAAATTCTTTCTTCACGACCGTCGATATTTGCTGATGTGGCTGAAGGGACGACCGAAATTCGTCTCGGATTTTCTTCTTCCCTCCGGATGACTGGAAGATCACCAAATTGAAGTCGGAATGCCAATTACACATTCCACATGTCGATTTCTTCCCTGTACCGAGTTTAGCTAAGGTTCGGCTTAAAGGATCTGATGAGAGAAGAGAGTGTTTCTAAAATTTCGGCAGCAATTTAAGCTCCGCGTTAGAGAAAATTTCTTGACGTGAAAGAAAGAAATAATATTATAATGGAAATTGTGTGTGCGTAACAATTAAATTAGGTGACGCAACTATAGATAATGACCTGGCGACAGAAAGTAAGGTAATGTATGGTAAAAGAGCCCCGATCTCAATCAAGAAGACCATATACCCAATACAGCATTTGTTTCCCATATTTTCAGTGGCTGGGTTCATCTGGGCGGTTATATGCAATAGGACCAGGTTTGATGCTGAAAGAGTTCTCAAATGAATTCTGCTTCAAATGTCTCATGCTACAGTAATCTCGCCTCAAATTTAGCTGTCTGAAACCTAAATTCTGAAAAACAAGTGATTATAATAGAAAAAAAGACGCTCAAAAACATATGAATCCCTTTCATGAGTCATTTCATGGTTTAAATATATTACGGTTTCCTTGATTATGAAGGAATATTTAAGCAGGAAAGGTTAGAGATGCTATGATGATTGTATAAGAAGCTCTTGTTTTCATTTTTTGCATATCTATAGAGGTTATTTTCAGGAAGGGTGATACTTAAGCGGTTAGCAAAAACTCGTTTGCTTTCCTTCCCTCTATTTCCACATAAGCCTTTTGTTTTAGAACCTCTGTTGGAGATTTGTACTTGATCCCTTTTTCTTCGAAGCCCCTTCCAACAGACAGAATATGGGATGTCAGCATGGCACCACTGTCCACACAAAGAAGAGCCTCCGCAGCGAAAGAAAGGATGGCCTGGCCATCTCTCAATTCTAGGCGAGAATGACAGGAAACGGATTTCGCCACTTCCCTCAACTCAATCGCATGTCGATAGGGCCACTTTAATCCCGAATTGGGCGAAAAACAAAGAGTTATTGCCAGAAATTTAGAGTTATGGAGTCGCATCAAGCAGGGTGGGATGGTGATAAAAGTTATGGCATTCGGATGTGAGTAATAGGAAGTGGATGACAATGGACGGTTCCTGTCCCTTCCAGGCGTTTATTAAGGATTATACTTCGAATGTTCTTGGATGGAGTTTTGGCGATAAGATGCTTTTCAGACAAATGAATGGCCTTCTTTTTACCTAAATAATGTCACAACATTTTAATTTGCCCATGGTTTTACCGGCATCATCGTCCACGGCGTCTCCCTCTAGAAGAAAGCAGTGAACACAACGGGCTTCTAAAAAGTCTCCATTTTAATGAAACTGTACAAACGAACATCGATAACGAAGCCATCTGGAAAAAGAAGCAAAATTTCTTTTCGAAAGCACTTCTTAATTAGGTGTATTGGCAACTGTCCCCGAAAAAGGGGCTATGGCCATCTTCAAGACACACATTTGGAGCCAGAAGGGGGAAAGAGGTATCATCGAAACACAAGCCACTAACGAAGTGAAATGAAAATTAATGAATCTTTTATCTTTAATGTATTTGCATGGTGAGGGTGTTTTGCTGCTCTGAGTCGCTCTCTTTCTCTATGAAACAAGTCCCGCTTTTAATAGGGTTTTCAGTTATCATCAATCATCCGACGGAAGGGGGCAATTCACCATACGACGTATCCCCTTTTCTATTTTTCTTCCAAGCTTGTCACTAGTGTAGAAAGCGAGCATTTTCAATCTTTTCGTCAGTATAAACACTTGATACTAATCCACTTAAAATTCGCAGTTTGAGTGTCGGATCCGATGTTGGATTATTCGGCATTTCGGATTGGGATATACAGTCGGCTCAACTTATTCAGATCGCGAATAACCGGATACCACGCTTATGAGAATAAAATCTATTAAAATCAAAATTATTCCCATAGGATCAATGCTAAATTTCATCGCTTCAACCGATAATCTCCACGAGTTATTCCCGGATAATTGAATCAAGACTCAACAATCTTAGCATGAAAATTAGTACTCAAACAAAGAAAAGTGCACAGAGGGAAATTCACTGGATAGCCGTCTTCCCTCCGACAATTATTTGCTTTATGTAATGAAAAAAAATTAGACCATCGTTCAATGCGATCCATGACAAAACAATAAACTTTGACGGATTCATTTTGGCGTAAGTACTGTAGCAAATCTCTGCACGTCTATCACTTTATTAATAAAAAATACACAAGCATGTATAATTTTTTGCATACAATATTACTGCTTTTAATACTATATCAGGTTTAATATATGTGCAGCCGACA
>QLNU02015360.1:264516992-264568658 GCA_006491805.2 Dysdera silvatica | reverse complement strand
ATCATCTTTATCTTATCTCTATAACGTTATCTTTCCCCGATTTCTTGAATGTCGTCATAATTTTATTGTATATATATATATATATAACAAAGTTTTAATAGAGATTTTAAAATGAATTAACCTACTAAGGACACATAAACACTTTAAAACAAGTGTCAAGTGTGAAAATACTAAAAAATTTTAGATACAAAATAATAAAGCAAAATTAGCCAAATTCATGTTATTTATAATAATGGTTCCTTTAAACTGCAGATTTTGCGCCAGAAAAACAAGAAGGTTTGAATTGTTTTTTAATAATGTTGATAAAAATGTTTTATTGAGAATTGGGTTCTTATTATAGTATATGCATTGAAAGAATTTACAGAATCATGGGAAATTTTAGGAAAACAGGACGAACATAAGCAAAAAGAAAAACATGTTATTTTACTGATTTAGTTTTGGATTATTCGCATTTAGTGTTTCAATTAATATACTTCATAAAATTTCCCTTTGTTCATCTTCCTCAATTCACATTTTTATTTAAATCGAATTCAGAATTGTATTTTCGTTTTAGTATATAAAATTCTTAATCAGCAAAGGGTTGAACGGTGTCGAATAAATTTGGAGTTTTTCGTGGATTGCTTTTATTTAATGATAATGAGAAATGAGATTACCCAAAAAGTAAAATTTACGCTCACAAGCTCATTTGGTAAAATTGCTTCATTCTCCGCATTGCACTTAAGAGCACGAGCACTGAGAAAGGAAGGGGAAAAATGGCAGAAAATTCAAAATCACTGCATGCCGACGAAAGATTGATACACATTAAAATTTTAACAAATAGGATAAAGTTCGACATTAACTGCAGAAAACAAATACCCTTTTAAAGGAAAGCTATCAGATGAATCGGCAAATTTAATGGTAGCAGATGGCATTAGTAATTTTGTTTCATCGACTTATTTGATGGGGACGACGATTGTGCATTTTGAGCAGGGATTACAAAATTCTTCCAGCTTAGCCTTAAAGTCGAAAAAAAAGGGCAGATTGCAATTGAAGATGCATGACGATGGAATAATACTACGAAAAATGGCAACATCGGTAAATGGGTGTTTGTTTTATAGGCAACTTTTTCATTATTTCTCGGGATTTATCTTTTCCCGTGTAAAAGTTCTCTCCGAGCTCGCTTTTTCTTTTCTTAGGTCTGTCATGGATTGAGCTTTGTATTGGTTCTAGTGAGTAAATGCTCTTCGATCTATTAGCTTATAGGCTTAGCGATTCTTTTTATCGGAAGCAGAACATACAGCCTGTTTGGAACCTTTTTTCCACTTTCATCTCTATCTGCAAAGGGTATCCCATACGTTATTCCGTTCTAACCCTTCTTCCTGGAACACGGGGCGCTTTCCAGGAAAAATTTGTCAGCTAATCTGAATATTACGTACGCGCAATGGAGATAGAAACGGGAGAAATTTTTCTCGAAGAAAAGAGGAAAGGATTTTCCCAGGTTTAACAAACCTTTCTCCGGGCGCCGTGCAATCAATAGAAGACTTATCAGTTGTTCAGGGAGAAAACGTAGCCCTTCTCTCCGGGTTTTGGACCCCCGATCACCGGAAAGTCCCTTTTCTCCCATCCATCATTTACGGTTCATATGTTTTTGCCAGTGCACATACATACACATACTGCCATGCCGGCTGGAGCTCCGAGAGAAACTCGGGAAAGGAGAAAAAGAAAGGAGATATTTAAGCAATGTTCCTCGGATCGACACTTTTTGTTAATTGGAGAAGAAGGGAGGAAATTAAACTAGGATCAGAAAATTAGATCGTGACGTTCGTCAAAAAATAATGAAGTATCCTTTAAAAGAAATTTCTCGTCGTTTTTGCCATCGTTGAACTAACTTAACTTCGTTCTTTTAGATTGTTTGAGTAACGCCTCTTTGCTTCTTCTGAACTTGAATTCTGAACGAGAATGCCTATTAGGCATCTTTTCATTGTTTAGAATAAGCGTCAGATATGTAAGTCTCTTTTACCCCGAACAAAATACGTTAAAAGTAACTAATGTAGGAATACTCGGTGTGGATATAAAAATATAATGACACAAACTTTATTGGAAGCATCAGCAATGAATTTGAAAAGTTATCAATTCTGTCCTAATAAGAGAACAGAAATTTGTTCAAAGTAATGAACAGACATTCTTTTCAGATATTATTTAGAACGTTTTGAAACATTAATAAAATAAATTAGCTTTAAATATTTAAACAAATTTCAAATAACAAATTAGCTCTGGTAAATTTGAAACAGTAAGCGTGGTGAATCTACGAGAATTAAAATAGAAATTGCAATTTTAAAATGAAAGATTAGGAATGTCGGACAAATATTAAGAAGCTTCAAAAAATTCGCATAAGTTGAATTTTAAAATTTTTATTTTTTCATTTCTGAAAATTATATTGTTATCAAATGTTTAGGCCTTATGGAATAACGCAGCTGTTCCATCCGTCTGTGTGCAAAGTATATTTCAATAGAAACACAGTTTACATAACAAATATGCATGACGTTTGGTTTTTCAACTGATTCCAAACTCATATGCATTAAGCTATTTCAACCAGCGAGATATTAGATATTGAGAAGAGTTTCGGTAATTACCAAAATACCTCCAAAATTTTCGGTAAACGAAATAGCTCGAACTTTACATTTAAGGGGAATTTACACTTGTGTGACTTAACCCTTAGAAGCCTTATTTTCCAAATTAAATTTAAAAATGTATTTATTGCAGTAGCCAGATAAAGGGAAAAATAATAAAAAAATCACAATACTTATTTTATATATTTATTTCGAAAAAAAAGCAGGTATAAATTTTGATACTTTAGGCATTAAGTCCATAAATATGTCGCACTAACTGTTTAAAAGTCCGGTAACAAATTTAAAACTTAAGGCATTTAAGGGTTAATGCAGATAGTTGCAATTTATTCTTGTAAAATTGTTTCTTACTAATAATTTTTTGTGTATTTTAAGAGAACAACATCATTATTATTATTATTACTCAGCATATCTTGCGCAGAGTTTTACAAATATATTGATATTCCCAAACATATACTAACCAAATGCATAAGACCTGTTATTTACTAGTTTTTTCTACAAAGAAAATATATGTTAAATAAAGATAAGTTAATTTAAAACACGTATTAATTTTACCAGTTTTTCACTAAACACAATTTAAATTAACGCAAAAATATTAAATATCAAAACAAAACGGTTTGTTATTAATTATATATTACCTTAAATAAAGATGGCAAGAGACCATTTTCTTTCTATTTCTTGAATTTTTTGTATAAATTTAGCTTTCTGAAGCTCCAAAAATATAAAATGATGTTTTCACACTTTTATATATAAAACGTAAATTGCTTTTAAGCGTAAAACCAATTACGATGTTTGTTATACTTCATTTATTTATTTATTATAAGCCATTGGGGCTTCTTAAACCCAGGTACGATTATTGTGCAACTTCTAGAAAACAAATGCTAGAAATTGAACAAGTGACAAAAGGAAATTGACGTGTTACGTGAAAATGACAGTATAAAATCAAAAGCTAACAAAAGAACAAAAAGTTCTCCCTGAATAAATTCAAATTTGACGCAGAATACGATAATGAAGGTTAAGTTTAGGGTGTCGGGCAGCGACTATACACGCGTTACAGGCAGACGAAGCTGTCCCTCAAAAATCGACGCATATTAGTCTTAAAGGAAAGCTTCGTTTTTCTGAAACGAATAGACATATACTTTCTTAATATTCATAGCCACATTTATTTAAAAAAAGTATTTTAAAAAATAATTATTTCTTACCGCTTGTAGGACACAATACATTTTTTTGGGAAAATTAAGTTTTCTAGATTTGATGAAAGCTATAAACGGAACATTGAGTATGGGAATTCATTTCTAGCTTACGTTTATTGCAGGCAAGTGCATAGCCAGAGGGCTCTAAAGAAGCTCCAGCCCTCCAAAAATATACGGTAAAAAAGCCTCCCAGATGTTGTGCAACTACACCAATGAATCAATCTTAACTCTCCTAGCTGAAGGCTCTGACTTGATTGCAGAGAAGTCGCTAGAATGACCGGATGGGGAGGAGGGTAGGGGATATTCTACTGACCAAATCATTTCTTCATATGGCTTTTGGTTCTATCATAAACTGACTCTTGTGGTAAGCGCGGCTTTTACCCCTTTCCTCAACCACACAGTCATTAATTCATCGTCAACGATGACACACGATCTATGAAGTTGCGATAGTCCTTTCTATTTGATTTGTCGCCTAAATTAAGATTACCAGTTCTCTTTAAATACTTTCCGTTTCGAACGATAAACGATTTGGTGATGACTAACCATTTTGCCAGTGTTATCGGAAAATGGTGAGGCGGGGGGGTAAATTATACTTTTAAGCGAAAAAGTGATTTTTGGAGAGCATTGCGGAAAATTAAATATCGAAAAGGCCTTATGTGATACAGACCAAATGAAGTATCGAATGAGTGAGAAAACGCCCAAATATCGACTTCTGCTGCGGGAATTAATTCGGCCCGATTCCCTTTGTTTGATAGGCAAAATTAATCATCTTCAATTGCGCCGACGCAAAAACTCGATTTTAAATCCTCTTCGTGACCCGTATCCAAAAATCGAAAGCAAAAACGAAGTACTGCAACATTAATTTTAAAAAGCGTTCAGCACTTTGCCTTCTAGTTTCTCCTTAATTGAAAGCCGTTAAGACTCGTGCGCATTGTCGTTCTGAGAGCGAGAGTTGCTCTGCCCTCTATCCCCTTCTCTTTTTTCTTTGGTTCCGAGATGCTCAAAGCCATTAATAAGCGACTAAACACAAGAAATAGTGTCGTAACTGCGGAAACAAACACACGCATCATCGGTCCAAAGAGTTTTTGGGCGCTGGCGTGTGTGCCCAATTAGATTATCAATAACTGTACATCACGAAAAGAAGGTATTGACAAAATCTTTTGACGCCGTTCGGGGATTTCATACAAAACTCTCACACAGCATTATTTCCAGACGGTCATTTGGTGGCGTATTCGATTCAACGAAGACGCTTTTGGTTAGTCTTGTCGAGGTTGATATGCGTCTCTTGCCCTCTAATATACATACATAAAACCGATAAACATATTGTCAAATTAAAAAAGCGTTATATCAAAGGCAATTTTCGTAGAATGCATATGCACATTGAATTAAAATTACGGAGGCTATATTTGCTTTCTTTAGTAGGCAAATGTACTTTCTTGTATATCATATCGCAAGAATTTGCACTTTGTTTGTAACTTGAACAATACTTTAGTTCTAAAGTTTTGTGGATGAAAAGGGAAAGATTTGAAATATTATTGTCGGCGTAACCAATTGAGACGTTGGACAAATTTGGAAACGTAAATCGCGAGACGTTTTTCATAACAAATTAAAGTGACTGAACTGAAAATTGAAAATTTGTATAAATAAAACATGAAATATAATTAGATAATAATAATAATCCTTGATATAAAAAGTTCAGATTATATTTTAGAATTTAAGCTTATTTATAAAATTCGTTTTACTAATTTTTATTTATTATACACATTATTTTTAATTTTTATGAATTATTTATCTTAGTTTAATTTTATGATATGCATTAAATAACTTTTATTACTAGCTTACTAACTATTTTATTTCTATCAACTGTCCACATGTTTGCAAGCATAATATTTTAATAATTTTAAAAATAAGGCTGTAATTATTCTGCTGAAATAACATATAAATTGAAGAACGTTTAACGTAATACTGAAAAAAAAGGGGGGGGAGAGAGAGAGAGGGGACGAATTTATATTTGCGTGTGCATGTACACACCTTGGCATGAGTTCATATATGCATATGTTGAAAAAATTACGTACATTGTGAAAATTGCAATTAGTAATGTGTCGAATTCTTTCAATGCTAAATTAATAAATGGACATTTTAGCGGCGCTAATTAACTTAAAATATACAGTAGAGCTTTCATATATCTAACTTTCGAGTATCAAAAACCCATATACCGAAGCCTTTGTTAATTCTTGAGGTCATCGCATATAAAAACTGTTTCCATATATCGAAACAATATCTATATATTGAAATTTTTTAAGATAAATCGGAATTCTTCGTTTGTTAAGCGCTCTATAATATTACAGTTTTCAAATTTTCGAATGTTTTAGAAGATGTAGTTTACAGACTAAATAAGTGTAAACACTTTAATAATGATTCATCACCGAAATGAATTATATTTTATGTAATTGATTATATTTTATGTAATTGATTATATTTTATGTAATGAATTATATTTTATATTATGCAAGATATTAGAATGTTTATTGCACATATAAGTGCATATGAATACAAAATAAACATGCTTTTAAAGGTACGGTCTGTACATTTATTGCTCGTTAATCCTTGTTTTTAATCTTCATGATGGGAATTTTAATAATGTATATTATAAGAAGTTATATTCGCTTAGTTACAAAGAAGAGTGAATTGATTACGGAATGTTTATAACTACAATATACTACATAATATATATGGGAACATAATATTTAGGGAACCGTCAACTTTGATATCTAGAGGTTTTGATGTAATTAAAAAACTGTATTTTTAATTAAATTTACAATACTTTTCAGTAAAAAGTTAAAAAATTCTTGGGATGATTCAGTAAATTATAGTGAATTAGAAATTATTTTATACCTATCGACTTACTGGAATACGACGATTTAAAAGCAGTTTAAAACTGAAGAGAGATATCTCTATGTATGTTGTGCTAAATATTTTCTTTTATGGGGAAAACGGCTTATCAATAACTGGTAAAATTTATATTAACAAGATCTAATAAAGAAGGTTTCTAATTATGCATTAAACGAATAACACTTTGGCACTAATGACTATTTTAATTCGAGTTTGGTTTTATAGTATAAAGTTCATACATTTTTTCTTAACTCGGAAATTTTTAATAATGTTTCTTGTGTGTGTGTTTACATTTCTGTTATTCCACGCTACAGCAAGAAACAAGTCAATTTCTCAAATAATATCAAATTTTATCTCTCATTACTTTTTGAAAAGAAAATAATTCATTTTGTAAACATTTTCTATTGCATATCGTGCATCGAAAATTATCCAAGATTTTACCGAATTAATTAATATTCAGTATCAGAGTCAGAAGATATTAGAATGAATAATTAGGTTAATAACATGTGAAAACTGATTTAAGGAATAATACCAAATATATCAGTAAGAAATATGAAAAAACATCAACAACAGAAAGGAAAACTTACTATGGAAATTCAAAGAGAGAGAGAGAGAATTAATGTGGTAAGAAATTAAAGAATAACTTGAGTAGATACATACAGGATACAAATTTGATAAAAAATAGTAATTTTTAAAATTTAAAAGTAAAAATTTAGATACTAATGTAAATTTAATGCAAGAAATAGAAATAGTTTTCTTTACATGCAAACGACATATACTGGTAGTCATTTGTATGAAGGATTACAAGTAAAAAACTTTTGTATAAAAAGTATAGATTAAAATACTTTTACTGTATAAGTTTTTTTAACCCAAAATTGGGCTAAAATTATATTAAGTAATAAAAGCTTATTAAATTCATATTAATCAAAACTGTGATCAATTTCATCATGCCAATTCCCATAAAGATATTTTTCTCTGTTTAATTTGAATTTATAAAATATGTTAAATTTATAAATGTAAAGTTATTAAAATTTAATTCAAAATATCCCTTTATGCACACACACACACACACACACACACACACACACAAATCTCTATTTAACGGAGTCGATCGAAAGAACCCGCCAAAAATAAATATCCTAAAATTCGTAAATAGTGTTCAGCATCCTACAAAAAATTTCGCTAAATAGAAGAAGTTGCAAAATATTTAAGTAGTGGTTTGACTGTATGTGTATGTATATATATATATTTTTTTTTCCCTGCAAGATAAAGACTTGTCGCGCTTAGCTCATCCCGTTAAGCTTTCGGTTCCGTGTCAATTGATCTCATAAGTCTCTAAAGACTGAAAAGACGAATGACGACACCGATAGAAAAGAATTTGCCATTTCCCGTCAACCCCCAGCTCATTGAAGAAAACATTTGCATGTTTATTGCAACTTCCAATAGATGGGTTTTTCGGAGGTTCATTTGAAAAGACTTCTGTTTCCATCGCTAAAGGGGTGGGAACGTTTCCTTTATGACGACCCCCACTTTTATACCATGTCGTGTTTCGAGCCCATTTCACATGCCCTCCCTTACCCATTGTCGCTTAAAATAAGAAAGAGAAAAGTATCAAGTACTAGTAACAGCGTGAATTGTTCGCTTGTTGAATCAATTTTTCTTATCAGTTTCTCTTCACCACCACCACCACCGTTTTCTTCTATCTACATCTTTCTCTCTCTGCGAAAGCATCTTCTTGAGATTCTTTTCTTTTTTACCCCCATTCATTTTTATAGTTCGTTCAGACAATGCTTGTGTTATGCCACTCCTTTTTGGGCCCCTTCTTGTTATGTGTATTTGTCTCATTTATCACTTCACTTTAGACTTCTCCGTTTTCCAATACGAAAGCTTTTGTTGTTGCGGTCTTCTTTTCATTGTGTCATGTTTCTCTGCCAATGCACTTGTACTGAATGTATGTTTTTCTCGCCCATAATGACAATTCTATATCCGATGCCTTTTCAACCTTTTACAAATGAAGTAGTGGCGCGAGGTCTTGAATTTCGTCATTTTGTTTGAGTCATTATATTTGCATTGCTGGGGCAAAAAGCTTTCAGACTTGCAATTTCATATTGGGTTGGTGGCAAGGCGAATGTTGACAGAATCGTTTGAGTCGACGTTTCCGTAACACGTCTTTCAAACACTATGAAAAGGTCATTTCTTTCTTACGAGTACTTTCATCTGAGATTACTTTCCTTTAATAGTCATCGAATAAAAGTACAGTGTGCATCTGAGAGATAAACACTCTGCTCTTACATTTATTTATTTCACCGTGCATTTAGATGCTACATTTGAAGTATCATATTGAATTTATTTACTTTCTGAACAATGTTTTAGTGTTTTTTACTTCATTTATAAATAAGCAAGAACCCAAGAAAATGGTAGCAGGAAGGGAAATAAAATATAAAGGAAAACTGAGAAAGACGAGAAAAGAAACCAAACAAATTAAATGTACAGCCAACAGAGAGAAAGAGATAGAGAGAGAACAATAGGGGATAAGAAAATTATATAAAAGAACACGAAAATATGCATATATATAAAAATAAATAATATGAAATTTTATTTATTGACGAAGAAAAATAAATGTATATATTTTATTACATCATGGAACCCGCACAAATTGCAGATAGAATTCGAAAGTGTAAATATATATGTATATCGAAAATCACGTAAAAATATGAGAGAAAACAGTACGAGATCGTGGAGGCACGAACTCTTAACCATGTAATAGGAGGGTCCCGAGAACGTGTCTCGGCCACCTCGTACTGTTTTTTCTCACGTTTGCATGGGATTTTCGAATTTTTGTACATGTATATATAATTACTTTATTTTTTAGTTTCTTACTTTTAATCCTCAGATAAATGACGGATATTTAAATTTAGCATGGTTAATATCTATAGTTTAGTAAATAGTATGCAATGTGTTATGAAACGGAGAGCGGTTGAGGATACTTTGATATAAAATTTGTGATATGAAGTGCTATAAGACTACTTGGCTCATTTTTAACACATATATTCGATACAAAATAAAAATTGAACATATTTTAACTCAATCGCCACATATATAATCGACGCAAGTTTTTAAACGACGCATTCTATAAAAATATGAACATACTTTTAATTCACTTTATATTATGATGTAAGATATTATTACCCTTCACAGGGATAACACAATTGCCAAATAATGGTCTGCACAGAAAATACTCTGGAGCCAGAATTTTGTGAGTTTTTCGTGGGGGAATTTATTATACAATAATTTTTGCCACCCACATTTAAGTAGCTCAAACTAGAGCTTTTTTTATATTTGGAGAAAAAAAATTGTATAATTCACTTTATATTTTTAACTATACAATAATAATAATAATAATACTTTATTCCTTATTATTTTATACCGCAGGAGACTATAAAAACGATTTGCTTGGGAAAAGGAAAGACAGCAGTAGCGATGCTAGTAACGGGGCTCTCTTTCCGGTAGAAAAAGCAAGGGATTTCTCGTATTCTGCAAGAAACAACAAAGATATTGATTCGCGCGTACAAATCCGCATTGTTATTAAGAGATTTACATTCGCTGGAATATCACATTTACAGAGTTTATGAGCACAGTCTTGACTCGAAGACGTTACAAGTGAAGGTTGAAGAGTGGTACAAAGGTGGAGTCTTTGTGAGCTGTGGGATACTTAAACTAAGGGACATAATAAAATGTTTAGATTTTTAGGATATATTAGTAGCGAAAAACATGAAATATATAAATATATATTTTTTTCATATACATTCTTTTCACATACCTTGGGAAATTAATTAAGGAAGATGGGAAAAGTATCTAGACTTTACTTTATTTATTCATATTACATTATTAAATTATCATATTTATTTATATTACTTCATTCATTCATAGACCAATACGTACAGATATATGAGTAATATTGTGCTAGAAAAAAAAAGTATGACTCATTTTTATATAAATATATCGAAAAATTTCCTGTCTTTTCTTTATAAATGTTGTCTCTTTCTCAATCGTTTTTTTATTTCGCTCACTATATATACATCCCTGTGGCCTAAAATCTCTCCCTTTTATGTCCTTCTGAAAGCTGTTTACGGCTCTTAGGAAAATAAAATTCTGGTCAAGGAAAGCTTTCAGTAACCAAGGAAAAACGAAGATGAATTCTCGACTGCTTCATTTCCTTTGGTGGTTGGTCATTTGACGGAGGGGGCGCCATCCCGTGGCGACCCCTCGTGAAACTGGCTAGAATCACCGCCCTGACCTATGTCCGCCGTCAATGAAGATGATGCCTTATTGGAAAATATGGGCACCGAATTGCGGAACTATAAACCGATTGCAACGGAAATAGCTAAGTGAGAAATGCACTCTATCGACTCTATTCTCTCACTATAAAAGATCAGGACTGGTTTTAACTGCCTCCTTGCCTTTTTTCCTCCACTGGTAAGTGCTTTTTGTTTCCCCGAAAAAGGATATAAAAAAAACTACTATTCAGTATTACGTAAAACGGCCACTACTGTTGAGGAATACTGTGCGCTCTTTTTCTGGCACGCCTATAAACGGATACAATAGCCTAACATGCGAAATTCGCTTTTCTCCCAAACGTTTTGTTATATGCAAGGAAATGAAAACAAAAGGAGTCTGAAATATACATTTCATCTTGAAGAAGACAAAGTACTTGCCACTTTCCTTCCCAGCAAGGCAATAAACGCTTCGAAATACCTCTAAACCACAAAACCGTAAAAGACAAAACACTTTTGAAAAAGAATCACCTTTTTCCCCCTTTTTGTTCCATTGCAGAGGGGAGGAAACGGGCCTTCGCTGCATTCTTTTACGGTCGAGAAGTATTTCGATATAAACTCCAGTGTAACTTAAAGTATATCGGTATCGAAAAACCCATACATACAAGCATAACACATCGCTCTCCTATTCGTCTGTTTCCCCGTTTTCTACTTTATTCGCCGAGATTTTGTCCCCTTTTATTCCACTTTCAAATCACGAGGTGCTCATATAGTCTTTTGGCGAGTAAAATGTCTCTTGATAACTCTGATGTACGCCGATTTGTGAAGGAGAGGGCCATTTCTTGAAATCGGTCACCAAGTGGGAGATTTTAAAGCGCCTAACAATTTGAGAAATCTGCTTTTGTCGAGTCTTTTTGGCTTTTGGGAGATATTGTTGGGGTATTTTAAAAATTGCAGCTTTTGGTTAAATGGAGAAAAACAGGAGATTTTCTTTTCTCCAGAGAAAAACATACTAAATTTATTCTTCTTCGAAAATTAAGATACACTCCTGGGGTGGGGTGTGGTAATAGGATTTTTCCCAAAAGATGCGATCGTATTTTAAATCGTGGTACAAATATACTGTGGCCAAATATTATTTGCCATGCTAAAAATATTGACATAGGTAATCATACTAGAGGCAAGTGGCGTCGGATACGACTAATACCGTGTAGGTCACCTTCTGACAGATTTACAAAAGAAACTGATGGAATAACGACTAAATCAACATTTCATACTAAAAATACAAAGTTTAAATCTGGTAGAAACGTGGGTGTTGTAGTCTTATGTTTGAAGTTAACCTTCATGACGTTGGTAGTTAAGTCCATGACGAGGCATCTAGCGCAAGCATTAAATTAAATAATGAAAAATCCCCGTAAGCAGAGCGAATGGAATTTCACTGTGGCGCCCCAGGGTGTTGAAAGACCAGTAGTGGTTATTGGATGGGTTGGGCCCATCAAGTGACGATGAAGCCCCATTTGGCGTAATATTGCGAATGACACGAGTCTCAACTTCGTTACCCAAGTAACGCTCCATCTTTTATTCAAGTTTGTGTTTTTGGGCAAGAATAACAACAGCATACTTCGCTGAGACTTAGCACTTTAAGGAATCCAAACTTATAGTATCGAGGGAATTAAATACCGGACTCTGATGGACAGAAAGACGGCACGTGTTATAGTATGCCATTAGGAGTCGAGCACAATGGATGAAATCGTTACTGCTGTGTCACTACAGGAGGCGGACATTTATTTTACCAGTTGGCGGTATAAAACTTTGATATTACATTATAACTCATTGTGGCTTGTAAATTGCATGTCCATACTATTATGTATGAAATGTACGCCAATTTTATAAGTAAGTTATGAAAGAGGATATTGTGTACAAATATTTTCGATTTTAAATATAGTTCTAGTGTATTTTGGTATTCGTATAAGATTGAAAAAATGCTCTTCGGTTTAAAATTATTAAAATTTTCTCTACTTTTTCTAATTCTGAATATGTTTGTTGTTGAATTTCCCCAATGTTTCATACCTTTCCTTTTCTATGTAGTTTCTTTTTAAAGGAAAAGTTAAACCAAACTCTACCATTCAGATTCGAAATAATTCGATATTGACTGAATTTTTCTTCCTTTCCTTTTTTTTTTCTTTTCCTTTGAACCGTAAAACAAACAGAATGTAATACTGACATTTCAACAGTGAATTATCATCGTCAAAATTTTTTTCTACAGTCTAAAAAATTTAAGGCTTTTTCATCGATATTCAGTACTTTGAGTACGATAATGAAACATAAATTCTTGTTACCATGTTGTCAAATTTCCTTAGTCCGTCAGTAATTAAAACGGTAATTCGCCAAATGGGTCAATTTCAAATTCCGGGTAAACTTGGGGGTTTTTAAAGGAGGCCTTGAAATAAAAGTTCACGAGAAATTCTGTAAATAAAAGCAACTAACAAAATATCATGAATTAAATCCGCTAAAATCGGAGTTCAAAATCCGTTGGAATCAGGGGTGGACTGGGTCATGTCCGCCCCTGGCCGGAATATAGTTTTTTAGTGATTTTGTAATTTGAAGCCAAATTGTAGAATTCGGTCTTCGGCCAACGATTTTCACCCTTCTTTTTATGCGGAACGTATAATTATATTTACCTTAACTAAGCGTCTTTGTTGTATAAAATTTCTATTTAAAAACCATTTTCCAAGGTTTTTAAGAAATATTCGAGTAGATGTTCTTACATTTTGTCTTTGAAAACCAATCAATTTCTCTGTCATAAAATATCCACATAGGTAAATTTTCTCTTGAAAGTAATTTGAAATTTCTTGCTTTCATTCGTATTAACTTAATGTGTGTAAACACTAAATAACACAATAATATGACGTATATGTGATATACAGTAAAAAGTATCGCTAAGTTGAAATAATTAGGACCAAGACCTGTTCGGATAAACTGAAATATTTACTACAGAATTTACTGTAAGCTATGACTAATGTGTGTGTGTGTGTTTTAGTGTGCAGGTGTAACAGGTAGCAGACAACCAAAATTTCCCATTCCTTTATGGGACATTTCAACTAGTTGACAATACACACTGTGCTATTTGTTTACGTCTGGTCAGTCGGCTGCAACAGCAGCAGACTGAAAAATATTCGTATTAGCATAGTTCGGATTGTCGAAACAGTACTGTGTATAAAACGCAACCACGTGTTCACATAATGTGTATAAAACAGAACAACAGAGAAATATAATAATGCGTATATATATAAAATATAACACGCTAATATATTAATGTGCATATGATATAATGACATTAAGTACTATGTGCACATAATGTGTCTCAAAAAACCATTACGTGCACAAGAATGAAGTGTATCATCTTAAAGAATTACTTGGCGGGAGAAGAGCTTCAGAAGGTTTTAAAACTTTTCTCTTTAGGACTTAGTATAAAACATAGACTGGTCGATGTCTAGTTCAACATATATTGGAAAACTTTCGTTCAATTGAGCACCATTAAAAAAAGCTAAATATCTTTGAAACGGCTATTGTACAAGATTTTTTAAAACGTTGGTTACTATAGCGACTCTGTTTTTGGATATGTGTTTTTTTTTTTTAGTTTTGTTTTTATTGATAAGTATTCATTTTAACTTCCGAAGTTGGTTTTTATATTGCGTAGTCATGATGCATTTCAGAAACATTATTTCTATATTTTAAATTATGTTTACTAAAATGATTTTGCGCTTTAACAACTGATGACTTACATAAATAAGAAGGGCCATATATATAAGCCTATATAGTGGGTGTTCTCTAATGTCCTTATACAGTCTCGTAACTTTGGAACAAAGATAGCTACGATTATGAAAGTTAGGTCTAGGTATAGCAAAATGCCCATGCGTTATTAGATGGCCTTGCAGAAGCGCCCCTGGTGGCGAAATTTGGAACTTACAAAGCCTAACTCCAAGACTATAAAGATAATGGGGAAAAAGTCAATTAGCAAGTTGTAGAGCATCCATCAATTAGTAGGAAATGACATCTCTTATCAATACTATAGTTAGCCTTGTGGTGGTGCAGTAGTAACGTGGTGTTCGCATGGCGTGAGGTTATCCCATGTTCAAACTGTGCCAGAGAAAGAAAAGAGATCTCTCACCGACTAACTTTTCACCGTAGTCCAGGGATTGTTTCCCTAGACCATGAGAGGCTCAGATTCCTCGGAAAACTGTAGTTCTCTGCGCAACATTATCCTTGCTCTACTTGAGTCGTAAAACTTACATAAACAAATACTGTGTTTATTAATAACAATGCCCTGTAAACATTCACATGAGAGATACACGATTTCCATCTCAATAAGCACGTGAGAAATAGTACAAATTTTACTGTATGTGCTCGATATATTCTCTTTTGGCCACAATGCCCATTTTCACCTGAGAGAGAGAGCGCGCTTCTCGTTGTGTGTTCAGCAGCATTTACGGTTTGGCAGTGTTACGGGCATCGGTAATGCGACATCGCAAATCTTATACAGTCGTCAGTAATGTTTCATATGCCTATGCTTTCACATAGCCCCAGTGGAAGAAATCCAATGGGGTAAGGTCAGGTGACTATGGAAGCCATTCTACACTACAACCATAGCCGACTGCCTGTTTGTGGAACATGTCGGACAAGAAATTTTGCACTGCTATTGGATAGAGAGGAGGGCATTGTTATGTTAGAACCACAGAAATCGCCGTTGCAGTAAAGACACATTATCCATAAATTCCGATAATACCTTCTGTACTAGCTGTAAATAGGCCTATCAACGTACGGTTAATACGCCCTCATAGAACGAGTCCTATTAGTATGTTATTCCAAATGCTACACCAAACACACGGGGAAAACCGCGCCTAACGTAGAACTTCTCGATCCTATGAAGGATTTTTCAGTCCCCAATAATGCAGGTTTATTCCATTCAACCCTATAGATTGGGTGAATTGAGTCTCGTCCGTCCCAAAGATATCAACTATAAACTTGGCTGGATGTCTAATGTGTTCATCAAAAAGTTGCACCAATCCAAGCGTTACTGTGCAATCCTTCATACAGGCCTGTAGCCAAACCGATGCCAGCAGGGGATTGGCCCCAGTTGCCCCATCGAGCTATTCATATATGTATGCAGAACAATCTCTTGGTGCTTTGTACTCTATATGTTCTTTTGCTTTGTTTCAGTTCCTCCTTCATACTGGCCATAGGCCTTCCCCGATAGCAGCTCTTGCATTGGTATTGTATGATAGGGGTGAGTACCAAGTTAGTGCAAGATTCGTCATACACGGCTAGTTGCTGGAGTACACTCCGCACTAACGTCTTTCACACTGCAATGTATGTGGGCCAGAACATATGCAGAAACGTCCTCTAGTTGTACATGTTTACCACGTACAGATCACGTACGGAACGTGGACGACAAGTAATGCATCTCGTTTCTCTCAGCAGTCGGACGACGTTGATAGTGGTCATTGAAGTTAGATGCCAACCAGCAGAAAACATACAGCTTATTGCAAATAGTTTTTATTGCACAACCGCCATCTTGGAATGCTCTCCTTTGCAAAATTCGCCATGTTACCTCTAACGCGCATGTTCATGGCCAATATTTTATACTTTCCTATAGCGTATCACGTGTCGTACATATTTGCCTATCATATGCTAGAGTGAATATGTTTTCAAAATGCGTACTATTTCCCATGTGTTTATTGCGCTAAAATCCTTGTATTTCTCATGTGAATATTTATAGGGCATAATTATTAATAAAAATAGTATTTGTTTATTTGTGTGAGTTTTATGGCGCAAGGACAGAAAGGATGATGTTGGGCCGGGATTTACAGTTTTCTGCGGAATTCGAACCTCTTAAGGTCTACGGAACAAACCCCCAGACTACGATGAGCAGTTGGTCAGTAAGCGTTTTTCTTTCTTTTGGCACTGTTAGAAGTCGAACGCGGGACAATTGCACACCATGCGGACGCATTACCACTGCACCACGGCAGGGCTAAATATAGTATTTATGCGAGATGTTATTTCCTACTAATCGATGGATGTTCTACAACTTTCTAATTGATCTTTTCTCCGTATCTCTCACAGTTACCGAGTTAACTTTCTAAGTTTTAAATAGCGCCAACAGGTGTGCTTCCGTCAATGATATCTGATAGCGCAAGGACATTTTACTACACCCAGACCTAACTTTCATAACTGTAGCTATCTTCGTTCCAAAATTACGTGGATATACAATGACATTAGAGAACACCCTACGCACGCGTGTGTGTGTGTAAATTTATATCCTGTTTGTCCGTCCGTCCATTCGTCCCTCCATTCATCCATCCCCCACCTCTCTCTCTCCAATATTTTATAGCATATGAGAAATTTTATGCAACTTGGATAGCGTACAACAATAGAATGAGGCTTGAATGTGGCCTCAATAGCTTAATGGTGAAAGCACATTGTATGGATTCAGCTTATTACACGATCACTTACTTTCCTTTCAGACCCTTGCGAATCAAAAATGCGTTCAAGTTTGAACCAAAAAAACTGAGATTACGATAAAAATTAATTTTTATGATTAATCTCTCCAGAACATTTCCTATTTAATTAAAAAGAGTTTCATGAATCATATATAGGTAATAATGTATGTTTCAACATATAGTGTGTAAAACAAAATACTCTGGGATATATATATTTTACAATTGTTAATATTTTTTTTAAGTTACTTCAAATATGACATGTAAATAAACATTTTGCATGTACATTTTAAACATTGGTTCTTAAATTTCACATTTGCTATTCGTTGTTGGGTAAAAATAAAACAGTAAGGAATCCTTTGTTAATGTGCTACACCGTGAAAGTTTTATTACACTCTATAGTGGAGTCTAATTTTATTCTTTAACGATAGATGGCGCCAAATTGAAATATTTTGATGAGATTGTATCCGAAGAAACAAAGTCCTTGATACGTATCGTATAGTTTTTGCTATAGCCCAAGAGAACAAACTAATGGGAGTTCATTTAGTTTTCTATTGTATTATTTATTTTAAATATGTTTCAGTAGATATATGTTATTTTTTTTAGAGGCGGAATAACTCCCCCCTCCTGCTTTGTTCTCTTTTCCTTCCCTCATGCCGTAGTTTCCTCTTACATTATACTGCCAGTAAAAATATGAATATTTCAATTTACGTTCATACCTGCTTCACCAAAACAGTACGATTTCTTTCACTTTGAACATTGTCACTTTCGCCAGGGACTGATTTCATCATTTTATTGTATTTTAACTGGACAAAAAATTACTCTACATAAACTTTAAATTGTTCGATAACATTTGGCCAAATGCAATATAATCCATATGAATATATAAATTGTTTTTAAAATTCATAGTTCAGAAAGAAGTGCGTCTGTTTTTACCTCTCAAGGGACAATAAACGAAGATACTTTAACCAAAAAACACCTCAAAGAAATACACACCAGAGATTCCGAAAACGCCTCATAAAAGGGCTCATGAAGAGGGGTACCAAATCGCTCCATTCTACCTTTTCACTGTTTTTTTCCTTTGCATCATCCCACAAAGCTATAATCGTAAAACAGTAAAAAGTGTTTTACCAGAAGGGTCAACCACTATAAAAATAGCCACAACATATTGCAGCGTTGTCTAAAGGAATGAAGAAAAAATAATTTCTTTAATCGAAGATTCGATTTTTTATGATTCGTTGCAACAAAATAAAAAGAAAATTACACGATGTTAAATAAATATTATAATTTGAGGAAAATTAGATGAAATTGAGATAAATATGGGCAATTCCCAATGGGGGAAACGGAAGTTGAAAAATCTCAATAAAAGAATTATTAATTATTAATTTTCATGCAAAAGTTGTCATTTAAAATTATATGTCGGTTATACATTGTATTGCATACACAAAATTGTGAAGTTTTTATTCTTACACCAAATAACAAGAACAAAAAACAAAAATTGGCAAGACGTACGTCCGTCCATTCATATTTTTATAATGAAAATTATATGCATGTTTTGACATGTCATGAATATTTAGATAGATTTTACATATGTTTATATTCAATCACCTACTCATTCCCAAATTACTTACTCCCTCTATGAGTAGCTCCAATCCTTTAATTTCTTGAAAGTTACATTTGCACTCCTTTATATTAAAAGTTATACAATTTCATTTAAAATATTTTGTACAGTTTTATATAAAAATTAATCAATTTTCACCTTTTTGAGTAAACAAAATTTCCAACTTCAAACTGCTATTATTCATACGAAAGGTTAAAAACCAGCAAAACGATAAGCGAAATAAGTCATCCAAGCTTTCACACGCGTTATCCGTAGTCTTTTCTCAGAAGTAATTGCTATTATTAATATAAAATAATATATATTAAGTTAATATAATTTTCTGAGATAACATAAATTAAATTAATATAATTTTCTGAGAGAATTCTAATCTTTTTTTCTACTGTAAGTGGAAACAAAAGAGAAATTTCCTTCAAAATTTATCGCGAGAGGTCTAAATCCCAACGTTGAAGTTGAAAATGAAATTTTAATGAACTCGCTTTTTTGTAGTTTTACACTTTTTATTACTATTAATTATTTTTCTATTTAAAATGCAAAGGATAGAAATTATTACAATTACTTCATTTGGAGTTGACCGCCTTGTTTTTTCACTGGAGTGTAATCCCTGCGCGACGTCTTTCCGGCATGCGTCTTGTCCTTGCAGTGAAGTCTTCTGGGAAATTTTGGCTTTACTGACTACAATAAAATTCGGAAAGCTTATGAGTCTTAACTTTGGAAATATGTAATTGTAATTCTACAAATTTGTAACTATTTTTAATTGATATGACCTTTTCTCAACTATTTTATTTGTTAGGTCTGAAAATCTATCAGTTCTGTCCGCATTTTGGTAATTGTCCATGTAAAAGAGAAAACATTGAAATTTTGATTTATTGCAACCAGACTTTGATTCTTAACTTAAAAGATATAAATTAATGAAAATTATCAGATATCGTGAGAAAAGGGTTTATTCGACAAGGCACATTTTTTTAGAAAATCTGAGATATAAAGTATTCACAGTATCTGTAAAGCGTTTAATTCAAATAAATGGACAAATTTAAAACAAAAGATTTTAAAAAGTATATATGTATACGTGTGAATATATTTGGAATATTATTCCATTTAGCTAAATCTATGTAATTATTTCTATAAAATTATAAATGATTGCTGTAAAATTATAATAGCATATTTTAACTGAGTCGAATATATTATTTTAATATCAATTTTAAGGAAAGAATATAAAGTTTTTTACAAGCATTTAATTAGTTTGAGAACCGTGAAATTCTTCCAAATCTTCTGATTTTTGCATAATTTATTTTAAAGTTCAAGTTTTCTTAAAAAGTAAACATTTCAAATTGAAACTGGAGAATTTCAAATTGGTTTTTCCTTGTTTTCGAAATAGAAAACTAAGTGGGCGAAACTATTTGACAACGTATATAAAAATATTTTATAATTGTTTTATGAATTCTTACTATTTATAAATCTCATTTTAATTGATTGCGGGTGTTAAAAATGACAATTAAAATTTCAACTGTTAATGAAAAATTAGAACCTTAAAATTCCATTCAACCGCATGTGATGCGCTTAAGGGTCGACAAACAAAATAAATTTTGAAACCATTACTGGCGCAGTATAGCCCGAATGCTCTTGCATCATAAAAAATCATTAGTACAATAATATTTTTTGAATTACAGAAATATCATGTTTAAAATTTTAAATTATTTGCTGCCAAATAAATGTTCCTCGGAAATATGAAATAACTAAATGAAAATCAATTGAAATTGGCATTAAAAATGAGGAACTCTCGCTTAGTAGGGTACTATTGCTTCTGCTGTGAATATCTTTTTTCCTAGAAAAGAGATCGAATTTTCATGCGACATACATCATTTATACGCGATACAAAGAACAAATAAACATTTTTACAATAAGGATTACTACAAAATATTCATTCATTATCAAAACGCTATATATTCAAAAGTATTACACGTACAAATATGAGTGACGTGTGAAAATAATCGCAAACTCACCAAATTTTCTACACATGCTACAAATGTTCTGTGTGCGCCCCTGTGTCACAAGACGCACGTCATCACATTCTGTAGCGTAATCCTGTCAATAATGATCACTGCATCATTGATCCGTTCCTTGAGCTCTTCTAATATTTTTGGTAGTAGGGGTACATAAACAAGGTCTTTAATTTTCCCCCAAAAAAAGAAATCACAAGGCATTAAATCAGGTGACCTGGCGGGCCAAGGGAAAAAAGCGAGGTCATCCTCACCAACACACCCAATCCAGCGATGCGGCAATTCATCGTTCAGGTATCGACGAACTTGAATGTTCCAATGCGGGGGTGTCCCCCATTTATCAGGATAGGGCACCCCCCCTCATTGGAACTTTCAAGTTCGTCGATACTTGAACGATGAACAGAGGTACGTAGACGACATTCTACGACCGGTTGTGTTACCGTTCCTTTTGCGACACCCTGGACTTACGTTTCAACAAGACAATGCCCGGCCGCACACGGCACGTGTTGCTATGAATTGTCTTCAAGCTTGCCCAACACTTCCTTGGCAAGCTAGATCTCCTGATCTCTCTCCCATAGAGCACATTTGGGACGCTATGGGAAGGCGATTGCAACCATCCCGGAATGTTGACGATTTAGCCCGACAGTTGGAGACAATTTGGCAAGAAATTCCGCAGGACACCATCCGGGATCTTTATCAGTCTATGCCACGCCGGGTGACAGCTTGCATCCAGGCCAGAGGTGGACCAACGCCTTATTGACTTCCTCCCTTTGTAACGGTCAAACTCTGCAATAAATCATTCAATTGTTCTGAAATTTTAATCGTTTATTTTTCTATGTATGTTCTTCACATCCACCAATTTTTATCGCAATCGGACAACTACTTTTTGGTGCGTCGAGTTTTTATTAGAGTGTATGTATATTGTAATTTTTCATTGGGGTGGTGAGTGATCAAACATGCCAACCGAACACTGTTATTATATAATCAACATAATTAACATTAAAGTGTCATATTCAAAATTTAGAAAGACAATTCAGCAGCACTTATGAAAGCAATGGCATGTCAGAAATTTCGGGAAAGAAGGAGGTCAATGTAAGATACACAGGGACCTGCTTACAATCAGTATTGTGAGGTTTGGCGGTTGGACTGGAGGGACGCCAGGGAAGATAACCGGTGAATGGTTTTAAGATTTAAATTTCAAATTTTGAAAACAAAATCTGTATGGTAACACGTATGTACATGCTGTATGCATATAATCCATGATTTTGAATTTACTAAAAATTTAATGAACAAATACTGTATTTCCGCTTCAATTTCAGTACAATGAGCTAAGTCAATGAACATAATATATATAAAATTACATTGGAAATCATTCCCGAAATAAGCTTTATTTAGCGATGCTCAAACACGATATAGTCATTCGCTTCGTTGTGCAATTACTTATTTTTATTAAAAATTTTATCTTGAAATATATAACTTATTAAATTACATAGTTTTAAGTATAATTTGCCACCAGCGCGCCGACTATTGATGCGAAACTCTATTATATGTATTCTGAAAGGGATAGAATTTCTCAGAAATTCTTCGGTTGTAAATGCTGGAAATTTGTTTCTAACCATATTTACTTCATTAAAATGGATATTTCTCATCACTGTTTTTTTAATTTTTTAAAATTTTTAAAATTTTCTTAAATACGTCACCATTCTTCACCCGCTTAATTTGGGGTCTGCAAAAATTTAGTTCACTAAAAACTGTGAACTTGTGTATTGCACGTAATCATTATACGGCTCCATCCATGTACCACGTTCAATGAGGGTTCATTTTAGTGGTTTCTACTGCGTTTAATATTGTATAACGCTATCGGCCACGGCCGAAATTGATGTTTCACTGGTGATCTAGTAAATTCATTCTTTTAACTTCTAGAATCTACAATAAACATTTTTCGCGTGGTTGGAGATAGCAGATTTAATGATTAATCGATCATTATAACATCAACAATTATTAGAAACCCGGTGCGCTATAACATTAGTAACGAAAATAAACAATATATGCTGGCTATGATTAGCGCGAATTTTGTGAAATGCAATCTCGACTTTCAAAATACATTACGTTTCTTCGGAAACTTCTTGCTCAACTCTCTCTCGATTCTTTGTTAAGCTCGACACTTCCGTTCTTTTAGAATTGTTTTCTAGGCATCAGGTAAAATGATATATATATATCGGATCACGTAAACTAAATAATTATACAATATTAAAACAAAACTTTAAATAACGATAAAATATGTTTCGTGCTTGGACGCGCGCACAATCAACTCGTTCCCTTATCCCAAAAAGTTATTGAGACAAGATCGTAAATACCAGTCGAACCTCGTTAAGGCAAACACCAAAGGGAACTAAAATCCGTTTTTATAAACAGTAATTCGCCTTATCCGGAAAGGATAATTGTGCTATACAATCTAACAGGACTTCTAAAACGGTTTATGTGGAGTAATTTTTCTTATGCGTGTTCGTCTTAACAAGGTTCGACAGTATTCAATTTTACGCCGTTTGTGGCCATTCAAATCGGAATTGGAAAGCGCATTTTTGTTAAAATGTGAAATTATATCAATTTTCATGTTAAATTAAATTTGTTGCTGACTTCGTATATAACGTATAATTATATATATATATACATGTGTATATGTAATTCTGTAATATATATATGTATATATATATGTATATATATATATGTATATATATATGTATATATATATGTATATATATATGTATATATATATGTATGTATATATATGTATATAATCATATATGGTATATGGCTTATGTAATAATGACATATATAATTGTAATAACATATATATGTATATATGGCTCTATATATATTGTATTATGAAAGATTTAATTTAAACATGTAAAGTTAAGGTAAAATGAGAAATTGACAGCCTTTTTAACTTACAAAATGCTCTAATCCCGACTGTAACCTGAAACAATGTTTCCAATTCCGATTTGAATGGCCACAAACGGGGTAAAAAATCCAAATATTTCATTTAACGCGTCTCAATAACGGGCCACATTAACTGCTCTAACACCAACAATGGCCAAAACAAATGGCAGCCGTTCTTAATTTAACTCGTAACTCCAAATAAAGCGAGAGAAAAAAAAAACAATTTTTAGAAGCCGTTGAAACAAAACTCGAATTTCTAGTTCATTTTTGTTCAGCTCCTTATTCATTCATTCATTCATTCATTGAGAGGGCTCATTTATTCCGAATTGCTTTTCTGGAATTTCGTCGAATAAAGGGGCGTCGGGGGGCGGAGCGAGAGAGTGTGAAATTGGGAGAAGGGGGAAAATACAATTTTCGGGCGCCTTTTTTTTCCTTTTTTTTGAATATTTAATGGGCCGGTTGCACCAGTTTTTCTTCATTAGAATCTGTATCGAAATGCAACTGCTACAACCATTAATTCGAGTAAAATGGTATTTTATAGTTTCCCTGGCTTAATTGGACGGCGGTAAATCAAGTGCAGAAAAGACAGATACGACTTTTGAAACGAAGAAGTTGAGAAACCGATTTAGGGTGGGGGCTCCCTTTTCCCCTTTTCCTGGAGTTTTTCCCCTTTGTTGAGTAATTTGTCGGATGGCTTTTCGGGAAACGAAATGAATAAAAATACGAATTGCGTCTCATTTTAACAAATGAACGGGTCTCCATCTTTTGTTTTTGCTTGCTGTTTTTCTCTTTTTGCCGTAACGAAGGAAGCGAAAGTTTGCTAAAAGTTCGCGCCTCTGTTATTTTTGTTTCGACCAAGAAAATACGTTGCAAATTAGTTTCTTTTTACTTGACATACTTCGTTACGATTGGCTTATTTTATGAAGTTGTCATTTCAACAAGTTGTTAAAAGGTTTATTGCGCAATTTCCTTGCTCGCGTTACTTTCGAAGTTTTTATTTTAAAGCCTTGTTAAAAATTAGGAGACTTTTATTTCCTTTATAAGTTCTGGTTCGTTTAAAAATGTTACGACTTATTTTCGCTGCTAGTTATTTTTGAAGAGTAGTTTTCTAAGAAAGTTATTCTTGCAAACAATTTGCTTTCGGAAATTTCGGGACCCCTTGGCCTTGGACTTTATAGTATAGGACCTATTTACTTAATTATAAAATCTTTGTTTTAAGGCTTCAGAAATTTGTATGACAATTATTTTAGCCAATAAGTTACATGAACAATATTAAGAGTTAGCGAAACAAAGAGGACAAAATCGAACAAAATAATTGAATGTTGAATGAAAATTTGGAAATTGGAAACAAAAATTCTGCATTCAATGTCCTTCCTTCTATAAAGTGGATATAGGCGCTTGTCTTCTTTCTCCCTATTTTATAAAAATACTTCCAAAGGGCAAAAGGTGACAATTTATGACACTTAGTGGCCGTGGAAGTTTTTAACTGCATGTTGAACTACACTAAATTATTTTTTCTATAACCACGTAGTATAGAATACATGAAAGTAAAAAAAAAATATGGAAACTTTCGTGATAGAGAAGTGTGCTTTCCTTTCCACCAAAGATGATGAGAAGAGGATGGAATTAAAAAGAATAGAAATCGCAAATCAAAAGAGTTGCATTTCGAAGGAAATTATTAGAGAGTTCATATACTCATAAAATGATGAAAAAGTGGTAAATGAAGTATCATCTTTTTTAATTTTTAATAGATGGAAATTAAACCAAATATAATTTTAAGAAGAAATACTTTTAAAAATAAAATTGACAACTTATACGTTACATTATTCTTAATATCATTATATTTTTAAACTAAATTTGTACAACTTCGTGTCTTCATGACGTAAGGACTGCAAATGCCACATGCCGTGTTCAAAATTTGTATAAAACAAATGAGAAAGAGAGAGAGAGAGAGAGAATCTCGCTATATATGTATAAAGGAAACGTTTGTTTTTACGTAATATAATTTTTATGTGCATACAGTATGGACATATGAGCACTGAAAACACATGTCTTCTATTACATTCATTTATAATTGATTCACATTTAGTTGAGTACCTCCATATACTGCTTCTTTACTGAGTCTTTATTTACTTTAACTTTTTTACTTCACTTTAACATTTACTAGTTTTTAGCACTTTTTTATCTATTTTGTTTCAACCTGTTTTATTATTTCATCTACATATTATTTCTGAAACCATTTTTTTTATCTTCGTTTACCTCTTTGTATCCACCCTTGTACTACAAGATTTTTGATTGTATCTCTTTCCCCTCTCTCTCTCTTTCATCTGTCGAAACATTATTTTTTAAAAATTGATATTTCGATAATATTAGGGAAACTTTCTTCCCTTCTCACTTATCTTTATGCTTGTTTTCCGATAAAATAATTATAGATTCAAATCTCGTGCACACACTCTTAGGTTGGTAACACATTCATCTGATTTTTTACAAATAATAACTAGTTTTGGTTTTATTAATGGGATTGTTTCTCTACTGATGGCAATTTTATGTGAAACCTTAGTAAAGTACAATTAAGCTTAAAACAACATTAATACAAAAGTAACATTTAAATTTAGTAAAATATGCATTTAAAAATATTAATACCAATTAAGAATGTATAAAAGTATACATCGTAGTTCATATTTTTCTTGAATTATTGTCAAATGTTTAATAAATTTTAACAGCGTGTTTTGATAAAGGACTCAACAAAAAACTAAAAACCATATACGAAAATGAAAACAAATATAATAAGAGATAAACTAATCTCGGTAGATATATTAAGAGAAGCCAGAACCACTTTAGAGTATATTAATAAAAAATAATAAGAGAACAAAATAAAAATTAATACGAAAATAAAATAAAAAATCAATAAAATAAATTAAATAAAAAGAAATAATTAGTATATAAAATGTCTATTTTCACAATTCGAGAAAATTGCACAACCATTCTTATGAGTTTTCTTCGTATTTTGAAATAGATATATGTCAATTTCATGAAAAAAGTTGTCATACGCTTCTTTTTCTTCCCTAAAAAAAGATATAATCTTCCTCGATATATTTTAAGGCATGTCTCTTTCGAATAGAGAGAAGAGGAATGGGAGAAAGCGCCGACGTCTCTTTCTTGGAAAGAGAGTGGAATTATAATCGGAAAGAACCTTCTGACAAATGATTCGAAGAATAATAATAATTCCCCATTGTCCGCAGACACCGCTGCAGCAAAGTGATTAACTAGAGTGCGGTAGCCTAATAGTTTCCCTTTTCATTCAATTACAAAGCTAGTCCTCGTCTTTTCTTCTGTAGCGAAAGCGGCATCCTTCATTGGAGCGGTACTTTTGCGGACAGCGATAGCGACTTGATTTTGACAAATACTGAGCAGTCAGATACGTTTGAATAACACGTTATGAATTGCTGTTCCTTCGTCTTACTAGGTTCTGCTGCGCGCATTCAGAGCTAGATGGATGAAGCTTGTCACTTCTGAGCGATAAACTACCAAGATTTGCTGAACTAATTTCAATAATGCGTTTGTTCGACGACGTGTCAGAAGCGATATGTGCTTTATTCGGACGGATACGAGAGAAATATTCTCTCTTTTTTGCTATCATAGGGTTGCTTATCTCGTTGCAGCCAAGCAAAGAAAATCATGGGCACAGAAACAGCTTGTTACAATGAGACACTTTTATATGTCCCAATATTAGCATTTCTTTAGGTTTTCCTCACAAAGGTTTGCAAAAATCAACACGCAATCCGTTTTAGGGTTTGTCTGTGTTTTACGGTGCAAGGGCATCTAAGGTCACTTCTCACCAAAACGAGGGATTCAAACCATTGACACCCTTGAAATTAAGCTCCAAACTACGGTTCAGTAAAAATGAAGGCAAATGTTTAGTGCCATTTGATCTTAACATTCTATCGTTTTTCGTAAAGTGGACAAACGTGTTAGAGCTACGCTTCACTGTGGTTTTCTTTTCAAGAGAAACCATTGTTAAAATTATTTTTTCATTTGGTAGCTCTGCCACTGAATTTGCGTGTTAATTCAGGATGATCTGAATATAGTATTTGAAGGACAGAAGATTATGTAATTAATCAAAATGGGTAATAATAATAAAAAGTACCTAAAGTGTATTTAAAATTACCGAATGATATGAATGGCATTTCAATGGGAATTAGATATTTGTTGAAACTTTCACATCAACTTTAAACGAATGCAGGGTTGGATTGTATCACTGCTTTACTTATTCTTCATTTCTAAAGTCATAATAACAATATACCATATAATACAGGCAATATATATTAAAAGAACCTCATATTAGACTCTATAATAAAAGGCCCCAAGAAAATATCAGCAAGAATATAACACACGTGGGACATTATGGGGAGGTTTTGGGGAAGTTCAACTATGTAATATTTGTACGTTTGGATATTATTCCCGCAATATCATACAAGCAATGATGGAGAATATAATTTTCAATTGGACAATCAAAAGCCGTAGATGACTGAAGAAGCATTTAGGATAAGATGGAGAGGAGAATTCTGAAACGAGGTTGGTATAAATTAGAGATGAACAGCTCAAGTCAAGATGGCTTCCACCATAATATAAGCATCTCGAATGAAGGTTTTACAGGCATTAGCCTCTTAACATGGCCAGCTAACTCACCAGACCTATGGAGAATGGAAAGAAATTTTTAGCCTCAGCTGCACAGCGCTGACAACAAAAATTCCTCAACAACAGATACAGACAATATGTCGAATTGCGGCTTCAGAAATTTTTTGACAGCTTGGCAGCGCATGATGGTTTTTCAAATGAATTATGGGGAAAAAAATGGATGGTGCCATTCCGTACTACTCCTCACATTTATACCATCTTTTTGCACATTTGATTTTCTTCAAGAGGCTAAAAAATTTATATTTCGCCTGTATTTCGTAGCTAATATGTCATATAAAACAACTTTTTTTAAACAACGTTATATATTATGCGCATAAAACGAAAATTTACGCATATATAACGTTCGATGAATAATATAATACACAATAGGCACAGTTTTTGAAAACTGTGCTTACTGTGTATTATATTATCCATCGAGTGTTTAGCACAGTGAGTCGATCTACTATTACATATATAACGTTGTTTAAAAATGTTCTTTTATTTAACTTTGCGTAGTTTCTACTTAATACATTCAAACCTAATATGTCGTGTCCACGAGTTCAACTTAAATTGGACAATCCATCAACGTACTCAGAAATTTAATAAGGTGAGCTACAGGTTAATAATGGGTAAGTTACAGAGCTACAAACTCCATATATTCGTATGTAATATAGTACAGTCTTGTTAATCCGAACTAATTTAACAGACGGAGACCTGTTCGGATTAACCAAAATCTCTACAGAACTTTCTGCAAGCTATAATTGTTTGACATGTGTGTGTTTTGGTGTGCACACGTAAAAGACAACATGGGCGAGCAACGGAAAATCTCCCCTTCGTTTATGAGGAAGTTTCAGCTAGTTGGAACCACACTGCGCTGTTTGTCTACGTCTTGTCAGGCTGCTTCCGTTGCAGTTGACTGAAAAAAAAAGTCGGATTAGTCGGATTTTCGGATTAGCGTGGTTTAGATTAACGACAGTCTACTACAGTGTTTCTTAAATTTTGGTAGCTCATCAAGGTCCATTTTAAGCATTCTTTTATTTATCGCGGACCACCGGGCGGGGGCGGGTTTCTTCTCGCCTCATTAAAAAAATATATTGCCTGAAATTAAGGTTGCCAACTATGGTTAATAATATTAAGCCCTACTTACACACCGTCATACTGATATTTCCCCCCACCTCCAGCCTCTCCAGAAGAAAGACATAACCAAAGTAACCCTCTATCTATGTGATTTATTGGCAGGCTTTTATACGTATATAAGGGCTCCGGTAGGAGAGATTTATTCATCCCTTGAAATATAATTTGTAGATAATTTTAACTTCTTTTGTGGTAAATTTTAAGCTTTTTTAGATTTTTTTTATTTTATAAAAGCATCAGCTTTTTTTGACAAAAAATCTCTAAAATATCCGACCATGTTCTTAAAATATGGGTTGGTTGCCAAACTCACCTGAAACAAAATAATTTTTAGAGTAACACTATTTGATAAGGAGAGTGTCAGTTATGATCTTATTTTGTCAAATTTACAATGAAAATGACATCATTAACTTAAATAATAATAATAAGCAATGTAGACAGCACGGGTGTATTCAGAGGATTCAAATCTTTCACAAAATGCCGTAAAGTAACGTTTATGACAAGCAATGTTTACGAGAAATTCCATAAATCTCACCCGAACCTAAATTCTAGTTATGCCGGCAATTTCTAATTCATTTCATTAATTTTCTTTTCTTTTCTTTTTTTTTGAAATTTGGTGACGATCCTTCGGACCACACTTTGAGAAATACTGCTCTACTGTATATACAAACTTGCATCACAATGGCGGTTATGACACCCTGCGTACGCCAGCAGGGAAGCCAATTTTGGTATTGAAATTTTAATTCCACCGAATGTATATAAATATATACATAAATTTAAATTTAGCATCAGTTTTTTTTAATACTTTGTAGAACTATTTTATATCTCGCTAATGGTTAATAAATTTAACATCTACTTTATTGTACATAAAGATATTAACTTCATTTCTAATTATACATTCACCATTACTTAATTATACATATAATTAATAAATCCATCAAAACGTCCACGAAAGTTAAATTAATGTATATTAATATCACCTTTTTCTTTCCTTCTCTCTCCCTGGCTCTGCGACAGTCTAAAGGTACCATTAGTAACGGTTAAATTATTTATTCATTAAAATGTAGGGAAACAGTCTAAATACAGAAATAGTGTTAAATAAAAAGAACAAGTAATATTAAATTGAGCTATTTTTAAAAGGTTTAAGCCTATCCAGAAGATTTTTCAAGCCCGCTTCCCAAGAATTTTGACCTTCATCTGGGACTGTAGAGAAAGCCTGTTACTTTGAAGTTATTTCTTCTGATTGAATTTGAAAACATGCTTCGAAGTATTTTATTTGAAGATAAAAAAATGTAATATTTTTGTTACACCAATTGCCCCATTTTATAAAATTAACCATCGTAATTACTGTAATTATCAAAACCATGGGATTTTAGTGATTCCACATTATATAATGGAATGCCTTAAGGAGGCCATGGTTCTGGTAGTTGTAGTAATTATGATGCTCAGATTTATTGATTAATATTAAAAGCCATTCGGGTCTTCGATCTTGAAAGAAGTTTTTAAAATTATTAAAATACATGCCTCGTTAATTGATTTAAGCGTAACAATGAATTCTTCGTGACTGAAATCAGGAAAAACAGGCTTAGTAAAAGAGAGTTGTGCAATCTCTGGTGAAGAGTGGAAAGCTGAATACAGTAAAACCTCTCTGAATGAGTACCTTCATTAATAGATCACATCCTTTAACAGCTGCTTTATCTCGAAGCAGTTTTCTCTCTATAGACTCAATACCAAATTTACTTCCATTTAGAGATTATCCGAACTTATTTTCCACTCTAGAAGTGACCATAGTTTGGAGAGCAGGAAGGGAGAATATCATTTTTTGTTTATTTTTTGATATTAAACGAAATAAACAGCTTCGCCGTGACCTTCCCCCTTCAATATTTCACCATTATATAAACAATTTTAATTCAAAGTCTAAGTTAAGATTTAGAACTTTGGTTTTTTTTAGCCTTTCAAGTTTTCAGTTCGGTTCCGATGAAGATCTATCATCGGAACTCTCACAACTTTTTTTCTGCCTTTTTATCTCAGAAAATACTTAAGGAAGGAAATAGATTAATGGAAGCTTCAGTATCTGTTGAAGATTCTAAAATATTTCATTTACGTTTTAGACTTTAAAAGAATAAAACAGGAACATATACATGCCCTTCAGTACCATATTAACAGGACGTGAAGGTCATATTAGCGTGCACCGATTTGATTATTGTTAATTTTTGTGCATGTTTTGATGGATTTGTTGCTTATAATGTATGTAGTCACTTTAGGCTAGAATTAGAAATATATTCCATATTTGTATGATATAGATCTTACCATCGTATTATTTCTGCAATGTTGAGATTCGCGACAAATTTATTTTGTAAAATATTGAACCATTTTAACGAAGCGACAAATTTCTATCCTACACTTTTATCTTCCAGATTTTGAATTACTTGAACTTAATAATTATTATTTTGAACTCATTTCTCGCTCCTTCAGAAAATTGGCTTCTTGTTTCTAAAGTCACGCACGGTTTCTTGAAAATTTTCTTACCTTCTCTAACTTTAAATACGCTCTTTTATATCCATACAATTTTATACCGTCTAATGGTAGCCCTACTATTATATTCATGTCTTTTTATAACTTTGGATGTAGTTGAAAATCGATTGGAAATTATATGTCTTCAGCAATTAAATTTTTCATTTTAAATCTTGAAAGAAAAAGTGAGAGCGGGGATATAAAAATTTTACACGCAAAATAACAAAGAATGATAATAGACGGTTATGCGTTTAGCCTACGCGTAGATTTTTACAGAACATATTTCTTATATTTTATCGAAATAAATTTTAATTTAAATTTCTATTCATCTTTGCTGATTGCCGAAAACATTTTTTACTTGCTGGCAATGGTGCTCTTTTTGTTGAGTTGGAAAAGGCAAATATAACTTCCGTAATGTTTATGAGGGGGTCTATGTTTTCACCATTTATCAAAAGGCATTACCAACATTTTAAATTACATGGTTTAAGGGCCAATAAAAAGAATAAATTTAGAATTATAAGAATGTCGAAAGAAAAGAAAACTATTTTCAAACCACCAACTTTTTCAAGTCAGTGTGTACGATTGAACTCCTGGTAGACTTTAAACTGGGAAGTGATTCTCTCTCTGTTCAGTAAATAAATCGAGCAAGATTAAATGCACAACATAGTAGGTCTTCACTCTATATTGCTCGAGAAAACTGTGCAATTGAAGTGATATATAAGAGAAAATTATTTCATTTTTTTAACTTTCCTCATCATCTATATTAATTATATATAGGATGATTATGAGAAGTTTACGATACTCCTGTATGAAAAGCAAGATTCTAGTGTAGAAAAATTATAGTATGTCCTTAAAATATCATAGATTGGTCTTGAATATGCTTATCTTGAGGATGAAGACATCAAAGGGTTAGAGTAGTTTTTCCAGCCTGGATGCGTAAAAATAAAAGTTCTGCTGTTTTAGTTACTTTGCTGCATCATATCGTTCTTCGAATATGCAGCGGTAACTTACCATGTTCTGTTTTAAGGTAGGTGAGAAAATGATATTACAGGGTGCTGAATCCGGGATGTAGGGTGGATGTTTTAAAATTTTCTAATGAAAAATTTGCAGCTAGTTCTGCCTGTTACGTGCAAAGTGTAGTCGGGCACTGCTGTGAAGGAATCACATCATAGCCCAGAAGATCAGGACATTCCTTTCTGAACCAGGGTTTAAGCTACGGTCGCTTTTTTTTCTCAAAATGCGACGAATTAATCTAAAATGCGAGAAAGAAAATTGTGTCCGTCGCAAAAAACAACATCTGTTTAATATCTTGTCAACAAACTTTGCCTTTTTTTTTAATCACTTTGATTTATGTTTTATTGTTATTTTTTGAAACCTTAAAGTATGTTTCTTACAGTAACCCCCTTCTTACTATACACTTTATGAGACGCAATTAAAAATAACCATCAAATATCCACGTGAATACATCACATTCAATCTCAGTTCCTTGGTCATCTCTTTATGACAGTAAAGAATGCTGATTGACTGCCGTAGGACACTAGAACTGGAATAATGTTTTACAATAATTTTTGCCACCCACGTATTAATTACAGCTCAAACTAGAGCTTGTGTAATTTTGGAGAAAAAGAGACGCTTTCCCCATCCTGGATTCGAACCAGGGTCCCTCCGTTTAGCCCGGAGTGTCTTGGACCGCTAGACGAATGATAGAATGTTGATGACATTTCAACTCGCACTGTATATTAGTTCTTTTTTTCATAAATATGTTAGTATTTTCTAAAATAATTATCCTTTATATTTCAAAGAATTGTTGATATAAATAATTTCATTGATACGATTTTTCGAGCAACGAAAGCAACTAATATTTTTAGCATTTTGCTACAACTTTTTTCCCATTTTAGCATTTTTGCGACAGCATGTTTTGAGCCAGCTTTAATCATGACTTCTGGTAGTTTTTCAGAATTTTAAAATTACACCAGACAAGTTATCCAAACGGATAGTCATTTCGAACTGATTAGAACGCAGCTCTAATGCAGCAGTGGAGAAATACGAAACGGATCTGACAGAAGATCTCTCTGTCCGATATTTCAGGAAGGTAAGGCTTACAACAAACTCAAGCACTTTTTTTCTGATCGTTTTGCGTAATTCGAAAGTAATTCATCATCATCATAGAAGTAAAAAGATGTATGATACACATTTGTAAGGTGCTATGCTGTTGGTATGAAGAAAATCATGGGATAGTGGTAGCGAATGGAGCAAAAGATTTCTTCTTTAATTCTTTAGGTTTCTGGAAAAGAATAATGCTGGTTCTATACAGGTGGTCGTTGAAATGAAATAGCAAAGATGAGAAAAAATATCGTATTTTATGTGTAAACAATTATTTCATTTAATCCAGTGGCGTACTGATAACCCCTGCAAACTCCGCAGGGAGGGGGCCACAGGAAAAAGGGTGCCCCTTTTCTCTTCATTCATTTTCCATCAAATTTGTAAGTAAAAAAATAATATTTTTTAGTTAATAAGGATTTTTTTTAATCTTTAGGTAAAATATAAAATAAAATGAACGGTTTCCAACTGTGGCAAACTCATTACATGTATTTACTTTAGCTGTTTTTATTGCCTTTAAAATTGAACTCAACATCTGAAAACTATAAAATCTAGACGAGTTTTGAAATTATATGCTTTGTGTTAGAACCCTGTTTTATGAAACGGTGACTAATAGACATGTGTTCTGTTTAAAATATTGGAATGCGTCGCCGGTTAATTTCTTATAGAAGACATAATACTAGTATATATATGTTAAATTGGTTTTGGTTTGTTAAATATGAAAAATTGAAGTTCTTTATTTAGTTAGGCAGGATGAGAGTTGGTTACCCTTAGGATAACCTATGGTACTTTATTTTTTGCGTTGTGTTAAACACAAACTTTAATAAAGATTATTAAATAATAACAACATTGTTATTAACCCGGAATTAAATAAAAAAACAAATAACTTAACTAACAGATATGGAGAAATTATTTCAACTACAGACAGTGACATAACACATTATAACATTGAAAAATACATTATTTATTAGTATATAATTTTTTATAACCATCAGTCAATCATATAATATCAGTAAAATCATATCTTTTCAATTAACAAACTATTTACTTTAAACAATAAAATTATTTTTTGGGGAATTAATGGGGTACAACCCAAAACAAAAATACTTAAAAGATCGGGAGGGGAATCAAACGATTGAACTTAGGGTAGGTGAAAAAAAAGGCTAACTTTGATTTACATAGTCTGAGCTTCATCAAGTCTTGGTACTCCGGCCACCCTGTATGTGCCGGGAGAGGAAGCCTTCGGCTTGGCCTTCTATCTTCGGCATATCTGGAGATTAACAGGCAGACACTTCTTTGATGAGACGGAGAGAAAATCTTTTCGAAGTGGATGACAGGTCATAAGGAACTAACTCGTCTACTTCTTCTCAATTTCGGATTCGTTCAACTCTTTTGACTCTTCTGATGACCATGGCGTCGTAAGACATCTTTTCAGGACGTACAATTAGCGTAGAGTTACCGTTCAACTGACTCTCATCCAAACGCCCCCAATGGCCATTGTCGCCAAGATGGGACTTTTTCTCGCCAAACCGTTTAATTTTTGGCGTAAAGAAAGGCTTTGTCGCCAGGAAGCTGGAATGTAAGTCATCCTTGGCGATGTATTCTAAACATTAGAAAGGCTATTTCCACGTGCATGAGGGTCCAATGGGGGAGCGTTATGAATCACTATTTATGTGACAGAAGTTACATTTGCATTTGCAGCTGCATCCGGTATTTGTCACTGGTCGACTTGGATAAGTGCATTCGTGTGGCTTGGGAGGTCAAAGGTGAAGTAAGGTCCGGAGTTCTCACTATACGAGTCTCAGTAACGAGTTGAAAATGGCACAATCTTGGAGGTGCCTGCTTAACAGAAGACCAGGGGGAGAAATGCTTTACTTAAAGTTTGACCATTTTAATGGCCATATGGCCAGCTGTACGTCTGAAATCTTTGGGAAGTAAATGTAAAAAAAGCCAAGGTTACATGATCGCTTTAACGCAGTTAACGATGGTGACTCATACACGAAAATAAAAATGTTAACACTTTTTAGGCTTTAAGTCAATACATTGGGATTTTAGGAATTAATTGCATGATATGATATGTACATACAATACATCAAAACTGGCTGAACTCGTTACGACCAAACTTTTGCTCCACAAAGTGAGTTTTTTTAGGAAGGCAGAAATAACAGATTTTGTTGTGATCAAATTGAGCTCGTCGCCTTGAAGCTGCAAATTAATTCCATTGAATTTTGCAAATAAATCGGTCATGTAAGCGACATCGACCTTAAATTGTAGCAATCTGTCTCTCAGATCTACATCTTTCTCTTAGAGGAATTCAAGCACAGAATCGAAACGATTCCAGAACCTATTGAGGCAAGCGTCTTTGGAGAGCCAGCGAACCTCGGTGTGTAGAAGCAAGCGATTGAATTCTGCATCGTTGTATTTACACATCAGCCGGAATAGTCGATCGTTGAGAGCATTATTGCCAATTTTTCTCACAGCAGAGATGATATATTTTAATTCAAACGGTCACTGAGGTTTTTTGGAACTAATTGCTGTCTGTGAGTCATGCAGTGAACAGATAAAATACCTGGTACCTCCCTCTTCAAAAGAACGATGAACCCACGATAACGACCCACCATTTCATGAGCTCCATCAGTGGCAACAAACATAATGTTCACAAGAGGAATACTTTCCCCTTTAAAATAATCTTTGACAGTATTAAAAATAGATTCACCTTTAGTATCTGCAATCAAGCTTCTTGCAAAAAGCATCTCTTGAATAATTTTTCCTTCCTTCATAAACCGGACGTACGCCAACAGTAAAACCCCATTACTTGGCAAGGTTGATTCATCAACTTGAAGAGAAAATTCGGTGCGTATCAAAAGTTTGCATAAGGAAACTTCAACATCTTCAGCCATCTCATCAATTCGTCGTCGCATTGTTTGCTTAATGGGACATTTTTGATTACATAGGATGCGGCTTGATGGTGTAAAACTTCGTTTCTAAATCTTCCTTAACAGCGGCAGTATCAACTTTTCGCCGATAGTATGAGCTTTCCCCGATTTATACAATTAATTTTGATATATTATAAGAGGTTATCAAACCATCGTCGCACTTTTGTGATGAGGTTGCTAATAAGCCTGAGACCGACTGTGCCTTCAGAAACTTGTCCCTGATGTTCGTGAAAGACGACAAATCTTTATTTTGTTTGTCAGGATGAATTTTTATCAAATGCTTCTGCAAACGAGACGGTTTCATTGCCTCATTAGATAAACTTTGTTACAAAGTAAGCACATGGGTAGTTGAGAGTTCGACGGCGATTGAACAAATCCGAATTTCAAGTACGTGGCACTGTATTGACGACACTTCTTCTTTTTGTTAACCGACACCGTTGGTGGCAGCAAAATATGATGAGGGAAAGATAACTATTTCTCAAAATTAATAATTCACGATAAAGCACTGGGGGGGAAAATATATAAATGAAGCGAATGAAAACCAACTCAAGAAACACGGGTCAAATCAAACATTCGTACTAAAAGGACGCTCAATGTATGCGCTGCGATTAATCGCGGTAAAGAGAATTCGCCAAATGACTTGTGAATTGACCAAATGAGTCAAGTATTCAGAGGCGAAAACAGCTGAAGCATGCGCTGTGCTGGTTGGGATCGGAGAAGAATCCTGATGGCCAAGGGCTCGTGATTGTCGAGTTCTTCAAGATCATCCTACCTTGAATAACTTTTTCCCAACGACGAAATAAGACTTCGTTTTTGCTTCGGTCGGAGTCTCATTGCATTTCCCGACATCTTCAAGATAAGGAGTGTTGTTGACTGTCATTTTGTATCAATACACATTATTGCTGGTACAAATGGTGTAAATTTGATAATGGATTTAATAAATTTATTTGATAAATGATTTAATAAATTTATTTGGGAGTTTTAAAATTAAGTTTGAATGACAAAACGTGGTTATCGCCCCTTTACCGCCGAAAACGTGCCCACCGCCCCCCTACTGCCCAAAGCAAGTTCACCGCCCCTCAGCAACCTCCAACCACCCCCGTTGAGAACCAATGATCTAAAGCAATGACAAAATTGCATATGATAATTTTAAAATAAATTTTATAATATTAAACGATTTTCTCTCTCTCTCTCTCCAATTTCAATCTAATTAATAGTGAAACACACATTGCATGAAAACGTTAACGCATTTTATCTTCTACATTGCCATTATTTTCTATAATTTGTTTAACGGAGAAATCCAAAGGCACAATAATTCAAATTTAGGCGGTTTTGCTTATACATGTGTGATAACGGGCCCTTTTTTGTCGCTGTTTTATTTATATTTTAACATTCGTGTTTCAGTACTTTGAGAATGCATTTCAGGAATGTATTTTGGGACTTTTGTTATGCCTTTTACATTATACTGCTACCAGGGAGTAACCTGCTAAAAATATTTTTGTAGCTTTTCGGCTAACTTGTACCTAAAATTTCTAGACGAATTGGAAAAGTTGTAGCCGAATCAGAAAAGTTGTTTTCAAATTTATAAAAAACTTTTGGTCAGAAGTAATGAACTCCATGCAGTGGCATTTAATTATGTTTATACTTTGACTTGGGTATTCGATGTCGGTGCATACACCATGCAAGATACGCACCCTTAAATTCAAATTCCTTCCCTTCTCTCCCATTGATTGATATGTTCATCAAATGGGTCACATTGCTGACATGGAGTCCATTACGAATATCTGTTTTTATGTTCATTTCAGTAAATTTCCTCTCAAAATCTACAGTATGTACTAGAATTTACAATTCAAATTCACGCATTACAGACATAACAGTGTACTCGCATAGTAAATTCTCTTCAGCAACGTAATAAATTTTTGCAGGGTGTTACTTGGAGTTACTGGTAACTGGGATAGTCACCCTTACTACGCGTCACGTCGGTGCGTTTTGTCTCCTTGACTTGACTTGAGTGTACAATATTTCTGGGAGTTTTGGCCGCAAGTAAGCAGTTCGGTGTTCCCAATAAGAGTACGTTTCAGCTTCGATGTAGAAGGCGGCATGATGACCCTTTCCCTGGCTGCAACGCTCCAAGCAGTAGGATGATCCCACCATCACCAGCTTTTCAATTTTAGTTGGAGCTTTTCTTCGAATTTCTCACAAGATTTTCTCTCCCAATTTTGGTTAACATCGCCTTTCGGCGAAAAGGCTAGCGACAGGTGAATCACTGACTTCTATCATGATTTTTGCTTTAAATGCCTTAACGGACAATTTTATCAATACCAAATTCCATAAAGAGTGAAATAGTATAACGTCAATGTTTTTTAAAAACTTCATCAGCTTTTTTGAAAGCCTCTTTAAACCAATTTTTATTTTCGTTCTCGTGTACTTAGAATTTCAACAAATTTATTATTTATTGTAAAGTGGTCCCGTGGCAGGGTCCGGTGGGTTTGCTTTGACTCCCAAAGAAGTACGATTGGATGTAAATATATCGTAGGGTGATGTCAGTCATCTACCATACCCAGATAACAAAGATCGTTTTAGGGAAATCCTGAGGAAGTTCAGAACGTCCTCAGGACGTTCCAAGGACGATATTTGCTATCTGAGTAGTGCCTCTACATCTAAGCAACTGGAAAATATCCGCCTTTAACTGGTATTTTAAAGTTGTCAGACACTGATATCGTTAAATAACCAAAAATATAGGGAGTTGAGAAAAGACAAATATCTATCGTGAAGAGATTGACTTGTAGTCGAGGGTGAAAATATAAAAATCCCAGTAATATTTCTATAACAGGACCATGACACGTTAATGGTATTGTTATAATCAAAACTGCTGAGAAGAGTTGAAGATCCCAGTGTGGTATTTTGGTATGGAAAATGTGCCAACTTGGGGAGATTTTGCCTCAAAGTTCTTTATACTTTTCTGAATTTTTCGCACAATAACTTGCGTTTTTGCCGCTTAGTGAATCCAAAATGCAAGTAGGATTTATTTGGAGATTTCTCTTTAATTCACAAATGAACATTATAAAGCAATAGTTAAAGCTCCATGTGATATTTTTAAATTATGTGTGTTAATTCAGTACAAAAACCGTTAAAGAAACATTACTTGTTTAAGTTACATTGTTCCACGTTCTGGCAGATTACATAGATGTTTTGCAAATCTGAGTTTAGAGTTTATTGGGATCTTATGGGGCGAAACGTCGTGGTGCATCGCTATCATTGTAATAATCAATTTGATAATAATGGAATTCAAGATGAACATTTCTGAATAATAGCGTCTCCTGATCCCAAATGACTCCTTCCTGTGGATATAACGTTCTAGGAATTACTTCGTTTCCCATTCTCGCGTTTAATTTAAGGATTTAAAATATATGAAGAGGGCTTTGCTGCCTGGAAGCGAATTTTTAATGATTTATTTATCTTTCTCCAGACCTGAGACTCTGCCATAGAAAACGAATAATAAAAATCGACTTTCCTTTTTTTGTTTGAAAATAATGTGTTTTTACAAAAATTATTTTCGCTAAAAATTGATTAGCATTAGCAGAGAAACCAAAACGGATAAACAAATTTACGAGAAATGAGATTCGGTAAAAGCTGAAGTCTCCAAAAAATTCATTAGGGTATTTTCTTCGCAACACTTACCGCGTGAAGCTACTGTGGAAACAAAAAAAATCGAATTTCCAGAAATTCATCATTAACACCGGCCAACGATTTTTCAAAGCAAGAGGCCGAATGCAAAAACGATGATGAAAGGCAACTCCTTAAATAAAAAAAATTAAAAAAATGACGGCGCAAGAGAGAGAGAGAGAGGGGGAAGGGAGTCTTATGTGCATCAACGAGGGATTTTTTTCGCTCCCCACACCAAACACCCCCAACGGAAAAACATCCCTTAAACGCCCGATACACGGAGATAGTAATAACAACGGCCAAGGAAAAAAGGGGAAAAAAGTACCTACACAAAGCATTCTGTACGCCGCCATCATTTCTTTTCCGTATCGGAGATAACTGGCATTTTATCATCAGAAATATTCACTTCCGATCATTACACATCCTTCTTGCTGTGCCTTCCACTCCAGCAGGAGGGAAAAAATCAAATGCTGAAAAAAAAGGAATTAAAAAAAGAAAGAGACTAAAACAAAGAGCAAGAGAGTGGAGAGAAGCTATTTTCAATCTGAAAATTCCGCTTAAGAATCTAGGCAAACATTTTCCTTAATTACCAACTGCGGAGACGCCATTAGGCTTAGTCATGGCCCAAGCACTAATGTTGTTCCTCAGTAGCGGCAGCGTCTTTTCGGAGATCGATCCATTTTTTACCTTTAATTACGTAAGGCCCGGCTTTCAATATCGGTAAATCAGTTTACGACTCCTAATACTTGCATTACTACAAAAGCGGCCGCTATAGCGCCGCCCTCAGTGCGGCAATTTGATTACTACAAATTCATTAAAGACGTCAACAGAAATTAACTGGAGCGACTCGCAAACAATTAGCGAATGCCAAAGATTGCTTAGACGTCAACCATGCAAAGCGGACCCGACACACTACCTCGCGACACTCACAGCCTCCGCATCCGAAGAAGAAGAAGAGGGACACATCCAGATTGCTGTGTCGCAACTTTTTGTTTCTGGTGGAAGGGGGCCGTCGCGCAATGGCTTGGAAACTGCCGCCATCGTAGCCTTAATCACTTCGGAGCCAGGGAATCCTAAGCGTAGAGAGTGCTGCAGTTTCTGCATAACCCCTCCATTCGTTTCTTTGGGTCATTTTGAGAAAGTGTTTTCCCCAAGCTAAATGGCATCAGACGTCGCGACTGCTTCTCGGAAAAGCGTCTGCTTAATTTTTTTCGCATGCACTTTGGAGTTGGGAAGTCACCCAAGGTTGCTTAACACTTTTATGCGTTCTGACGTTTCAGCCGGCTCTGATTTTGCACGTTTCACGCAATTACACTCAAGTCAAACTCTTTTCTAACCTGATTCGGCACAAACAGCAATTATTAGCAGTCTGCAGCAATTTGGCGGCCATCGTGTTTTTAGAAATTTCTGCAATTAATCTGAATTGCCAACGACTGCGCAAAAATAAATTATTGACCTTTTTCTGTCATCGTTAAACATTCCTACTCCATGCATTTCCCGACATTTTCAGAGATGATACAAAAATGAGAACTACTTAATTCAAATACTCGAATCAAATTGCAAATTATTATTATTATTGTATTAAATGAAGCCATAAAAGTGTTGTCAATTGCGAACAAGTCGACGCTTTTTGCTCTAACGTTATGGTCACATCGCATTATAGCGAACTTTGTTTCTCGAAAAAGTTAAACAAATGAAATTCAAAGGTTAAAATTTTATCGACCTGCAACAAACCAAATCAGTTTCGCATAAGGTAAATAAAAGAATGACATTATTTTGTCAAAATATTGGAGGACAGGGAGATTTGTTTAATTGATTGACCATCAAAAATTACTTAAAAGTGGAAATTAATCAGCATGAACTCAAAGTTTTAGTTGGAAAAGAATTGCGTTTCTGAACAGTTTTATTAAAAAGTATCAATTTTTTTATATCGAATGCTATAAATTTATAGAAGTTTGTAATATTGAAGTACGTTAAAATGCGAAGGGAAAACTTTAGATCATTTAAACGTGTTTATTAATAAAGGACAAAATTTTAAAACAAACTTTTCAAATAAATGGAATGTTTATAAAATTTTATTATTTACCGCGATTTTTAAACCAGTTCCTAACTCGTTGGAAGTATTTACTAGCGCCTAAAAGGAATGTCACTTTCAAGTGGGAAATTTGGCGTCTTTAAAATTTTTAAGTTTAAGGCATGAACTTTTAAAACGATTTTTGGAACGTTATAGCATTGCATAAATAAAAGTAACTACTCTTGTTTATAAAACGCCAGCGATTTTTTGACATTTCTGAATGGCAATACGACGGTGGTGTTCTTGTGGCGATTCACTCCCTATAAGAATGTCAACTGAATTATTACACCGTTAAAAGTATACGCGCTTTACGTGAAAAAATTCAAAACTTGGCGAGTTATCATCATTTTAGTTTGAACGCCAGTGAACCCTGTGCATTCGTACGCTAAAATATACAGTCTGAAAAAGAGGTACATAATTCACAGAATACGAAAGGAAAGGCAATTTTGTTTAACTGATAAATGCAAAGACATCAACTTTCGCAAGAATTGATTAATAACCTCGCAAACGGCATGAGAAATCGCTGTGAGCTTTCGAGTTGCCCAGGGGATATTTTACCGCACTAACGCTCCCGAAAATTTATATATAATACATTGCTTTATAATACTTTTGATACCATCTATATAATTTGTAAAAATAATGGTTTTATCAAACTTGGAATTTTTGAGAAATTGTGCGATAATAAGGCATTTCATTAAGCCAGTTTAATACAGTGGGCCTGTAGTTTTACGAACCTCCAATTTACGAACTACACGTTTTTACGAACTTCTGCTTTGGTCTCGAAAAGCATCATATAGAACTAAAATTAATTCTCATTTAAGAAGTTTTATGAGGTTCGTATGAATTCGTAAAATCAAGAGTTCACTGTATTGCCTTTTTTTTAGCAGTGTGAAAAATTACGTTCGCTTTTGTAAACTATCCTTCAATTTGGATCCCCCCTATTGGTGCTCAAAATTAAATTATCATTAAATGTCGAACACTAATGTGCAATAACAGATCGGTGTCGAACGAAAGTGAGTGTCAAACAAATGCCCGAAATTTTACTTTGTAAGGATTCATTACGAAGCAAAAACTTTAGGCACGTGTTTTACGTTGAAGTCCCACCTTTCGAATTTTATTGCAAAGGGCTTTGTATTCTCGTGTCTTTAAATAACGCAGTGATATTTTTCAAAATAATAATAATAATAATCTAAAGATAAAAGAACGTTAACAAAGTCGTGTGAAAATGTTGACGGTAAAGAAATACGTGGGCAGATCAAGTAACCTTGCTTATTGCGTTTATTAAAGTTTTAAATATTTTAGGAGGAATTTTTTCAATGTTTGATTTAAAACACGTCACGGTATTTAAGAAAATAAACGAAATCGTCATTTGCTGTGGTCAAAAGTAGAAAAATTGAAGATATTCATTCTTTTTTAATTTACTAATCATTTTCAAATTTAATTGGATTGAATTATGAGCATGTTGCCTAGAACGACAATTTCAAATATAAAGGAAGGTACAAAAAATTAACACTATGTAATTAGCAGTTCGATAATATTTCATCCTTATTTAATTTATGAATAGCCTCTTTAAAATCCAGCCCATTTTTTACCAAATAGATTTTCTTCTACATCAATAAGGTTTCCTCAAAATCCAAAAATAAATTAGTTTACACGAAATTATAGGATTATATGGCAATTTTATGATTTATGCTGGTCTATGGTCTCATTTTCTGTTATGCAGTCACACAACGCTCTAAAACAGCAAAAATACTTCAGTATTCCGTGTACCGTGCATTTTTTCCGTATAACGTTCATTTGCTTGGTATAATGTACAATTGTTAGGTATAACGTAACTTCACGTTTAAAACGTTCGCACTCCTGTTTAAAGATACTGTCTAAATAACGTGGAAACCTGTACGAAAAAATTGGTAGAATTGCATAGAATTTTTTCTCATAACGCGCTCCAAATTTTGCGTATAAGTACACCTTGAAATGCTTGTATGACTATTTTTCGAAAGCACAAAGTCTTGATGTAAATACCTTATAATAATAATAATTGAAATTCGAACCCCACCGCACACTTTGCGAAAAACAAAGCCCCACCATGGAAAAGCAGATTAGAAAATAAAATAAGAGAATTACGAGGACATATGTGGCGGATAACACAATACATACAAGGAAACCGTAAAAATAAATTAGTTAACAGAATAAAACTTTTGTTTAAGAAGGCTAAGATACACACAAAGCACGAAGAGCATAACAAGCATACTAACGAATATCTAGACACCCTGAAGCAGAAACTAAGCATCTACAGCAAAAAGCTATGGTGGTACAAAGAAAGTGCTCTTAGAAAGGCACAGAACAACTTGTTTACAACAAACTAGAAAACCTTCTTTAGCAACAAGCTCCCAAACGGAGCAACATAATGAAACCCTACTCACATCAAAAATCGAGGGGTTTTGAAAAACGCTTTGGTCCAACGAAGTGAAACACAACAATGCTACATGGATACAGGAAGAAAGAGCAGCAGTAAAGCACATAACAGGAATGGAATATGAGGGAATCATCATCGAAGAACTTCAGAAAGTTATCAGAAAAACACACAACAGGAAAGCAGGTGGTGTGGACAAAATCCAAAACTATTGGTATAAGTTCACAAGCACCAATTCACAGTTGGCAACAGAATTGACATCAATAATGGAAGATCGAAGCAAGATGCCGAATTTCCTACCTAAAGGCATCACTCACTTACTACCGAAAGACCGAGACACGAAGAACCCAGCAAAATACAGGCCAATAACATGCCTCAACACCCTATACAAAATCCTCACTGGATGCATTTCCTAAAGAATTGGATAGCACTGCTACATAAATAACATAATGGCTGAGGAACAGAAGGGATGCCAAAAAACCGCACTAGGATGCAAGGAATAACTAATAATTAACTCTGTGATCTTAGAACAAACAAAGAAATAAAACCGAAACCTTAATACTGCCTACACTGACTACAAGAAAGCCTTCGACTCAGTGCCCCACTCATGGTTAATTGAGATCCTGAAAATATATAAAATACACTTCACCATAGTAAGATTCCTGGAACATAGCATGAAACAGTGGAGGAAAACGTTACACCTCAGAGGGCAAAATAAGGTACTGCACACCAATGTGATACCTATTAGAAGAGGCATATTCCAAGGGGATACCCTTAGCCCCCAATTGTTCTGCCTATCACTAAACCCTCTATCAAGAATGCTAAGTAAGAGCAACTATGGCCACATGATCAAAAAAGCCAAGAAAAACCTCCAGAAGGTATCACACCTCATGTACACGGACGATATAAAGTTATATGCACCGTCTATCCCTCAACTCCGCCACCTAATCCAAATTACAGAAACATTTTCAAACGATATAAAGATGGAATTTGGTCTGAATAAATACAAAATACTTGGAAGCGTTAAACACAAATAAAACCAGCTGGGATCGAACTGAATAACGGAGGAATGATGGAAACCATTCAAGAACATGAAACAATAAATATCTAGGAATAATGCAGGCCCAAAGACAAGAACATAAACTAGTCAGGACAAAGCTCACACAAATGTACAAGGACAGGCTAAAAACAATATTGAAGATCAAGCTGAATAGAAAGAACATCACACAAGCAATTAACTTCTTTGCATTCCCAGTACTAACATACTCCTTTTGGAATCATCAAATGGTCAAACATAGAACTAGAGGATCTACAACGGGTAATGAGAACCATACAAACAAAATACAGACAACTACATCCGTCAACAACCCAAAGAAAAACTATTCCCTCTAGAGGATGATGGACGAGGACAAATCGACCTGAAAGATCTCCATGAGAAGCAAATCCATAACATGAGGTAGTACTTCTTTGAAAGGAGCATTCAGTCTCCTCTCATGCAAGCAGTAATAGATACAGGTACCTCCCACACACCAATAAGTCTCATTCCCTCAAAGAAATACCACCCGTACACATTGAAAAGAAACTGAAGGAACAGGCAGGCAAAGCACTTCATGGCAGACACTATAATGATCTTCAACAGCACCACATCTACAAAAAAATCTCGAACACATGGCTAACCCAAGGAACCTTATAACAGGAAACGGTGGGATTCACGATAGCAATCCAGGACCAGGTCGTAAGAACAAGAAACTACCAGCGATACACCCTGAAGAATAATATAGAAAATGAACAATGCAGACAATGCAACTTAACATCGGAAACAATACAGAATGTGACATTAGGTTGTAAGATAATGGCTCAAACAGACTACAAATACCGTCACGATTAAGTGGCAAAAATAATTCACCAAAAGCTTGCTAATAGAATCAACCTTGTAGCCAACAAAAGCCCTTACTATTAATGCGAACCAGAAACAGTAATAGAAAACAAAATGCATAAAATGTACTGGGATAGGGCTATTATGAGGGACAAAACGACACCACACAACAGACCAGACATAATCCTAATTGATAAAACCAACAAAACGACACACATCACAGACATAGCAATACCCAACACAAATAACATTCAGAACACATACACCACAAAAATGACTAAATACCAAGACTTAAGGTAGGAAATTAAAGACATGTGGTACATGGATAAGGTAAACGTTATCCCTCTTGTCTTATCAGCAACAGGTATAATACCAACCACACTCCAAAAGAACTTGGAGACACTTGAAATTAACGCCAAGACACATATTCAGATTCAAAAAGCAACAATACTAAACACCTGCCGAACAGTCAGAAAATTTTTAAACCTGGCACCAGAATGAAACATACAAAAATATTTTCACACTGAAGGTAGACTTGAGAACTTGGCACCGCCCGTCTTAAGCTTAATCCGCCAAGTGCGAGAACGCACACAAAAAAATAATAACGAGCCATTAGAACTGGTTTTATGAAAGCTAAACTAGCCTGTTACAAGTATGAAATAGAAAGTATTCTAGAAAATGAAACACATAAGCTATACAGGGATAGGACAATAATAACTGACAAGACAACACCACATAACCAACAAACCTTAACCCTCTTTATTAAAACTAACGAAATCGTAAAAGCAATTTCAAACACAAACAACATATAGACAATATACACAAAAGATCCGCGAATACCCAGGCTTCTTATAGGAAATCAAAGACATGAGGCATCTGGAAAGATTAGGCACTGTACCTATAATTTTTTTAGTACCAAGCTCAATATCAACCACTCTGCACAGAAGAGTGCAACACTTGAAATCGACTCTAATACTTAACATTGAGTTACAAAAGGCCACGATTTTAAACACATGCCGAACAACCAGGAAGATCCTATTTTCTCAACTTCCTATAATTTAACGTATTTTCTAGTCGAATTTCCTTACTTTTCTCAACTTTTAACTATTTCTCTGATTCTTCACTAATCTCTTTTCCACACCCATGGATTCCATCATTAACTCTAAAATTCGAACCTTCAAAACTTGCCGGTATGCAGAATTTTCGAAATAATTTAACCCTCTTCCATTTAAACGCATGTAGTCTCTATAATAAAGTTCCGTTACTTAATGATTTACTAATTGAAATCAGCCTTCTCACACACTTCATCTGCATTACCGAGACATGATTTCGTCAGAATTACCTGATAAACATTAGCCAGTGTATGAATTACTATGAATTATATACATTAGTATGAATTACTTTCAGAGAACTGACGTGAATGCCAGGGTGGAAGTGTGGCGATTTACGTGCAATAATCACTAACTTATTCCATTTTTCCTCAATGGTGTGGTATACTTCGAGAGATAGAAATTGCCACAATAAAATCTTGTGGACTTTTTGTCACTTCAGTGTATAGACTGCCAAATGGGAATGTGGAAGACTTCTTAAAATTTCTTTAAAGTCTCTTGTAGATAGATAAATTTTCTTATCTTCTTGTTTTCACTTGTGGATTTGAATTTACAATAAAATCCCCTACCAGAATCACAGCTAGTTCTCAAACTCTGATCGATTACTGTATAATAAACACTTCATTTCAACTTTCTGGAATACTCACGTATCACCTTAGCGTTCATCTTCCAAACTTTCTTTCCATTAATGTTCAAAATCTGCACTGTTCAAAGACTAAAAATGGATTCTTTATTAGGGATCTTTCTGATACTAACTTAACCCTCTTTAAAAATGAACTTTCACTTGTTGACTGGTCACCAGTTCTTACATCGAAAAACGTCCAAGACTCCTATAGGCTTCTTTTTCCGAATTTTCAATGATTTATACAATGCATTCTTCCACATAGAAAATAATAATAAGATTTAAACCAACTAGAAACCCCTGGATCAGCAATCAACTTTTGAGAGAGATAAGAATTAAAAACAAACTGTTTTCAAAATTCTTTAAAAGCAAGTCTTTAGATCATCTTTCCGCATTTCGTACATATCAAAATAAATTAAATTTAAATTGGCCAAACGTTCCTACCCCAATAAATTTTTCATTAACTCGAATAAAAAAAAATAAAAATAAAAAGATCTGGTGAAAGCCCAACAAACTTTTAGGTAAAACTAAAACCATCAACAATCCAATTTCAAATCTTCACGACGGTACCCAAACCATCACAAATCAGAAACAAATACTCAGCATTATATAGCATTTAATAATTATTTTACTGACTTTCCCTTCAATCTAATTAAGAATCAAAGTGGTGTGTCACTTATAAAGAAAGATTGCTATAATTACAATGTAAAAGACTCATTATTTCTATCAGAATCCACAATTCATGAATTATCGGTGATACTCAAAGAAACTAATCCCAAAATAGGTCTAGGTCACGACCAGATTCACCCCGTTGTTGTAAAATACATTTTAGATATCATCGAACTTCCTGTCCTTCATATTTATAATCTTATTTTCTGTACAGGAATCCTACCGCGTGATTTTAAAATTGCTGACGTTATTCCCATATATAAAAAGGGTTCTAGAACTGACATTCCCAACCATAGGCCAATTTCAGTACTGACAATTTTTGCAAAATTCTTCGAGAAACTACTCTTTAAAAGACTTCATACTTACTTTTCGTCCCATAAAATAATTCATCAAAATCAACTTGGATTCATTAAAGGCAAATCCAATGAACAGGCCCTCCTTTCAGCACTAATTTTATTTATTCAGATATAGATTCTAAACAATCTGCTGTTGGCGTATTCTTCGATATATCAAGAGCTTTCAATACTATTAATCACAACAGACTTTTTCAAACTTAAATTGGCTGGTATCCGTGGACTTCCCAACATAATTCTCAGAAACTATTTGACAAACTGAGAACAATTTGTGCACATGTGTGGTTGCCGACCTCCATTACGTCATACACTCTGCGGTGTTCCATGGGGATCGATCTTAGGGCCTCTACTATTCAACTTCTATATTAATGATATCTTCTATCTACCAACTCCTCACAAACTTATCTATTTTGCTGACGATACTAGTATCTTCTTTAAAAGCACTAAAGTCAATTGGCTAATCTCTTTGGTAAATACTAATATCAAGAATTTTACTAACTTCTTTAAAAGTAACTGTCTAATACTCAATACCTCAAAGACTAAACGCCTTCTTTTTACCAACAAAAAAATATAAACCCTAAACATTTTAATCTCAGTATATATATAATACAACCATCTCGTTCTCACAAAATATAAACTTTCTTTGTGTAACTCTTCAATCCAACCTTAAATAGGATATCCACGTTAACAATATCTGTAAAATAATTAGTAGAAATATTGGATTGATTTCAAACGTTGGCTACTATTTATCCGACTCAATTCTTCTTGAACTTTACTGTTCTATGATTTATTCTTTCCATTACTATTGCCTTCTGATATGGGTAAACACTTCCAAGTCTAATGTCATCAGACTTAACAGACTGCAGAAAAGATTCCTCCGCCTCCTAAATTATCAATCTCATACTTCTAGAACTATTGAACTAGCTTACGATCATCATATATTATTAATTGAAAAATTATTTACGTACAAAACTTCCATCTTCATGTTTAACACTATACAAAATGGCGCTCATTCTGGTCTTATTTCACTATGCTTTCCTGGTCATACCCACTTTACGAGAAATCTTAACGATCTGGTACCGGAGTATTCACGAACGAAACTTGGACTCTCGCTCATCTGTTGCTTTGGCCCTAGGGTGTGGGATCTTCTTCCTAACTCACTTAAATCTATTTATTCCTTTGCTCAATATAAAAAACTCATCCGCAGACATCTATTGGATAGAGAATTATAATATCACTACGTCTTTCTCTATTTATACCTTCCATACTTTTGCTAAACAACCAAGTCTTTTATCTTATTGTATTTAGTTTATTTATTGTATGTTTAGTTTGTATATTGTATTTATGACTTCCGCTTATTATATCCAATCCTGGGCAGCGGGGGCTTTGTCAGACCCTAAAGTCCTTTGTTGCGTAGACGGATTAACCGAGCTGACTAATTATAAATAATCATCACTTTATGTAAAAAATAACTGTGAATCCTTCTGAATAAAGTTCGATTTAATTTGA
>QLNU02015360.1:264498025-264516892 GCA_006491805.2 Dysdera silvatica | reverse complement strand
TAAATAGAATAACATGTAACTTTAAATATTTTTTCACCAGGACATTAAATGACATGAATTCTGGCTAACTCGGTATTTAATTTATGTCTGCATATAGAAATTGGCATTCTAGATACATGTCTTCGCATTGATATTCAATGAAAACGTGATTACACAAACAAGATCTCGTTCCGTTTAGGAAATCTATTTTTGTGAGCGAATCGTTAAGGTTATATAGTCAGGCATAGCAGCAACTCAAAGAAAGAAAGCCCTTAGTCAATTTCCTCCTTATTTTTAATCAGTTTCTAAGCTTGGTAAATATAGCACCGAGTCGCATTGGTTCCGATGTTTCAAAAAATTTTTTTCGTATGAAGCCGTTTCGAAAATTTATTCAGAGTACAAACATTTATACAATATCTCATTTTCAAAGAAAAAAAGACCAGTAGGAGTTTTTTATTATAGAAAATATTCTTGTGTAGCTTTATTTTACACATCAACGTCACACTAGAAAAAGATTTTAATTTTCATTAGTTCTTCGGTATGTTGACTGGTTTTATATTCATCCCACAATCAGTTCCTCTAATTCTTTTCTTCTCAAGATTCTGATAGGTCAACACTAATGCCCTTTTGCAAACGTGTAGAAGGAAATATTTTTTAGTTGCTCTTGTTAACGTTTACCATGAACTTCTCCATTCTATCACCCTAAGAATTATTCAGTTTGTGGCAAAGAATGTACTCGAGCCAGGACTATCTCCTTCTCTTGATGCTCTTATTAGTTTTTCCTATGTGTTTACTTCTTTTAAAATATATTTGTTTATCTTTCCACATTGCTTACTTCGACCATTCCCCTTTAACGCCACATGTAAAAAAATTTCAATATCTTTCAGGTTTTCTTATTCAAAGTTCATCTTTGTCATAAAGTTCTTGTCGTCCAGTGGAGCGGAGAAAACATGTTTATCTACTATATAGGAAATCTAGGTATTGTTCCCGTTGGTAACAAGCGCGTTCCGTGTTTTCTACGGATCCGTATTCCGGGGTTTATTTTTCTGGGCGATGGAGGTTAAAATACATTGGAAAACTATAGATTCTGGCACAATAAGGTCTTCCCCTGTGTCATAGAACGCAAGAAAACACAAAGTTCTATTGTCTAGACATAAGCAGGCAGTATCATTTAAAAAAAAAACAGAATTTGAAAAACTTCAATATTTAAGACAAAAAGTTCAACTCTATGTAAAAAGCAACTATATTATATATATTTTATTCTCCATTTTAAGTTTCTCCATCTTATAAAAGATACTTATCCCACAAATACTCTCTTCAGTCGTCTTGAATTATCTTTGATGTTGAGACATCAGTTAAACAACTGAGAAAATTTATCATTTGTTTGTTCTTCATATATTTTGTGCCATGATTAATGTTAATCCTTTTCATTTAGGGACCGTCCTATTCGAGAAGTGACCTTCCGTAGTGACCTTCCTATTCCCGTATCGTCTAAATGGTTTCATGTTTTAGGGCAGTGGTTCCCAACCCTTTTCAAGCCGCGACCCACTTTTATAGTAGCTAAGAAATCCGCGACACCCCCTTTTTATAGTAACCAAAAGATCCGTGACCCCCTCTGTCTGCCACCGCCACATTTGCAATAATAAAAGCATTTTTAAGAGAGTAAAGGAAACACATTAAATAGAAAATTATATTATATTAATTATATATATTACATTATTTATGTATATTATATTAATTACATATATATATAATATTAATTAAATATATTAATGTATATTATAGATATAAAGTTAACAACGATTAGTAGAATATTGCAATGTGTGTAACCGTGCTGATATAAAAAAAAGTTGATAACGTTTAGTATGAAATTCCTTATAAAAATAATTGCAACCAAAAATAGTTGCAACGACACCCCAGAAATCTGTTTGCGACATCCAAGTTGGGAACCACCGTTTTAAGGTCTTAGATTCATTGTTTTCATCCCTCATCAGATTCATTGTTTTCATCATTGTTTTCATCCCTCTTGCTATTTTTCTTTCTCGCTTTTTCTTCCGCCTTTTGTAACCCTTGTTAAAATTTTCAACGATTTTGAATATTTGGTCCGGATGCTTGTTACGTCTTTTCCTTTTAGAGCGATAATTTTTTTACTCAACAGATGAGCGTTTTCTCATATCCTCGAACACTTTTTTTGATAACATGGTTTTCCTTAAGAATTCATAATTGAAATTTCTTATGTCATCGGAAGTTTTTTCGCGTATATCTTAAAGTAACGTTCTCAATGTCCTATCCATTCGATGTTAAAAGTGTATCCATTTTTATCCAGTGTTATTTCATTCTGATGTTCTATTTAGATATATTTCGTTTTAGTCCATTTTTCAATACAGTAACTGCTTATAGTGGCTTCAGTTTTATTGTGCTTTCTATAATTATATTAATATTGTGCTAATTAAATTTTGATCAGCTATTATTTAGTATCAACCCTTTCGGTGTAGAATAATTAATTTTACTAAATACATTAGAATATATTCGATAATTTAGCTTAATGTTTCTCATACGTTTTCACTTCGGACCCTCTAGACATACTGTATATGCGAAATTATGTAGGTATTGGCGTTTTTATAGAAAGTGGAGTTGAGAGAGATAAATATTATTAATGTATGAAATATAAAAATGTTTATAAGTTTGAAATATTAATGCGTACTTATAGAATAACCTAGAAATATATAATATTGATGTATGTGCGAAAAGAATTGAAGATATTTGGGCATAGTGTTGTATAATGAAGATATTGGTCTTGTAAGTAAAAAAACGCAGCCAATATCATGTACGTATAAGCAGTGTACTTATGTAGCAAATAAATTAGTTATTATAACATTAATTATTATACATTTATTGATAAGGTTTTGGTTTAAATATTGGGTTCGTATACAGTTTAAGAATTTTATAATCTTCACCATTCCACGCATTGAATCTATTAAATACATGCTTGATAACTATGATAGTAGAGATTGTTATATTACTATATGTACGTACTTGATGATAATACCATAATAACTATATACATATTACATAAAAAGGTTAAACACTGGTAAAATAGCAATGAAAAAGATCACTCAAGCTTTCGGACGCATCAGCAGCAGTCCTTCAATGTAATGTTTGTTGCAGTCTTTGCATGGTATTTGGTATATGGCGCCTGTGAGATCTTCTGGTGGAACTGGGTCTTTAACTTTTGTAAGTTGTTTGCGAAGTGTTGTGACAGGGGAATAGAATGTTTGGATATTTGCCTCTTTAAGGATGCGAGAGATTGTTTCGGAAATGCCGTGAATATATGGAATAGATATGCGGGTGTGAGATGTATTGTTTAAAGATGTACTATTGGGTCTACAGTTTCTGAGAATGAATCGTTTAGGGTATCCATTATTTTTAAGTGCCGTGTGTATGTGTTTTGTTTCTGTGTTTGAAAGTGTTTCATTACTGCAGTGAGAATTCGCTCTAAGACTTAATGTTTTAACAACGGAAGCTTTGTGGCATGTTGGATGATGCGATTTAAAATCGAGATATCTGTCTGTATGTGTGGGTTTACGGTAAACTGAGGTGAAGATTGAGTTATCGTGAGATCTGTGTACAAGAACGTCTAGGAAAGGGAGTTTATTGTTCTGTTCTGTTTCGTATGTGAATTTTATATGTGAGTTTAAGTTATTAAGGTAATGGAAGAAGCTTTGGAGTGTATTAGTTTTAAGTACAACAAACGTGTCGTCGACGTATCTTTTCCAGAATTTAATGTTAAAATTCAGTGAAGACAAAGCAGTTTCCTCAAATGACTCCATAACCAAGTTAGCTACAACACTTGAGACCGGAGATCCCATGGCAGTGCCAAAAACTTGTCTATAGATAGAACCATTTGAGGAGAACACAGCAGAGTCCAGACAAAATTTCAACAATGTGCAGATGTCGTGAGGTGTTAGTGAAGTGCGTTCATGTAGTGTTGTGTCATTTTGGAGGCGTGTAAGTGCGGTGTCGATTGCAAGTGATGTGGGAATGCAAGTGAAGAGAGAAATTACATCGAATGAGACCATAAGGTCGTCGTCGGCAAGTTGTAGATTTTTACAAAGGTACTTACAAAAGTTAAAGACCCATTTCCGCCAGAAGATCTTACAGGCGCAATATACCAAATACCATGCAAAGACTGCAACAAACATTACATAGGACAAACAAAAAGAATGATCAAAACAAGAAAAAAAGAACACAAACAAGCACTCGCGAAAGGAGACATAGCCTCACGTCTGGCAGAACACGCTTTACAACACGGACACGAACCCGACTGGGACTCAACAAAAATACTACACCGTCACATCACAAACAAGAATAGTAGACTCTTCTTAGAATCTTGGGAAACTTACAAACTACACGGGAAAGCCATTAATACATCACAACCACTTCCAGAAACTTATAAACAACTCTTACTCTGAAATGTATGAGACATCCCCAAATTAGGTAACCCGCAGTGTGGGTTTCTCATTGGTCCCTATTGGGGTTCTTCCATGATTCTATTGGAGGCCTCCCATTGGTTCTCATTGGGTTTTCCCATTCTGCGGGACTACTCTGATGAAGGGTTTTCCAGAAATTTCAAGTATAAAAAAGAGACAGAAACATAACATCGTCATTACTCCTGATGAAGGACTGCTGCTGATGCGTCCGAAAGCTTGAGTGATCTTTTTCATTGCTATTTTACCAGTGTTTAACCTTTTTATGTAATTTCCTCCCTGGTACCCTGTATTTTATTTCTCCATATAAAATATTATCAATTTCATATTATCATTAGATTACCAATGTCTTCCTCTCATGTATTTATAGTTTTCTTCAAAGATTAATTTGCGATATTATTTTTCTTGGTTTTAATCGATGAAACCCTGTTTAGTGTTGCCGCATCGCAATCTTCATTAGTTTATTTATTACAAAATGTTTGATTAAAATCCGAGATAGGAAGGTTAACTTTTTTGCATGTGGTGTGAACCTGATTAACTTCTTTATGCAATTGAAATGCTGAAGTTAGATTATATATATTCGCTTGAAATATCTGAGGTTGAATTCACAACGTACAAACAGAAGTTTTGGGGCTCGGTATGATGCCTATAAAACCTTCGATACTAAGAATTCATGTCCTCTTTTATGAAGGAATCATCATTACTAGATCCTCAGTTTCCCCGTGTCTCCAAAATGATGGTTACATTTCTACTTTTAATTTCTATATTTTTTGCTTCACTTAGTCGAGTTTAATGATACCATACAGATGGCTGTCAATTTCTTTCTTGATGATAAAGAGATTTGATTCCCAGTTTCATAGTGACCGGCGAGTTGATGAGAAACGAATAATCTCAAGAGAGTTAAGGATTGTGATTTTATTTGTGAAAATAGATTGAATGTATGTTTCAGTTTGTAGGAAATTTTATGCATCAAAATTCTATTGTGTCTGCGACAAGATTAAGTGCTTAATGTTACTTTTGAAACTTGCACAATGACTTTGCCTTGCATTCTCATTACACCACGGCAGTAGTGCTTGCGTACATTGACTGTATACTCTTTACAGTGTTAAGCGAAGTAAAGTTAAACATCCTTCTCCTTTTGTTTTTCAATGGCAGAATTCAAATGAATTGAATGTAATTGTATTTTGAAAGGAAAGTTATGTCGATATTGCTGTACTTTGGGAAAACTGGCGTATAGTCGTGGCTGCACATTTTTGTGTCTCTTATGCCACATCATTGACCTATAACCAGTTTACATAACTGCAGGAAAGTATTCATCTGCATCAATACGCATTTTAAATATAGTTCTGTTCGCTTGCTCTTGAAAAAAGTGACCAGAGATTTTGTGTCACATGTCACATGCATATGCGCGCGAGTTTAGCACTATCGCTCGCTCTGTAAAACCAAGCAGATATTTCAAAAATCTCCGCGATAGGTATTTGAGCCCTTTTTTAAAACCATCTAAAGAAACTTAACTAAAGAGCTGAGAGGCTAATCCGGTATTTAAATTTAACTGTATTAGAAGAATTTCGAGATCTCAATCTTGAATTCGATCGTATGTAGACAATAATGCGATCGATAGTTTCGTAATAGTATTAAGTACTATATTCCCATTATAGTTATAGTTGTCACGATCGAATGAAACTTGAGCGATCTAAAAGCTTTTTAAGTGATCAAGACAACGTTGTGGCCGCTTATATATAAAGCATGCTCTTGTTGATATCTGAGCTTTGTAAAAACGACTCAATTTTATCAATATTTCGTATTTCCAACCGTCTTAAATATAAAGAGACATCTTATATAACTATATGAATGACTCTATTAAAACATCAGCAGTCATCAACTCTTTAAGATCAGCAGACATCGAGGATGTGTACATTGACATGGTGAAATGTGTGTATAAAAATGCAAGTGCAAAATTTCGGTTACATAAAGATACCGAAGCTATCAAAATTGGTAAAGGTGTGAGGCAGGGAGATACCATTTCTCCAAAACTTTTTACTTCAGCTTTACAGATGATTTTTCAGCAGATAAATTGGAATGACAAGGGAATAAAAATAAATGGTGAATATTTAAATCATTTGCGGTTTGCTGATGACATTGTTATTTTTTCAACGAACCCATCAGAACTCCAAGACATGGTACAGGAGCTCTCAACTAGAAGTAAAGAAGTTGGACTCAAGATGAACCTACAAAAAACTAAGATCATGTTCAATAATTTCGTAGAGGAAACAAAAATACAAGTTGACAACATTGAGCTAGAAATTGCTGATTCATATATTTACCTTGGCCAGCTGATTTCAATGGATGGCAACATTATGAAAGAACTCAACAGACGTATTAAACTTGGCTGGAGTGCATTTGGAAGAAACAGTTTTATCCTGAAGGGGAAATTGCCTTTGTGTCTAAAAAGAAAGGTCTTCAACCAGTGTGTATTGCCAGTCCTCTCTTATGGATCAGAGACATGGAGTCTAACAGTTGGAGCAATACGAAAGTTACAGACAACGCAAAGGAGCATGGAGAGGTGCATGCTTGGAATAACTAGGAGAGATCGAAAAAGAAACACTTGGGTGAGAGAGCAAACTAGAGTAGAGGACATCATTGTTAAAGTAAAAGGACTGAAATGGCGATGGGCTGGGCATATTGCAAGAAGAACTGATCAACGATGGACAACAGAAATTCTGAACTGGATTCCAAGAGACCACCGAAGACCTAGAAAACGTCCTCAAACTAGATGGGTGGATGAAATAAGAAAAGAGGTTGGGGTGACGTGGAAACGAATGGCCCAGGATAGACTTGTGTGGAAAGCATTTGGAGAGACCTTCATCCAGCAGTGGATAGATAATGGTTGAATATGATGATGATGATGATGAATAATAAACAGACATCTTTAAAGGGTAAAACAGTTGAAAGTACAAAAACGGGGAGAAATCAGGAGAAAAATGGGTTTAAGAGTTCTTAAATGGGCTAGATATAGAGAATCGGATTAACTTTCCGGGTAAATATTATAAACAGACATACAGAAAAACACTAATTACTTGCTTCAATGATCTGCATTTCATGAGAGCGAAATTATTGAGAGTCGTTCACAAACGTACACAATATCACCCCACACAATATACCCTTCAATCTATGAAGAAAAACTACGAAACGATCAGAGCAAATGGAGCGAAAAAATATGTACTTATTGAATTGGAAATTCCTTTCCCGATAACGGTTACGGACCCTGGAGGTTGAGCCTATAAAAAGAGGTTTCGGCGACCGAAAAAAGCTCGATCCAAAGAAGAGTGGAGAGAGATCTTCGTATAAAAAGTGTTTAGTAAAAATAAATAAAGTGCTCCGATGTAGAATTACGACGGATTAATTTCGGTATTGATTAAACACCTTAAGCAAAACGTTTCGGCAATGTGATCAAGGGTTTTAATTACTTACCAGGGGGGTGCAAAAATTCCTCTTCTCCGCTCGAATAAGCAAAGGCGGCGGCAGAAGAAAGTTTTCTTGACAGCCAGTTTGATTACCAATTAACAAATTAAAGAATTATGAGAGCGCTACAAAAAGTTAATAGAAAATCAATAGTGGTAATTATTAAACAAGCTGAGAGAGCGAAGAGAGAGAAAAAAAGAATAAAAGAGCGGGTTTTGCAACCAAGAGTCTGGTCATGACATGTAAAGCATAAGCATTCTGGCTGGCCTCTAATATCGCTTCCTGTAGGGGCTTCGCCTAAGTGGTATTTTTGTTTCTCTATTTTAGCCTCTTATTTCCATCTTCCACTGACGTTTTCATAATTAGCCTTCTTATAAGATTTCTTCTTTTTTTAATTTTAAAGATAATTTTAATTAAAGAAAACTGGTGTGAAACTTTAGTTGCCTCGGGGACTCATGAAATCCTTCCTTCCTTCGACTGGCGCGTTTAATCCGGCTGTTTCACCGTATCTAATTAAAGGAAATACGGAAAAAAATTATTCGGTTAATTAAATTTTATGGAATTAATTGGCTTGTAAAACACACACGCCTTTCGCGTAAATGTTGCTTTTTCGAGTTGTTGGTTGCCTGAGATGTTTTCTAAAAGTTCGATCAGATTTCTTAATCCTGCGCGTATCACTTTTGATTTCGTTTCTCCCGGTTTTCCCACGTTTCACGAGGAGAGGAAATGTGAAACGTTTATTTTGCCACTGTGCAACAGCTTGCTCATTTTTGCAGTTGGGTAGATATCCAAACTCAAAGGAAAAATCGGCATTTGATTATATAGTTCATATTTTTGGAAAATTATTGCTCTTTCCACGTACTGATTTCCAAGATTTTTGACGAAATAAACTTCGAAATAAAATTTTAGGTGAAATCATTAAATCCATAGTAGACGAAATTTTTTACCTATCTTTGCAAAGCATAAGTCCTAAGCGAATTAAGCCGAATTCACCGAAGTAGCATATCAAATTTATTAGACATCTTATTACAAGAGCCGGATTAGAATTTTAGGGCTAATAACTTAGATTCTGAATCAAATACTGACATTTAAGGCACAATTTTGTAGTATTTTTGTCGTAGAATTTCTATCGGCTGGTTCATGCTTGTACCAATAAGATAGATTTCTGTGCTATAAAAACTACCATTGGAAAGTGTGTGTTTCCTAAAAATAAATTTTAATAATTGGCCCATTAACTTGGCCTAGGTTTTATAAAATATTTTCCGAACAATAAGGAATACCGAATCAAGAAAGTTCTTAATCCCAGAAGGGCAGGCATTCGCAAAATTTACGTGAATCCAAAAATATTCCAGGTGTATTACTTACCTGAGAGACGTCTCTGAATATAATTTAACTACATTTAAAAATAAAGTATTTGGTGAAGAATGGTTAGATATACTTTCATCTAATAATGCAGCCTCAGCCTACGCTCCTTTATTACTAAATTTATGGAACATTATTAAAATTCTCTGCCAATAAAAAGGATATCACGTACCAAGCGAATCAGAAAACCTTGAATTACCAATACCATCCTTAGAGAGATTAAAATGAAGAACAGACTATTACGCAAATTCTTAAAAAACAAATCCACTTATAGCTACAATACATTGAAGGCCTTCCGCAACATTTTAAACAAAAAACTCAGACATGTTAAGAAATCTTACCTTCATAATTTCTGTGAATCCTCCGATAGTAGAAGAACATGGGCAAAAATTAATGAACTGATGGGAAGGCAGAAATTGCATAGTACCTCAGAAATTAAACTAACTACATCAAACTATACCTTAACGAATACTAAACAAATTTGTGATGTATTTAACGATCATTTTGTTAACTTCCTTACTCACTCTCTAATACAAGTCCTGAGGATAGTATATTCATTTACAATCTCCATGACTATAATATCACTAATTCATTATATCGTCACGAAATAACATATATGGAAACGTTTAAGGTTTTTATGAATCTTGATATCAATAAAGGACCAGGACCCGATGACATTGATCCCACTCTGGTCAAATATGTAGTCAACGAAATAGACATTCCTTTCACTCATATCTTAAATCTCATATTTATTTCATATATATTTGGCATCCGTTTTGTTTTTTTTGTAGAATTTACTGTTATCATTACAGGAAAATTTCACATTAAATACAAAAGAATCTACGGCTATTATTACAAGAAAATCTGTGTAATTAATTGTTCTCTGTTAGTATTATTTTCAGAATACAGTAGAATAAACACAAAGGAACTGGTCATGACAAAAATATCTGTAGGGAGGGCGTTAGTGCCATATATACACTTTAAAACATAGAAAAGTTTTTCTTCGACTGCTATTAAGATTTAGGAAGGGGGGGAGAGATCTGCATAGAACTCCATAACTTTAAAATTGTATTTTTTATTCGTAACTACGTGTACGCATAATTGCAAATGTCTTCTTAAAGGTCAGCCATCAACCTCGTAAAGGCTAAAGCATGTTCTTTTTAGTAATCTGGATGCCATGCCATCATTTTACGAATTAAAAGATTGCCATTATTACAGGAATTATGGATGGAAGTATGAATACAGCTTATTTCGTTCTGAGGTTCTGCCGCAACGCATTGGTAACATGTTCATTCAGCTTCCCATTAATCAGGGTTCTACTTCCACCATCTACGGAAAAAAATTCGCAATTAACTGTTCACCGTATTCCAAAGATTGGCTTCCTAGGTCCTAGGATGCTTAGATACCTCAGAAAAATGTAGGTTTACTTCTCTACGGTAAAGTAGTAGTAATGCATACGTTTATCATGCCACTAACTCGAATTCGATTCACAATGGCGTCGTAGGACGCGTGCTATTTTTCTGTATAGTAGGTCAGGGTTCAGTTTCCTTCGTAGCAGAGGCTAGGGTTCCTGGGAAAATTTTAGGGCCTGGTTCAACATGACCTTTGTTATCCTTGCGCCACAAAAAAATGAGCAAATACTTCGTTCCCAGGAAAACAAATGGCAGTTCTATACTTAGGTGGCCCGTATTCCTCTGCTATTAAGTGCTTGCCCTTCCCTCTACCAGCCCGCGCACCCGGGTTTCATTTCCTAAGAAACATAGGTTCTGAGCCCTCGGTAAACTGAATGTTTTGGTGCAATGTGGCTTTAGAACCTTTGCGTCATATAGCACGTGCTATCGAGACAGTACCGAAAAGGTTTTAATGAGTTTTAACTCTGTTCGCGGCATGACTTGCTTTTGAATTGACAGTACTAGTACTTGAATGCTTGAGAGCATACTATTGTGACAAATATTTCAATAGTGGATGTGTTTTTAAAAAACATTTTTCATAACAGAAGGAACTCGCTTGCTACTATTTTGGACTACTACCTTGAAGTGACATTTATAATTTATAATATCTAATGTAACAGTTAGAATAATTATTTTAGTCTGAAGTTATTTTTAATTGCTCATAGCGCTCGAGTAATAAATTGTTTGTTTGTCGTTTTACGTCTTAAGACTACAATGGTCATGCTGTGCCGGGACCTACTGTTTTCCGAGGAATCCGAACCTCTTAAGGCCTAGGGAACCAAACCCCGGACTACAGTGAGCAGTGCGATCTTTTTATGAGATCTCTGAGTAAGCGTTCTTTGTACACTGTTGGGAGTCGAACCCGGATTAACGGCGCACTAGGCGAACGCGTTACCACACTGCGCCACCGCAGGGCTCGGGTAATAAAGCCCATTTGCTCTTGTTAAGTCCAGGTTTGCAGGCTCTACTGTGGTGCAGTGACAATGCGTTCTAATAACGCGTCGTTGTCCCGGGTTCGACTCCTGACTGTGCCAAAAGGAACGCTTGCCGATTAACTGCTCACTGTAGTCCAGGGGTTGATTCCCTAGGTCACAAAAGGTTCGGATTCTTCGGAAAACTGTAGGTTCCGCCATAGTATGACCCTTGCTGTCCTTGCGCCCTAAAGTTCACAAGCAAATCCCAGGTTAGTATCTAAATCAATTTGGATGGTTGTAAATCCAACATAATTTACAGGATCACTTAAGCCGACGGCTTAAAAAAATAAATTCAAATTATTAAATATACTTATAGAGTAAACATTTGACAATACTTTGGCAAATTGGCGCCTTCCTAGCATTTACGGCGCATGCACAATAAATAAAAACAAATGGCGGCGACTATAGGAGGCCTTCCAAACATTGAGCAACGTTCTATGGCAAAATTGCTAACCAAAGAAGGCGTAAAACCTAACGAAATTTTGTGAAGATTAAAAGTACAGGATAATAATGAATGCATCAATAAATTTACATTTTATTTAGGGCACGATAAATTTAAATCGGGACATGTAGGTGTTTGCAACGCCGAGCGCTGCTGGAGACTTTCAACTTCCATCCGGAAAGATTTTATAAATTTTTTTAGGACTCAAAAATAATAATATACGTTGATTTTTTGGAAGGAAAATATACAATAAATTCAGAATACAATTCTAACCTGCTTAAACGTCCAGTACGTGAAGCTATACGCCGTAAAAGACTAGGAAAGCTGAAATATGGTGTCATTTTCAACCATGCTCGTCCTCACGCAACCAAATATACTATGGAAATATAAAGAAAACTTGGTTGAGAACTGTTAGCACATTCTACCTATAGTTCTGACCTAGCTCCATGTGAACTTTATCTGTTTACGCACCTTTAAGATTGCTCTACGAATTTGGAGGTGAAAATTTTGCCCAAAACTGGTGTTAGGGACAACCACATATCGTCTTTCCTGAGGGATTCGACAACCTTGTAAACAGAAGGGATAAATGTATTGAAAAGGATGGTGATTATATAGAAAGACAATAAAAATTAAATTTTATGTACTCCTTATAATTTGTTTTTTATTAATACTTTTCTAGAACTTATTGACTTACCCTCGTAGTTTGTTAACTAAGTATGCATCTAGTTAACAAAATATTTATGTGTGCATCATGCATCATTAGAAATATTTGGTTACAGTTCTTCTTCGGCGCTAAAGACCCTGTAGAACCTGGGCCTCCTTAACGTCCTTCGCCCATTCTCCTAGTTGTTTACAGTTATCTAACACAATTAGATTGACATCATACGCTGAAATAAACTGTCAACATATGGTCAAAATTTTATTGATAAAAAGTCACAAATTCACTGGTAAGAAGCCCTGCAGTGGCTCAGTGTGGTAACATGTTCGCCTAGTGCGTCGTTAATCCGGATTTGACTCCCAACGGTGCAAAGAACGCTTACTCAGAGATCTCATAAAGATCACACTGCTCACTGTAGTTCGGAGTTTGGTTCCCTAGGCCTTAAGAGTTTCAGATTCCTAAGAAAATTGCAGGTCCAGAGGTTCAGATTCTCTTCGAGAAACAGTAGGTCGCGGCGCAGCCTGACATTGTAGTCCTTGAGCCGTAAAACCACAAACAAAAAACAAATCACTGCGAAGAAAGTGACATTGAAAACAACACCACTAATAATATCGTTTGCAAATGTCAATAGGTCATTTCGATTTCCAGTTATTTCGAAGACAGTGCTCAATTTTCAGAAAACACGGTCTGTTTCCAGTATAATCATCTCCATTAAGTGTTAGTTACAGCAGAATTTTATTCATATCTTTTCTCTCACTCCTGCCATAATATTTCAGTGCTTTTTTTTTTTTTGCACTCAACTTTTCCAACACTGATCTTTTTTTCTCGTTGTTTTTTTCAGTATCTTTTCTCATTCCGTTTCTTTCTCTGTTAAATTGTTAAAGCGTTTTTCGATTGCCTCCACCATTTTTCTCTATTGAGTTTTTTATCTGCCCCTAATATTAATTTTTTCACTATATACTCCATTAACTCGGATAATTTCTTTTATAGAGAAACAGTTACCGTTATGTAATAATATTTAAACTCTCGGTGTTATAAAATAATACGTATTCATGGAATGGGGTTTAAAGAAATCTCTCTTAATTTGGAAATTGTTGGTAGTCTATTCCAAATTTTTGTGTAAAGTCAAAAGAAAATGCCCTTTATTATTTCAGTTAAGAAAATAACAATTAGAATTTTGGTTTTAACAGCTATTTATTTATTATAAATAAAAAATCGAAGCACTTTAGAAAAATTTGTTTTCTTTTAGATCTAAGAATTGGCGAAGGAAACGTTAGAGTCAGCGATTTTAAATTTAAACTATTGATATCCTTCAACCCTTGTTTATAATCTATTTTGCGACATTTATACAATTAATTTAGGTACATATTTGTTTATGTTTCATGTTGTGTTTTTAATATTCCTACAACTTGAAATCTAGGAAAATTCTTAAGTTTACCCCTATTCTTAAAATTTGATTTAAAATTTTATTAAGAAAATAAAATAAATTGTGCTTAAAAGAGTTGTATGCTCGCATGCTTTTGAGTAAGTGATCGAGTGAAAGCGACAATATTTTTTAATTCTTAGAATTTTCTTCATATCTGAAAGAAACAGACACCATACAACGTGTAGAAACATACCTAAGTGTGCCTTAGTCATAAAGAAAATGTATATGTAAGGATAATCCATTCGCATCTCCTTTATGAAGTACGCGCTCTCTTATTTGTTGATCATTGCCTAAAAGTCCTATTTTTTCAATAACTTCTGTTGAAATATATTACCACGAACTTCCTTAATTGTGGGCTTTTAAAGAATAAATTGAATTTTGCAGGAGATAGTATTTTTCTGGAGGGACAGCTTGATCTTGATATTTATGCAATCATGTTTCTGGTACTGTTTCGCATAGTTTTTTTGATGGAGACTTTGTAAATTTCCTCGGCAATGATTTCTGCTTCTCTTCATTAATTAAATAATGATATAATTCACTTACGCTGTCTACCCCGTTTCACTCTCAAAACATACTACAAATTAGAACTGAAGAAAGTTTATAATGCTTCCTTCATAACATATTGTGTTATCTTTGTTAGAATTGCATATTGTGTTATCTTTGTTAGAATTATATATTGTGTTATCTTTGTTAGAATTGTATATTGTGTTATCTTGGTCCTCATGTTCTGACAAAGATAGCACGTAGCTATTTGAACAGCTGTTAGCAACGTTTTTCTTAATGCAACTGAACAACAAACCTTTCGTGTAATTCTTCTTTTCTTGTATTTGTGAAGTGTCTCACGAATAAAGCGAAAGTAAGGGACAGAGACACTATAAATTATACATTTCAAATAAAGTGTTTGTAGTTTATTGAATACGTAGTCTGCTGACAAGGAATATTCGAACCATGTTCCTATTTTTTGTATCGCATTATGTCATCAGTAAAGTAAATTTCGAGATTCCTGCAAGATGGTTTTTGAAGATATACCAAAGCACAATTCAGAACAATACATCTGCGCGTGCTTATCTATAAGCTGTCATGCTCTTTTTTTTTGTATACGTATACCGCACCAACCTTTGAGGGAAGCACGCTTAGAGATGTCTATATCATCCTTCCATGCGGTCCTCTTTCCGAAGAGCGCATCAGTTATCTCCAAAAGGATCTGCTCAATTCTCTGTCAGTTCTCTTTTTTACCATGTTCTTTTGTACCAGGTACATTTTCAATTAGCTCGTTTTAGAGAGATCACGGGCAATTCTTTGTTCGTAGCAACTGACAGTTGGTTGCGATGATCTCTTTCAGAAGGACTTCTTTTGGGTCACGATGAATTCTTATCGAAACCGAAGCTTTGGTTTTTTGAAACATATATCAAAATGGATAAGTGATTTCAAACCTTTAAGTTTTTAACGATTTTAAAAATGATGCTACAAACTTCAAACGAAATATGTGAAATGTACAAAATATATTAAATATGACAGGTATATAAATATATGTAAGATAATTTATAGAAGGTTTTATTGTATCCTACAAGCAATGCAAATCTGTGCCCAATTCAAAAATTGTGAAATGCGAAAAACTGAGAGAAAGTTTTTAAACTTAAATCATTTGTATGAAGATCTATATGTTTCATCAAAACGATACTTAAAGATCAATTAATAATATTAAATATATCCCTAAAATACAAGTGCCGCTATTTTTAATAACCTTTATTGAAACGCTGGTGAGTTTGAATAAATACGACGTTTCGGGAACTCACTGCTCTCATTTTTTCAAGCAAAGGCAAGTGAAGGAAAATGAAAGACGTATAAATAAATATACACAAAAATTATAACATAAAAAAAAACGCGGTGTTATCATTTGCCCCGCGGCATTCGACGTTGTGAAAGTTAGCCATAATATAAGTCTTAGAAAATTGTTGGCGTTAAAAAAATCTATTAATAAAATTTTGTTTTCGAATATTGACGGTTATGAGATGTAGTGGAAATCGTTTGATGGCATTTGTGATGCTCGAGTGACTGTTGAATAGATTTTGTGATGGTATAGGAGTGCAATTACCCTTCACATCTGGGGAAAGTCTGTTTGGATTTTCCGGTGGGAAATCCTAATTCGTGGTATAGCGAATATCTTAGAAGGATTTAGGAGATGTTTTGAGTTATTTGTGGTACGATTTTTCCAAGGGTAGATCTACGAAAATTCTAGAAAAATCTACTATGTAGCTTTGTTATATTCTGGTGCAAAACATTTGTAGAATCCCTATGGTTGGTAGCGTGGTCCTCCTTAAATATATGTTCCGCTAGTCGGTTGTGGAAAAGTCTCCTCCTTCTATAGCCAGGGGTGACTTTTTAAACTAAATGAATGATCCAAAGACCATCAAATAGTAATTTCCACTATAAAATCTCTATACAACATTAAGAAAATTAAATATTTTTAATAGATTTTTTGATGTCTATAATTTTCTAAGACTTACATTTTGACTAGATTTCATTATGTTACACCTCGCGATACAAATACAAATATATCAGAATTTTATTTCATAATTTCATATATTTCTGTTTATATGTCTTGATATTTCTTTCCTCTCTACCTGCCTTTGCTTGAAGAAGGGAATAGTGAGCTCCCGAAACGTTATATTTGTTCAAACATACCAGTGTTAAAATATAACTTATCATTATGTACTCTCCTGGTGAAGGTTTTATGGTTCTGGTGTCGTTATTTTTATTCTTATTATATATTTTAGTTGTATACAATTGGATAAGCAATTTTTATATATGCGTATTTTAATTTATACAAATAGTACTATAATTTATCAGAAGCATGTATTCAGTCAACCAGTCGTTAGTTTAATAATATCCTAGAGAAAGTTAAAGATATTTGTATTGGATATGATACAAAATCTGTTATAAAGGGGGATAGTGTGGAGAAGATGGCCAAGGTAGAGGGAATAATTTCCCTCAAGAAAGGGATAAAAAAATGTTGCTATTCGCTTTAAAGAGGTAAAAAACTACGTTCCAAAAAATCCCTAAATTACGTGACGACTTTTACTAAGTAACACCCACAGTAAAACGTTTTTAGCAGCAATGTTTTTAAATGCTTGTCGTAAAAAAATTCATTAAAATGGTAAAAACATATACCACATTAGAGATTACTAATCAGCCTGTTAACAAAACGTAGTATTTTTTATCATTTCATTTTAAAAATACTTCAGGTATTGTAAGCGTAAAATAATTTGAGGGATAATGAATGAAGGCAGTTTATTTAATGGTGGTACATTAAATTGTGATCGTGGATTTTATGAACAGTAGCTTGGTGCTTATCCTTCAGCCATGCTATTATTGAACTAAATCAAAATTGAGTTTAGCAAGTCTTATCGCGTTTTTTAAAGAAATCTTAATCCATTATATGCTGTAATCAGTTTCATTTTTAGCGTATAGCCTTTTTAGTAAAGTTAGATATATGTTTTTATGATGCTATGAATATTGAAAATATGAAGCTTCGATACTCACCGTATTTTTTTTAGTTAAAAATTTGTCGTTGAATCTAATTACATAGGTCTAAAATTAAAATGCAATATACTAAAAATTTAAAATGATATTGACATTGTAACGCACATTAAAAATGACTTGGTAAATATGAACTTTTTCTGTTGTTGATTTTATTTTAATCCTGTAAAGCGATGCTTTATTTTACTTTTTGAAAGAAAGGGGCTATTCAAGTATTACGTAAGAATCTTTGGGGAGGGGGGTTAAGATTTGCTAATTTTTGCTGACAACGGGAAGTGGGGGGTGCCTGAACCGTGCTAAATAAGGAAGTGATAACCGCCCTGACAAAACAGCAATACTGACAAGGGAAGTGTCTCAAATGCCAATTTCATCTTGAATCGGGACCTATGTCATATGAAAGCTTTACACGAGTATTGAAAGAAATCGAAAGAAATTGAAAAAATTAGTCTACAAAACTCAATTTTCGAATTTTTATGGATTTTTAAAGGTTTGGTAATTACACTGAAACGTAACTTTCTTACCTTACTTGCAAGCTACTCCAGAAGTAGTAAAATAGGGGAATTTGTTTTTAATTTGGCGTTTTTGGTGCAACGAACAAGTTCTTATTCCCCATTGGCGGTTTTTTGTCAGTTCCACTACCTCAACCATATAGGGTTATTCCGGGAGAGATGGACCCCTTTTTAAGAATTGCTATAATTTCGTTATTTATAGCAATATTGGTGAAAAAATGGCACCATAGTATCCTGAAACTATTTTCTAAAAATGTCTATCAGTATAAATGCCCGAGACACTTAAACAAGTTTACTATTAATTTAGAAAAAAAAATGCAAGTTGTCCCTTTATCCCATACCACTCCGGGTTAGATGGACCATGTGCTACGGGAGAGATGGACCTACTTAAAATTGAAACAGGAATGAGACTAAACATTAGTAATAAAAATTGATAATTGAATATTATAATCACAACTTTTTGAATTCCATTATTCAAATTCGTTAGTTTCAGATTTTCTCCACCCACACAGGCAAGGGCGGATTCAGGATATCATGGGGGCGGTTTCGAGAGCCCTCAGGGGAAAATTTTTAGTTT
>QLNU02015360.1:264479095-264497925 GCA_006491805.2 Dysdera silvatica | reverse complement strand
TTTGGTTTTACGGCTCAAAGACTACAGTGGTCATGCTGCGCCGGGACCTACTGTTTTCCGAGGAATCCGAACCTCTTAAGGCCTAGGGAACCAAACCCCGGACTACAGTGAGCAGTGCGATCTTTATGAGATCTCTGAGTAAGCGTTCTTTTTGCACTGCTGGGAGTCGAACCCGGATTAGCCGCGCAATAGGAGAACGCGTTACCACACTGCGCCACCGCAGGGCCTCATAGAGGCAAATTATTATTATAAATATAAAATTATTAATCATTTGTCGAAAAAAATAAAATTTTAACTATATAAAACCTGGTCCAACTTTCCCGTGTCGTCCTGGTCCGTCTCTCCCGATTACCAGGGAGAGAGAGACGAGGCAGCCATTGCGCACACTTTGGCACCATCACCATTACGGTTCATTACAACTTTGGATTAGCAAGACTTACACTTCATGTGAGATGCGGGTTCAAAAATATTATCAGATAACTTATATACACCTTACGGTCTAAATAATATAAAAAACATTTGACTCACCTGATTTGTACTATGTAGCTTTTTCGCTCAACTACTTGAACAAAGACGATAAAAACAACGGACCGTAAGATCTACACCCGCCATTACAAGATGGCACTACCGCCAGCGCCATCTAGCGGTCGGTTAAAGAAAATTAATGAGCGGTCTATCTCACCAGCTGTGCTGAGATGCCTGGTGGTATTCTTTGGCTTGCTTGTACTTTGTGCACACCGGGCTTTCTTTTCGCGTTGTGTTCGAGCAATGTTCCTAGCAGGGATGTTTGTTAAAATTTCTGCGCGTTTTAACTGCAACCAACCAACACACCAAACAATATAATTAAACTTACTCCCTCAATTGAGTGAAATACTTTGCAATCAGGGTTGCCAGATCATCAGCTATAAAAGGAACCCGTTCTGTAGTGAAAACTGTGTAGCCAATGTGGCTAGACGTACATGTCAACAATCTCATGCCGATTTGTCAAAATCAAATTAGAGTGAATTTAAATTATTTTCAAAATTGCGCTTAAACATTATAAAATAAATCAATATAAAATATTTTAGAGCAAATTGCATGATTTTATCACCAATGAAAGAAGTTTGAAGGTTCCTAACTTGTGGGGTCAGGGGTCAGGGCCCCGCAGGATTACCTATCCACTTTGCCCCATCAAAAATTATCCTTTTTGCTCTCAACGCCATTTTGAAAAATAAAGTACTGCCTGTGCTCATTTCTTAACAACAATGACACAAAAGCATTATCCAAAGTAATAGACTTAATACCTGTTTCAGGCATATAGTTCACAAAATTTAATGCGAAATAATTTTTATTATATTGGCATTTAACTGACTTGCGAACAATCGAAAAAATGTTTTCTTATTTTATTCGCTGCACATATATTTCACTGATGCTGAAATAAGTGCAATTTATTCCTACGCACACCTTCAACACTTTTGCACTGACCACTGTTGCCTCCTATGTTTGGATTATTAAACATTAAGCTGATCATTTTTGTCTCCTATATCCACTTTGCCCTACTTTCCCCTATTATGAAGGAGAATACTCGATCAAAAATGGTACAAAAATTGATGGTAGAAAACAAAAATTCATAAAAAACATACTTAGGATAAAAAAAATTGCATACATGAACATAAACATTCATTTTCTAATAATTCTGCTTGTTTATTTGAGAAAAGTTGTTTTTCTGAATCAGTTTTTTAAGAACTTTCCTTTTCGACTTTCAATCTTTGCATCAATTTTAATCGTAGATTCTCCTTCATAAGATGCATGAAAACATTTGATTTGTTGTAAATGTGTTAAGCGTTTATAGCTTTCTAATTTTCTGTAAACTGATTTTATATGAATAAAGCACATAGAGAGTTAAAAAACAAAATACGTACCTCTTCTATTGAAATAAAATTGAGTGTAGTCTTAATTTTTGATACGAGTTTATACTAAATTACTAAACAATTACTGAATCTTCAATCGAAGGCATGTTTGCAATATACCACGGTTTTTTAAAGCTTAGTATGGAATAAACATACTTTTTATCTATCTGACTTTTTCATTTCCAAGTAAGTCTTCACCATCTGTCGTAAAATGCAGAACTAATAGATTAGATTGTAAATAATTAATTTTGTGTATTTTACAAAAGAATTATTTTTTTACATATCTCATGTTGGAACTTACAAATGAAGCATTCCTCCTTGTCAAGTAGATTTGTTCGCGTACCGGCTTTGCGTATTCTACCATTGTTAATTGAGCAGTGCAGATATTTTACTTGTGATAAACTCAACTCTTTTTTTTTTTAATAACATTTTATAAACAATAAAGATATATTTTCATAGTGTTAGTAGCAGTAGTAGTTAGTAGAAGTAGCAAATTCTATCACTTGGAGAACAAATTTACGCATATGAGCCAAAGCTATGAAGAAAGTTGTGGAAGATGAATATAACTTACCAGCTCGTCCCCTTTACAGGACGATGATAAGCTAGCTAATCCTTTCAAAGTATTTGCATACATAAATCCATAATCTTTAGTCTTGGCATACTGAATTGTGCTTGATGAAGGCAGCCATCTTGATGATCACCATGAGGGTGTAAGGAGCAGTGGAATTTTTAAAAGCTGCAAATTGTGGCTGAATTTTACAATATACGAGTATTGTGTGAAATCTCCGTTGAAACATTGCGCCAGAATTGAAAGCAAACTTGGTATTAGGGACGTTTCAGATCTCGGAGAATTAAAAGGAGCAAGCAACCCGTTAATAAAATTCAAAGTCGATAATTTTTCTTATTTTGTGGAGATGCGTACAAAAAATGGGATAAGGTACTCAAAGAAACAAAAAAACAACAACATGTATAATGTAATCGGTAATACATTGTAGCTAATAAGAAATAACATTTGCATATTTCTGTACCACAGATGCTGTACTTTTTATAAATATGTAGCTCCATAGCGCAGTGCCTGGCTTCCCGTATTAAACCTTGCATAGCTTTTCCCAAATTGAGAAATTCTTATCCGGAGGGTATTACCTGAATTACCTCAGCTCAAGATGCAGTGTAACGCAGCCCTCAGAATTGAGGAAAACTTGTGCGGAAGCTTCACGGGCAACAGTGTTGCGTGGTAATAATTAAGGTTTTTGTGGAATATCTAAACACCAAGACTGCACATTTGATTAATTAGCATTTTTAAAACAAATAAAGAGAATAGAGAAATTCCTTACAAATCGCTGGAATTACCCACGGCGTTAGCCAAGCGAAGAACGACAAGATACACCTGGTAATTAGAGAAGCAACAGTTCGTCGGACATGGCCAGGTGTGCAGCGAGTGTGAATCTAAATTAAAAGGATTTCGCGGAAACAATTCGGTCTATCTCCTCGCCAGAGTATTCCTGGCAACAGGTTTGGCATTCCTGACATCGCATCCTGTATCTCAGGTGCCTTTCAGTATTCATTACACCCTCTTCCGCCCACCTTCTCCAGTCTGCAAGGACACACGTACGAGCTTCCAGTAGTAACAAATGATGGAACAAATACCGAGGAATCAGTGACGAGAACTTGGCAAAAGTAGGATATATCTTTGGAGGAAAAAGAAACGACTTGCAGAGAAATGGATGGATGGGTGGAAGAATGGATGCTTTGTGGCGGCTCTCCTGATAGATAGATGGCTTTGGGGCGAAGAGAGAGTGAGTGTGTTTCTGAGGAACAGTCATTCATGCAGATTGTTCAAACTGTGTTTGGATTGTAATCGAAGTTACAGTCTGGATGAATGAATCAGGAATGCCGTCTTGCTGCTTACCCTTCTCTCCTCTCCCTTTTCCCAAGCTGTCTTTGTCGCGGAGCACCCTTGCTCGGGGATTCTCTCCAATCCTAGGTACAGATCCGAATCTAAAAGATGCATGGTTCCCGCTTCCTGAAATTAAAAGACCTTTCCCTTAATATAATTTTTTTTTCTCATCAAAGCTCAGCTGAAAGAAGTTTGCGATCGCAACACGCTCTGCTTGAATCTATTGCGATGTAGACTTGACATAAGCAATAGCGAATCTTTCATGGGCTAAAATAATGATACTATTTTAAGAATGCTCTAAAGCGAATATGTATAAAAACAAAGGGGTAACAGAATTATTATATACAGTAATTTCTCTCATTAACAGCTTTCAGAGGACTAAAAGGTTTTTAATCGGAATAATATACTGAGTAAGAAGAGACTTTAATACGTTAGTTAATTTTTTTTCACCATTGAAGGTTTAGGAATATCAATACTTTTTGATAAACGCATAAGCCTGTTTAGATATCGTTATTATTATTATCATTATTAGGCATTTGCATAGTCCATCTTGAATTTGACTTCTGGATATAATCTTTAATATTGGGCCCTTCCCAAGGGCCAGAGATACCAAAAGAGTTTTCATAAGATGTGAATAGTTCTAAGCAAAGCGACATTTTGAAGTTGGTGTATTAAAATAACATTGTCAATTCCTACTGTACTAAGATGATTTTCAAGATTTGACGGGATTGTTCCTAATGCTCCTATTATTATGGGAATGACAACTGATTCTTTCCATAACCTTTCGTCTTCGATTTGTTTATCTTTGCACTTGATAATTTTGTCAAATTTTTCTCCTGATTTGTTGAGAATCCTTGATTTCCAAGAACAGCCACATCTATTAACCAAACTTGCTTCATTTCTACAATCGTTAGATCAGGTGTATTATGTGCAAGGTATTTATAAGTTCGTTATTATTATTAATTTTATTATTTGAATTACACATTACAATTTAAAGAAATCACACACAATACAATAATAAAGGAGTAAATTATAGTAATGAAGTGAATATATATGATTTATAGTTTTTTTTTATTTAGAAAAAGGTCCAAAAGTGTCGATTTTCTTCATTTCTGTCGCGTTTTCAGAATATTTTCTTCTAACTTTTTAAGGAGTTGAAACGAATCGACTTCTTTGTCAGAAGAGATAATATACCTGCGAAGGACATTTAGAGATTCACTGGCTTCTTTGAAACATGAAGGGTGGCAATTCGTCCCCTATTTCAAAATCCAATGTATCTTCATTTAAATAAACCTGTTTCCTCTCTCATGAATATCCTCTTTCATTAGTATCTTGTCATAAATTTGATCCAAACATCTTAATTCTATTACTAAAACATCTTGAGCTCACTGTTATAAAACTCTTCTAATGTCACTCCTGAACCTTCAGCAAGCAAGTACCATTCATTCGGTCATCATTTTCGACGTCGATTTCCCTTATTTCTATGTTTAAAATTCCGGCCACATAAAATTGGTTTTCAAAGTATTGAAATGAAATTTGGTCCTATATTCTATCCCGAATATAGCATATACATTGCTTTTAAGGCTGTCAAGTTCTTAATTCCCGTCTGTTTAGTAACCCAGATTAATAACTTTTGGATTAAAGATTTTCTATAATAACTTTTCATAAGGTGAATAATGTCTAAATCTAATGGATTTAATTTGCTAATTCAGCTTGCGGAAATCCCATTCACATTATTGAGGCCGGGAATATCTGGTGCGTGAGCAGGTCAAGTAGCAATAGATTTTTTTTATTCTCATTCCACATTTGAGCATTTAATTTTCTAATCCGATCGATGAAAATTTGCAATGTCATCCATGCTTTAGTGTTATTTGTGTTGTGTCATGGCTTTTCGTTTACACTTTTAAAACACTTTGGCTTCGCAAACTTGCCAATCATTAGCGGGGTCAATTATTCCGATCTATCACATGCACAACAAAACAGATCTTTCTTTGCTTATTTTTTCACCATACTTCTCGTTTTTGAACACCAGTGTTTCAGTTGGCAGTAAATTATTGAAGAGGCCTGTTTCATCGGCATTGAAACGTTTTTTTTATCAAATCCTTTCGCAATAACCTGTACTACGTATACCATTCTTATACTTTTTTATCACCAGAAGAGACACTTCCTTCACATGCACTTTTCAAACATCATGCACCCTTTTTAACTTCAACATGCCAATCGTAAAAAGCACGAAACTTTCCAACTCCAAATTTAGTTGCAAGAGATATAGGGCTTTTTATTTTAGCAGTACTCCAGAAACTGTAATGGTGGATGCTCTTTCCTCTTTAAAACATTGTACAAGAGGCTTGTCAAATTCTTTTGTTTTAAAACAATGCATTTTCAGATATTTATTCTGTGATTATCCGCATTTTGTGCAGCCTCTAATAGCTTTTCGTGACTTGCTGAAGTTCCTCTAAGAGTAAACTTGGGCAGCTGAATTTGTTCAGCTAATTCCTTTTTTTCCATAAACTTTTTCCATTCTTTAATAATTTTTACATTATCCTGAAGCGTGAGATGCTTTCTATTCCCAGCCATTTCTCAACTAAAGTGGCTAACTGGAAGCTCACCAGTTCAGACAGTCACTTGGCGTACTTGCATTCAACGTTAAGAAAGGCGAAAAAGGAAGAGCAGTGCTAAATGTCCGTAAAAAACAGGAGTCGTTAATGCATTAATACCATGAGGCCTTTTCCGTAATGACAAAATAAAATCGCTGAGCGGAAAAACCCATTAATTAAAAGGCCGTTATCGAGAGATTACTGTATATAAATAAAACATTGAATATTGGAAATAAGCTGGCGAATGCAGCTTAATATCACAATATTTATAAACATTTCGCATTCGCAAACGTGATACGTAATGCTACAAACGCAATCGATGCTACCCAATGAAACTAAATGAGTATGCAGTGAAATCTGTGCATAGCGCTTCTCAAAGGATAGCAAAAGATACCGTTGTAGACAAGATCGAACACGATACTGAGGGAGGACACAGTGGGGAGGTCACAGGGGTCATGACACCCTCAAATATATTTTTTCACTGTAAAAAATTCCAACTTTCATGAAAAATGAAGGGTGTTATTCCAAGACCATGGCAAATTCTGTCCTTGACTCCCCCCAAAATGAAAGCCTGTGTCCGCCTCTACACGACACACGCTATATCTGTCGAGACTGGGTGAAAATATCATTACTGACAGATTTCATTGCATTTGTTTAGTTATTTAAAGTACAGAAACTTCAATAAACTTTTATCTAAATTAGCAAAATTAATGATATTGCTTACACATACGCACAAACACATTTTGAGAACTTTACAATGCAAATAATGCTCCCATTCAAGTGCTAAAATAAAAAATATCACGCTTCAAACATCCTTTAAATGCATTATGACAAAAGAGGAGCTAAAATTGCATAATTAAGGCATAAATACGAAATTGAAATTACGTGTGAAAAAACATTATGTCTGGTTATATATTTTGAAAGCTATGCATAATATTAATTTTACTCGTCAGTTTCAGGTATATCAAATGCTAATTTCATTAAAACCATATTTTTATACTTATTACTAATACCGTGTACTTAAAAACATACTTGGTTCACCCAGAAAAGTCTATGATAATTATAATAATTTTTTTTTTTGGTTTTCTAGCTATTTTTTAAAATAAGAGGCAAGAATATTCAGTATATGTCTTTGATAGTATTCATTTCGTGTACATGAAAATACAGAAGATTTTAAGCATTTAATTTGTTGACTTTTTAAAAAAAGTTCTTATGCATCAATAGAAAATACATAATTAAACTTATTTCTAATAAACTGTAAGAAGTAAATTTCATGAATCCGGAACGTATGAGAAAAGAACAAACACATATGTTCCATAACGCTCTATTGCATTTTTACGACCAATATCCATTGGTGTGCAAAAATTAAGGACGGGACAGTTTTTCGCATGTAACGTCGCACCTCTGTGTTTCAAATGGGTACAAAGCATACCATAATATTTCCAAGATGTAAGATTAAGGAAAATGTGAACAATACTGACCAAGAAAGGAATCCAAAGGATACAAAGGACTTTTATTCAAAAGTGGGCTTTCAGCACAGGAGGACAGAAGACAGAAACGTCCATGTGACAGGCGGCAGACAACAAAAACAGTTTTCAGTAGGGGATATGATTACCCCTGATTGCGATGCAGGATGTACACCATCTGTTCATGTTCAGTAAGAGGTTGTTGACAAGCTCTTGAGGCATCATAGCCCATTCCTCTTATAACGCCAAACCCAGCTGGGGAATCATTGCTGGCGGATGGCAACATGCTGCCAGGCGTTTCACAAGAACATTCCACACGTGTTCTATTAGATTCAGGTCCGGAGACCGTGCGGGCCATTCCATACGATGAATATCTTCACTCTCTGACAGCTCAGCGACAGCAGCTGTACAATGAGGTGTAGCGTTGTCATCCATGATGAGGAATTCTGGGCCCACAGCACCCCGGAAAAGATGGACATAAGGCAGGAGAACTTCGATACAATAGCGGTCACCAGTGACTGAACCCTCTTGGAAAATGTGGAGCTTTGTACGGCTACCAAGCATTATGCCTCCCCAAGCCGGAACTCCTCCACCTCCAAATCGGTCCCTTTCGACCATGTTGGAGGGGTGATTTCGTGTCCCCCGCTCTCTCCAGATGTATAGACATCCAGAATCGCTAATGAGACTAAATCGACTATCATCCGTAAACAGCACTCATTGCTGAGCTTCCTATTCCTTGTGTTTCGATGTTATATGATGATATGCAATACTGGCCCTGCTGTTGGACCCTCCAATGAAAACGTTGCTTTATAGATATACTATGTTCTGTTTAAAATATTGGAATATGTTATCGTCGCTGGCAGTGGCTTATTATGCATTTCAGGGGGCAGTGGCGCGGGTCTGGACTTCACTTTACTATACCGTTGATAGAAAATACGTAAAAAAAGACTGACAAGCGACGGAATGTCCCTGGGACACGACTGCTTATAAAATAAGAGAAAAATACTATTAATTATAATTTTTTCCCACAACAAAGAAGAAAAGTGGTTGAATCTAGTGGCAAACAGCCCATTCCGATCCGTATACATCCCGTCAGTGGTATGAGTGATTTGGCACGAGAAATCACCAAATCTGGAGTTTGCTGTTAATTATAACGTAACTAAACTAACTCTTTAGTGAAGTTTCCATATCCCAAAGTTCAAGTAACACGTGACCTAAGCAAGTTTTTAAAAACCAGTGAAATCTTCGTTTCCTATCTCTCTTCGTGGCAAGGGGCGTACATTCGCGAACGCATATGTAATTGCATTAAAGCGATGTTAAATGGGTTGGCTTTGCCTTATTATTGGTTCAACTATGATTTGAAATAACTTATTAAATATTGATTTTAAGCAAAAATTATATTGGACATTTTTTATTCCTTTTTTCACAAGGAATCGTGTAGTGAATTCTTTTCCCGCCATTTTGTATGCTACTTTTTCTTGTTTTTGTAGCGGATTGATATAGTTTTTATTTGTAAACGTCTTTTTTGCTCAGTTCAAAGCTAATTATAGCACATTTTCCAATTTGTTGGATAATATAACTTTGTAAGCAAACACGCATGCGTGACTATTTTTCTCAGTCAATTTAATCTTCGATTGCGTAATTTTTACTCATTTAAGCTTGGTAAACCTTGCACCAATTACACCTAAAATACAGTTTTCGTACTAACGTTGGTTTGTGCGCAGAGCACCCATTCTTTTTAAACCCAATCGAACACTCAAAGTTCTGTAACGTATTAAATTTTGGAGATGAGGTTTATTCCAGTGGTCTGTAAATGGCTGTTTCCAAGAAACAATAAGAGGAGTTTCATTTTCTTAGTTACGTTATGAGAAATATGCGGAAATGGCTGGTGGTCAGGTGGTCAAAGTTTTGAAAAGCTGTGAGGCTCTGCAGTGTTAACACGTTCGTTCAGCACACCGTTATCCTGTGTTTGTCAAAAGAAGAAAGCTTGTCGACTAACTGCTCTCTGCGGTCCGGGGATTGATTCCCTGGGGGCCGTGACGGGGTTCGGATTCAAAGAAAAACTGTAGGTTCTGGCCCAGCATGACTCTTGCTGCCCTTGCATCGTAAAAATCACAAACAAAAGCTGCGAGATCCTTGCTTTGATACATGTAAACGCATTTCAATATTATAAGGCTAGAAATATGATATGAAGGAGGAAGTTGGCGTGTATAATATTTTATATGTGCCTTTAATAATATTTGTATGATAATTTAATATGCCGACTTTGTGCAGATGAGCTCTATCAGTGGTATGAAATTGAGTAGACCCTGGAAATAAATTGCTCTCTTCCCTCGGATAATAATTTAAAGTTCTACATAATTATATTTAACGCTAAAATATGTAACTTAAAATTTCAAACGCCCAGAACTTTCTGTTGAAAGATAAATAAAAAGAAATCGACATTCAAGCGTCTTAAAAATAAAAATTACTGACTGCGGAAGTGTTCCTGCGAACCTAAATATTTATTTATTTAGGTTGATATATTTTCCCTTTCGACTTCTCCGCGGTGAAAGTGAAGCAGAAGAAAGCATCTGTTGCATTCGAATGTTTAATTTAATACCACTGTTGATGCAGAATAAATGATCCAGGAAGGAGAAATGCCGCTTTGGGATCTACTCCGGGCCAGGATGGGCCGGAGAGTATTTGTTTTCGCATCACTTCCAGACCAACGACAATTCCTGGTCTTCGAAAATAAAGTGGCTGCTTCTTCATACGCCCTCCACCCCACCTTTTCCAGATCCGCCCACGTCACGAGGCAAACCGTTCCGGGAGCCGTACCGCATTCCGTTCCGGAAGATTTATGTGGTTATGGGGCGGGGGGCAGAACTCGTCCTGGAGGGTGGAAATTAGGTTTACACTACCGAAAAAAACTCGTCCAAAATTGCTTTTTAGATTTCCTGGGAGTTTGAGATAGCTGGGTGAAAAACTACCAAACCCTTTACATTATACCCCTATTTTTTTTTCACGCCGCAGTGGAAACAGATACCACGCGACAGAACCTTCCAAAATCATAAAAAACAACGTCTACCTATACCGCCATTGGTTACTTTTGCCGCTTCGGTAAGCTTGACGTTTGACTTTAGTTTATTTGGTATGCGGGCCAGGCACAAACCCGCAGTTCTCCTGTTATTAAGTGTAGCCACCGGCGAGAGAAAGTGGAAAGAAAGAAAAAACAACCCTTGTATTCCATCCAATTGATATGAATGGTCTTCAGGCCAGTCTCAATAATAATATTTTCTCTCGGCCTTCCATATTGGCATCATTTATATATACATCTCTCCGTATATATATATATATATATATATATAGATATATATCTTACAGAAGGAACATTGGATCTCGGCCTAAACTAGTATATCCGGGCAGGATTTCTCTCTTGGTGTTCCGGGAAAGCGGCAGTGAAGCCGGAAAAGATGTTTATAACGGACAATTTTCGCGAATAGGGATCGTAAACATTCCAATTCCGGGTCTCTCGTAAAACGGTGAAGTTCAACTATCGGGAAAAAAGTGCAGCTGGGAGCTTGCTAAATTTGTGGTCGGAGGCTTGCCGGATCTCCTTGCAGACGTTTTGCTCCGGGATTTTTCGTGAAACGGGAGTGTTTATCATTCCGGTGCTGGCCTTTCTGCCGTATATATGAATGGATGATGGTAGATAAACCGCAGAAACTGGAAAACGGGATCCCTTTTCTTTACCGTCATTGTATTTTTATTTATACTTCGGTGGGAAGGGAGGTCGATTTAGTTTAGTGGTTTTGATCGCTCGGAAAGAAAATTCAATCGCTTCTGATTCTCTCTGCCCCATCTCAATCGTCTCAGTTTCAGATTTTTGAAAGAAACATCAGCTTAACTTTGATCCATATATATATATAATGTTTGAAACATAGGGCATCTGACTTTTTACCTCGGGGTGACTTGAGAAAAGGAGAGTGGGGGCCTATAAAACCATTTTTATCTCGCAATCATAAAAGCAGTCTCATATTCTAATAACCAGTGCGCGAAACATAGTCAAATATAAAATACTTTCTACTGAAAAAAACAAACAAAACAAAAAAACAAAAAAAACTACGAAGCAAACAAAAAATTAGCAAATAAAAAATTATTGAACTTCCATTTAGGATTATTTCAGCATTAAAAAAAATATTAAATTTGAAAAATATAAATTTAAAATAATAAAAAATTACCCATTCAGCTAAGACAATAAACGTACAAAATGTACAAACCGCCTACCGAAAGTAATCAATGGATAGATTCAGAACCAAAGATTGGAAAATATAGAATTGAAATATATAATAAAGCTAAGAATTACGCTGTTTAAAAACAATAAAACTTCAGAAAATTTGAAAGTAACAAGCGTAAAATGCAATAAAAATTAAGTAAAATTACGATGTATCGGTTTACACTTAAAGTTAACAAAATGAATTAATGAATGATACATTAATATTTAAAAATTCAATGAAACGAATGATGGAATGAACCTATGAACTTAATATGTTGAAGAAGATGCGATTTTATTTTATAAACTGAAAATATTTTTTTCATCATTCAACTGTATTTAAGGTCACAGGGCAAATGAAATATCGTAATTGTATCTCAGGAGGAATGTCACAATTGTATCTCAGAAAGAGAAATGTCAAAATTTTATCTCAGAAAGAGAAAGGTCATAACTACATCTCAGATAGAGAAATGTCATAATTATATTTCAAAAAGTGAAATGTCATAGTTGTATCTCAGGAAAGGGGATGCCATAATTGTTTTTCAGAAAGAGAAATGGTAATTTCATCTTCAACGAAGTTACTGAAAAACAAACAAACCATGTTTTACATTTAATTCAGGTCTGATAAAATGAAGAGAATATACTCGTATATCAATATATTTAAATCAACTATAAAAATGCATGAACTATCATACATACTCCTGTATAAGATTAAGAAAGGCAGGTATGAATCAAAGTTAACTTTTCCTCCCTAGACCTCGTGGAAGTCTTGTGCTCTTGCTAACATTGGTTCCTCAAGCCCGTTTTCGCTCAATGTAGTATTTGAGGGTTAAAATGTGCGGTTTCAATAACGCAACGAAGAAATCATTCTGCGATGATTTAGTTTCGAAAACTGTTAGTTCGATTCTCCTTTACTAAATAAAAAACTAAACAAAATTGTGCAAAAGGGTTGTGGTTGAATCTCAACATATTATAAACTGAATAAGATCAAATTATAATCATAAATAAGTAAATATTAAATACTTACATCATACTTTAAATTCTTAATTTAAAATAGACTATATAATTAAAAATTGCGGTAATGTTAAAAGGACCTTTAAAACTCCAAAAAATGCTATACATTTTTCATCCCAAAAAATTTACACTATTAGTTGTGTTTTAAAATAGCTCATAGAAAAAACCCGCCGATTATCAACTCGCAGTGGCGAAAAGAAAAATTCATTAAATCGTAATTTTAAGTGGCCATAAAATTTTTAAATGGATTTTCTCAGAACGTGCTTTTTGAATTTGCGCTCATGTTAACATGAAAACCGTTTAATTCAATTGAGTAAAATTTTCCAAAAACAAAAGCTGCATTATATGATATTTTACTTTTACCAGTGGGTGTACGCGCGCATTGATAGACAGATCTAGGAATTTATAAAGTAGCAGAACACACAAAGAAAACATAAAACTTATACTAAATCATCTATCACGTAAAGAAAAGGGTTTCGTCATTGTCTACGACTGCCATTTACTACGTATTTTCAACCACTGTGCTTGCTATCTAAAAAAAATAATAAAAAAAAATAAAATCAAACAATGAACGTCTATTTTATTGGTAAAGAATCTAAAAATTATGAGCAAATTCTATTTAGTCCTAATCCAAGTTAAGTCCTTAAAAAAATGCGGATCTAGTTCCAAGAGATTGTCCTTCTCGAATTCGAGATCCGAGCTAAACAGAACAAGCGCGTTTGCTGTTCGTTCGAACAATTAACAACAATTTCCATTATTCATTGTTAAACGGATGTTGGTAAACCGACAATCTAAGTATAGGGCCTCCGATGTGACGGTATTCTAAGACCGAGTTCATCAATTCCACTTTTCGGACTTTTCTCTCAGCTATCTCTTCTTCTTAATGAGAGCGACCTTAACCCACGAGGGATTTTTTCCCCGAATGTTTTTAGTTCGTAGCCGGCCTTTTCCCTCCCCCCATGAGGGAAGAATTAATGATAAGGATAATTTTTTTTACGCCCATTATACAAGACATTCCGCATCCCGATTTTTTTTCCCTCTTTCTGTTGAGGAAGCATTTACTGGCCCTCGTTAATTATTTTACACGGCCGTTAAATTGTTTCTTTTAATGAATGAAAAGGGTGTTTTTTGGTGCGTAATTGGTCAGATCGTTTCTTAATGAGGGAAACTGTTTTCTCGTCCCAAGTACCAGAGACGATATTGTGATTTACGAGATACTGAAAATGAAGTGATTCCAAAGTTAAACCCTATTAAATTAAGCCGCTTGTTTGACTCAAATTGGCTTTCTCGTTTCTCGCCCTGCCTTTGTTAAAATGTAATATCGATTAGAGGATTGTTTTAGATCGATATACATACTTTTTATTCCAGATTTTAATTGAAAATCATCAGTTAAGATTAATTGTCGCCATTTTTTATTGACGCGCAATTTCTGGTTATTTCTAGATAAAATGGCAATCGTGCTAGAGTAATTAATTCATATTTTATAATATTAAAAAATACTTAAAAATAAGTTTAATACCTGGAAATACTACCATGAAAGTGGAAATGTATCAGATGCTCACTTCGATTAACTATCCCCTAATCGATACTTTTAATTAATATTAAATTAATAATTCTTTCAAATTATAAATGAACGTGCGTATCAGCTTAACGATCTTGGCGCAGTATAGCCCAGATGCTCTTGCGCCATAAAAAATCCAAACAAACAAGCTTAACAATCCTGCACGTTTTACTTAAAAAACTCTAGTGGATACATCATATTAGGAATAATGATACATCTCTGTTCAATCGCTTGACTACAGCTTGCAAGAATGATATAAAACACCGATGCAGAAAATTCGCCTTACACAACTACAATTAATCGTTTGTAACTGACGACGAAATTGAACATTCGTTTGATGAAGAGTATGCTAAATATAAGCTTTCTGATATGAATAGGGAAGAATTGAATATGCAATTTTCTTGTTTGCGTTTTACGGCTCAAGGGTTGATAAGGTTATGCTACGCTGGCACCTGCAGCTGTCCGAGGAATCCGAAACTCTTTAGCCTGGGATATAGAGTACAGTACAAAACGCCAGACAACAATGGGTAGAAAAACGGAATGCATTCTATAGTACCATGACATTAGCAAGCGTAAATTCATGTAGTGTCCATTTGCTGAGCTGATGCACTTTCCAAGGACGATACAAATGTAAATGAATGGCTTCGTTACTGAATTTGAATCTTCATGTCAACATCTGGCAAGTTGGAGTAGAATTTGCTTCAGTTACAGTCTTCAATTCATCGTCGTTGATGATAGACGATCGGTCAGCATGTGGCTTATCTTCCAACGACTCGTAATTTTTGAAACCGTTTTTGAGGGACACAAACTCCAGAAAAACTTTTTCCGAAAGCCTGACATCCCTTTTGGGCCATTTTCGAAGCGTTTGTTCCAAGTTAAAAGCCTAATAGTATATGCGAGTACGAATAATTGAAGTTGGAGTTGCTTATTTCCGAGCGAATTTTCATGATATTGTAGCGCCTCATTTTCATCTTTTTTGTATAGAAGCAGGCTCCACACTACGACTGGATTTCAACGTCTGGCACATATAACGCCGCCTCATCTTTGGTCCTCCACGTCACATATTTTAAATTTTGTGGTTCTGAGAAACCTCACGATTTTTTTGGTCATCTAGTATTTGTACCAGTAAATATAATATTTTTTGAGAACAGAAAAAGTTATTGTCATGTTTACATGAAATAAAAACCATACTTTGAAACTTAGATTGAAATTGTGATTAACTTATATCTGTATTGGCATGTCATTATGTATTTCACTGTAATTTACTTTTTATCATGCTCCTGACAGTTGATGGATTTCTAATAAATACAGAGTACTTACTTTATATCCCGCTTTATTACACAGAATACATTCTAATTTTATATAATTAATGTATTATGGGCATCTATGTATAGTTAGTAGAAACATACACAGATCGTGACATTTGGCCATATGTTCATATTTTATAATCCATTGATAAAAGTGATAGAATATTTTATAACATAGTATGATTTGTAATATTGTCGATTCCGCTTAATCGGGTCACATCGGAAATAGAACATTTTTGCTCAATTAAGCGACTGCCCCAAATAGATGAATTTCACATGAAATTAAACAATGAATATTTTTTCAACACTACATCTATGCATGATATTCTATACATAAAGGAAAAAAATATATATAAATTTTTACGCCATGTCATACATGCGAGGCGGTCTAACTGGAACTGATCGCGTTGTCAGTTTTACCCAGCTCGCAAGTCGAGACGTATGACGCCCATGCGCGTCATGTGCGTACCAACGCTGCATCACCTCACCGACGGCACACATTAAGCGATATGTATCTGAAGCCCTGTTGTACTGTACTATATAAGATCACATTATATTAAATTGTTTGTACCTTTTTTCTATGACTATATGTAACATAATATGTATGTACAAATTAATTGTAATCTTAAAATTTTGTCCCAGTTAAGCGATGTAAATTATTATTAGTTTCTTGGTTTAGGTTCCGTTCTTTGAGATTTGTCCCAATTAAGTGTCTGCCCCAATTAAGCGATGACCCAATTAAGTAAAATCGACTGTATACAATTACAGCAGACAAAACCATTTTTATAACAAGAAAATACGTTTTCGTTTCTTGTAGTCCTTGAGCTGTAAAACCACAAACAAATAAAAAGTTTTCATTTTATACTTCTTGCAAAGTGAAAAAATTAATTGAAATTGGTCCAAAAAGACATCTGTTAATGATATTGAACAAATTCGTTTATAGTTTTCGGTGTCCTAATGTTTAAAGTTGACCACATATTCATTCTGTAATGTGTTTATTACATAAGCTTCTGTTAAGCTTATTTGTCTGTCTTGTAGAAACTAACCTAAAGAAAAAGGATAAAAAAATGCATCATATATATAGAGAGGCGTATATCACTTTAAGGTGTTTTGCGCATTAGAGCAATTCGTTAATGCGGCGCCTCGCTAATATGGCGCTTGTCTTACGCTTAATGGGTTTTTCAGTGGTGACGATGTATTTTATTTATTACTTTTCTTTTGAATCATCTTTAGATCTAGCGCTATTGCGCACTTAATAAATAATAGTGCAGTGAAACCCTTCTTAATGGCTACACTGCTCTTACGGTCAGAAAAAAAAATTCTCCGGCAGAAGCTCATTTCATCATCAACAACCATTTTCAATCCACTGTAGGATGGAGGTCTCTCTGTTATCACACATACCAATAGTGGGGGAAAAGGAAATACAGAGAAAGCGGCTTTAAGCTCACCACGTTGGCCAGACGGGTTGGCAAGCTGGACCTACAGTTTAACGAAGAATCCGAACTTCGGTCACCACAGCCAAAGTTTGGAGCTAAGGTGAGACTCGTTGTGTCACCCCCATTACGGAGTAACCGTTACCGATGACGCTTTACAACGGCGATCCGTCGAGTGCCGGTATTCTTGGCAGAGGACGCCTGTGGGACAAGAAACTCATTTTCAAAACTATATTTCATATCCCTGCGTAGCGGTCACCTTCAAATGCGGACACTGTTTTCATGATTCATTCCATTAGATTATGACCCCTGTACGAACAGGAGAAAATACGATTGAACTTCGGCCTTCACTAGGAGCGTTTCTCACAACAAGAAACTAAGGATAAACAGGATAACAGATGGGAAGAATTTTCAGTTCCAGTTAACAAAGAGCGGCATTTGACTCGGATTTGCTGATTCAGATGATTATTGCTTAATAAAGATTTTGATAATAATTCAATAACATAGGGATACATTGCGCGAAACTAACAAACGATTATCAGCACACACCATCTCAGTTTAAATTTAGTATTTTCTACTTGACATAGGCTCCGTAAACTAGAACAAAACTAAATTCATTTTACTGTAAGCGTAACGATGGCAAAACGGTGAATTTAAACTCGTAATTAAAAATAAATTTTAATATTTAACGTTGTTGTAAATTTACTTATTATATCTAGCAAATGCTTACGTTGATTCTCTTATGTGCTCAAAAATACATAAGTTTCGAAATGAATTATTTAAATGATTGAAATGTAATATTTCAGCTATTTGAGAATGAACCCTCCCTTTTACGGTCACCCCCATTTTACGGACAACTTTTTCTGTCCGGCGAGTGTTAGCTAATGAGGGGTTTCACTGTAGCACTAATATACCTTTAGGCTCCTAGGTGAACTGGAAACTGAAAAAAGGCTAAGATTCGTTTTAATGAAAACGATCACTCAAGCTTTCGGACGCATCAGCAGCAGTCCTTCATCAGGAGTAATGACGATGTTATGTTTCTGTCTCTTTTTATACTTGAAATTTCTGGAAAACCCTTCATCAGAGTAGTCCCGCAGAATGGAAAAACCCAGTGGGAACCAATGGGAGGCCTCCAATAGGAATCAGTGTTTAACCTTTTGTATGTAAATTTCCTCCCTGGTACCTTGTAAGTAGTGGGGAAAAGGGGGTTCCCGGCGCAGGAGCAAGGCGCTTCGGAAGCGCCGAAACGCCATGCCCCCCCCCCACCTATGGCACCAAGGTGGCGAGAGGTAGTGGGTGGCCTGCGAGGCTGCACGTCTGGCGCAGACAGGTTGCACGAATGTTTGGCGCGTTTTTTCCCTCCCAAGGATATTTGGCGTGTTTTTTATTTTTTTTAACTCTGCTGATTTTT
>QLNU02015360.1:264462460-264475375 GCA_006491805.2 Dysdera silvatica | reverse complement strand
GGGAATGCTCATAATCACCGATTTCCTATTAGAAATATAGGGAATCATAAAACCAAGTCTATTTTGGCATGTAGCGAAAGATTTCCAAAATAACTAAAAATTAAATAAATATAAAAGTAAAAATAAAACAAAAACAAAAAAACTCACGATTGAAAACAATAAATATTAAAAACTTTTGATTAAAAACAATAAATATTAAAAACTTTCGATTAAAAACAATAAGTATTAAAAACTTTCGATTAAAAACAAACAAAAAATTTTTTGATTAAAATAAAAATTTAAAAACTTTTGATTAAAATAAAAATTTAAAAACTTTTGATTAAAATAAAAATTTAAAAACTTTTGATTAAAATAAAAATTTAAAAACTTTTGATTAAAATAAAAATTTAAAAACTTTCGATTTAAAAAATTGTAAAAGTTTAAAACAGGTAAAATTTGTAATTAATTTAAAAATTGGCAGAGTTAAAAAATAAATAAATAACGCGCCGAATATCCTTGGGAGGGTAAAACGCGCCAAACATTTAAGCAACCTGTTTGCGACAGGCGTGCAGCCTCCCAGACCCGTGCCACCTTCCAGGCCTCGCGCCACCCTGGGGGCCATGGGGGGGGGCATGTCGCTTCGGCGCTTCCGAAGCGTCTTGCTACTGCAGCGGGAACCCTCTTTTTCCCCCTACTCTTGTATCTTACTTATATACGGTTTAATACAGTAATGGCTTAACGACTGTAACTTGAAACTTAACCGATGTAGGAACAAGCATAGGCATAATCTGGCGGATGAGGGGGGTACATGCCCCAGTGTTTTGCAACAGAGACAAAATCGTATTTTCACCCACTTTGCCCCTCCACTTATGCTATATTTAACCCGCAAATTAAACCTATGAAAACAAGGTATCCCTGTTCGTAATAAAGGAGGATTGTGATTGCAGGAATATAATCATCAAATGTTCAAGAAGCCTTGGCGAGGGAGAAAAAAATCGTCGCTGGTGTTCAGTCACGATGACAAGGGTTGCCAGCATTGGTTCTTCCCCCTCTCCGTCTCAAGAGAGAAATTAGGCGATTATGGGTCGAAGGAACATAAGGATGAAATTTTATTTGTACCATATCAGAACGATTCCTGAAAAATGGCGTGAGAAGGAACCCTAGGGGACAAAGAGACATTTTATCTTTAGGGGAATTTTTTAGGGTATTTTATGTAGAAATTGTCAACAGCACGGTAAAAAACTCTCATTAAAGTACATTTACTGGACAGAAAAATTGTTGGTAAAAGAGGGGTGACTGGAAAAGAAAAGTACTTTTGTAAGGGATTTTTTTCGCAAATTTTCATCTGACCGTTTCTGAGGGGTATCGGCTAAGAGGAGCTTTACCGTATCAATATATATATATATATAATTTTCATTTACTTACTTTCATTTCTCACCAATCTATTTGCTTGATTTTCTACATTTTCATTTATATTTTCACTTTTTTCCATTTATATATATATATATATGGAAAAATGAAAGTAAATAAATTAAAATTATTAATAAGTAAGTGAAGATATATGGAATTCCAATACCCACACAATCGTATATTATATAAAATAATATAGGCCTATACACTAGAATATGTATATACAGGATTTTAAGAACTAATACCATTATATATAAGCGCATATACAATATAGGTGTAAATGTATGCACATCATATTATATTATAAAATATACATGCATATGTAATAAAAATATATACATGCATAAACAAGTTTATGACAAGTAGCACTGTTGGTAGTATCGTTAATATTGTTACATATTTTGGAAATGCGAACACAATGTGTAATCAAAATATTTCGTTGAACACCTATAGAGATATTGCTGTTCCATTTAGTGAGGAAGTTCACCTTGAAATTAAAACAACTACGTTTATCAAATATGGTGCAATAAACGTGATCTTTAACAATAGTAATTTGCAAATCGAGGAAGTTGGCTTTGGAACCGTTGTCGGAAGTCTTTCCCAGTGTAAGCTCTTCGGGGTATATATATCAAGGTGTTTAACGATGAAACTGTGGTTATGGAAAGTTATATGTCATCTTTGTATCTAAATACATTACACAAAACAACGCTATTATTTTTTTCATAGTGGTGTAGGAATAAATCCGCTAAAATAAAAGAAAAGTTACATCCTTGTGGAATTCCGCATATTTGTTTGTAGATGTGCTTGCCTTCAGAAATGAAGTTATTGAAGATGCAGAAGTTTACAGTATTGTTCTAATGATTTTAATCAATGTTCAGGTAGTGAGAGAAATTATTGTAATATTCGTTAAGAACGTATTTTAACTTTTCCAAGGGAATACTAGTGAAAAGGTTTTCAAAAACAAAAGTATTAATTACAGAAATATTTTTGTTGTTGTTAATATAGTTGATGAGAGGCATATTGTTCTTGAAAAAGATAGTGTTTTCTTTATCCTGGTGGATTTCTTGTAAAATCTTTCTTTGTAGTTGAAAGAAGGCGTTATTGGCGTTATGGTTATAACAATCAAAACTTGAAGTGACGAAACGGAATTTAGTAGGATTTTTGTGGAATTTGATGGTGGCAAACACATATGGAAAATTGTATTTTGATGCGGTGCCTTTAGTAGTTTGTTAAATGCAAGGTTGCGCTTCATTATGGTGGACGAATTGTCTTTGCATAACTTATAAGTAGAAGAGTTGTTGAGTTCATTTAGAATTAGTTCTTGGTAAAATTTTTTGCTCATCACAGCATAATTACCGTTAGCTTTATCAACACTGGTGATGATAAAAGACTTTTTTAGCTCTATGATGCCTTTATGAAGAATACGAAAGTTGATATTTGAGTAATTGTTTGATCGAAGACCCAAAATTCTTTTTCGAGCTCGTGTGACTATGTTACTAATCCATTCAGAAAAACATTCTGTAGGTAAAGAATATTTAGAGCTTATTTTATGCAGAATTTTAACAAGTCTCTGTTAATGCTTTGAATGAAGCACTCTTTGTTGATGTTTGGTATTGGTCTAAAATTAGTACCATTAAACATTATTGGACGTAGGTTGGGGTTACCAATGATATTAAGATCACCGGTACATATGTGTTTGTGGTATTTATCCACAAATTTGCTGTATTCTGGTTGTAGGCATTTGCATATTGTTTCGGAAGAGTTAACATCAATATTTGTGCAGAATCCTTTATAGTTGAAGGTTCTTCTTCCCACAGATATGTCGTATTTAAAGGCTAACCTGATATTTAGTTGATCCCTGAGAGGGAAAAGGTGCTTGAAGTCTTCGAAGACTGCTCGTAAATTGATATTGTTGAAGGTTTTGTGCTTAAAATGCAGTACACAAAATTCTTGAATATTGTAGAGTGATACAAAGTACCAGATTTCATTAAACCAATTTTTGAAAGAATCAAATCCATGGTAAGATGTTTGCAGGAAGTATCGCTAATATCTAAAGGAAATTAAATATTTTAATACTTCGTTTTTTTTGTTATTGTTGAGTGCAAAGATATTTGTCTTAACGGAATGTATATTGCAGCTCTTGTCGTATTCTCTGAAGATGTTCGAAGCATAGTCTTGAACATGGAAGTTATTGTAAAGGAGTTTTCTTTGCTTTCTTGAACCTCGTTTTCCTCTGGTTGTCTTTTTATCTCCGATGTGAAATAGATTGTAAATGCACCTATTGTTGAAGTTATTGGAAATGATATTATCATTGAAGGAGTTATTTAAACCGTATGGGTGAAGCGTTTTATATTATATCATCATCATGTTCTCCATGTCCAGTCTCTTTTGTAGGTTTTCTGCAACACCGATACTAGTTATGTCAATGTTCTTAAAATCGTGCTTTTGGCAGTGTTGCAGTTCAAAGTCGTCCTTGTTTTTAAACAACTTGATGTCCGAACGGTGCTGGTTAATGCGAAGGTTGAGACTGTTCTTTGTTTGCCCAACGTAACACATATTTCAAATTTTGCATTTTATAATGTAAACACAGTTTATGATTTTACAGAATATGCCACAGTTTTCGTCAAAACAAGTTTGTTCTACGCTAATACAGGTACAAGTTTTCATATTCTTGTTTATTCCAACACTTAACTTTATGATATATATATATATATATATATATATATATATATATATATATATATATATATATATATATATATAGTGCAAAATAGTGAAATGCGTAATATCAGATGAATAGTGCATGAAAAAATGCATGAAAATTTTTATGCACTATTCATCTTATATATACATTGCTATTTTAATACTATATATATATATGGTTGAATAGAATTAAGGTAAGAGAAAAGATTAATAGAAAATACAATATTCAAACATAGACATATATATACATACAAATATAAACATGCAAATATATATATACACACACGCACATATAAATATGACGTAATATAAGCATGCAGCCCCAGAACTGTCGTCTGGGACCTTTTCTAGGACTACATGCTTGGCGCCTTTTCTGGAGGTATGTTGCAAAATACAAGTAAATCAGATAAGCCAGATGTATTCAGCGAGATCCCAAGGCCCAAAGGCGCCAAAAAACAGAACGTACAAATCCAAATAATATTACAATATACACAATAATATATACAATATAGGCAAATTAAGCGTAAACATCATATCATTGAAATTTGTGGAACAAAATTGGCTGTTTCAATCAAGAAGAGTACAAATAAATGATTTTATAAATTAATTTCTTAATTTAAGTAAAATATTTTTATGAAAACTATATACATTTCATACAGTTCAAATTTATAAGTAATTCTAACGTATTATAGAAAACCGAAAAAAAATTAAATGAAGCTTAATTTGGAACATTGGCATCACAAATTGTAAGCCACTGTATAGGACATGAAAATATTAAACCTTAAAAATGAAATCAATAATAATTTTTACCTAGAGAGAGAAAGGGAGAGAAAATAAGCAATAGCTTTTTATGATACTTTTACAATATTTTTTTTATATTTTTATATCTATAACCACATAATGTGCATACGTGAATTGATAAGTGAATTATACCATGCTTATATGAACTTCGTTTAATTTGAAATAAACTGATGTGACACGAAATAGAATTGTGATCCGATTTACTAGTATAAAAGTTTGGTTACAACTAGTACATTCTTTTTGGTTCTGGGCGTCATTTTCAATAACATAATTTTTATCAGAAAAAAGTTTTCACTGGAGAAGTAAACGGTTTAAATATCTAGAGTATTGTTAAAGAAATCAGTCTTCGAACTTACATTAAGTAAAAATACACGTAGAGATAGAGGTGGCAAATTTAAGCATTTAAAATTTTTAAAACCTCAAGAGTCTAATATGCGACGTGAGCTTTAATGGACGATATGTAAATTTATCAGCGTTTGTGCTTTGGGAGTAAAATATGAAAGTGCTTGATGAGATATATCTACAACATCATGCTTTTGAATACAGTGATTAGATACCTTTCTGTGTTTTATGATCAAGTTAAAAACAAATTTTGAGCTGAAACGTTCAGCTGCAATTCTCCGAGATCTACTCTAAAAGTTTTAACCCTTACAGGACCATGAGGTTGCTAAGAGTAAATATTAGTTTGTAACTGTTTATTTCAGTTTGTTTAGACGTAAAATAAATAAAAATCGTAAGAAAAATACATAATGTGTAGTTTTTTTGGAATTTTATGGGAAATATTTGGAAATTTATGGGAATTATTTGTCATTATCAGGCATTTGTTTTCATTTGTTCAAATATACTGTATTATTGCACAAAATTATACTTACCGAATAACATAAAACATGTGAGAAAACACAGTAATATATTATTACACGACACAATAAACTAGAATAATAACAGAGTACAGCCCGCGATTGGCGCCAATTGATTTGACAGGTTTTTTTTTCTAAACGTTCCCGTTTATGTAATTGCGTTCGGCATACGTTCTATTTTGACATTTTGTATAAAAAATGCAGATAAGGTTATAATTAAATACGACAATCACCAATTTTAAAATGGGGAAAAATGTTTCCCTTAGTCGTGAAAGTGTTAAATACACTGATACAGCTGAGATTGCAATTTGGACACCAAATAGGGTTCTCTCCCATTGCTAGTTACCTATGTGAGGTTTAATCCCATTCATAGCTATAATATTGTTTGAATATCTATATAAATCATCTAGACACAATATTTTATATGTGCATGTTTTAATAGGTATACCTATGTATATAAACACGCATACAAAGACACAAAACCGTGACAATTTTTGTTTTTCTGGGGAGGGGGGGGGGGCATTCAAACCTCATTAAGATTAACCCAAATCTCGCCTTTTCCCGAAAGTAACCCATCTGCCGTCCCGTAACTGATTTCAGCCTAAAATTACTGACAGATGATTACATGAACACACTTTATCTGATTATGATCATTATTAAGTTATGATTTATTATGTTTGAAATTAACAGAAATTAATCATTACAAAATTGGCGAGAATTTAGGCCAAGGAGAATTGGTGGCTAATCTAAATTTCATAAAGAATCAAAAATTGTGCAGAATGCACATTACGTGATATTGGGTTTATTCGGTCATTACTCTCACATCGTTTGTTGTAAATTTCTTTACGACTGTGTATTGAAGAGTGGACCAATATGAATGTACATATTGCAAGTACGCATAGGAAAATAGCATGACAAATACCGTTTTTACATTTCTGAACAAGAAAGTATTTACTATTATTTATGTCTGAGAATTACTTTAGAAAATAGCAAGGTTTTCTCCTTTTTCTGCGGGAAAAGAAATTAAAGAAAGAAATGTCAAAAACAGTGTCAGAGCGCCCTCACCACGTTGTCGGTTTAACCCGTGGGAGAGAAACAGTAGTGTCTATGAATAGACGCCCCCCGAAGTGGCGAAAACGCAAGATATTGACATCTACTAAAACCAATTACTATATCAGAGACCTTTTGATGCCAACGACGAGATCCAAGTAACTTTTTTGTTTCTCTGTTCAGTTCTCTTTCTTTTTGGGCTTAACCTTAATTGAAAAGAATGGTTTTTGTTGGCAAGAAGCGGTCTGTTCCACTCATCCCTAATCCCGTATCGACATAGCGTCCGAGTCGATGGTAACGATGTCCATGGGCCAAGTTTACGACCAAAATTTCTCTCGAGGAAGAGGTCGGTCAAGAAGACGCAGATGACCTTTGAGACAAATGGCCATTGGGGCTCAGTCACGCCATATCGCGCCATTCCCAATAAGGTTTAAGCCTCAGCTGTCTATCGCGATGGTGATAGTCAACACTGGATGGTAGTCATTTGCCCTTCTGCTTTTCCTTCGTTTTTTCTTCCGGAGTGATAAATAAAAAGCAGCCTCTGCCTGACAGAGATATCAGTCCCTTGAATTACGATGTCCTGATCTCCTACTGCTGCTGGAAGAGAATGAAATTCCTGAGGGGGAAAGGGAGTGTTCGTACTACAGAAGATCACTAGGATTATGGTTGACCGCTACGTCGCCCAAGCACTAATCGAACCCTGCCTGGAGCTAAGCTTAGGAGTAACGCCGATGTCACGCTGCTGCTGATATTATTGAATTGAAATTTTGACTCCTCCGAAAGGTAGAAAAAATATAACACTAGTAAAAAAATAGCTCGGATTATTGCAGATCTCGTGCTCGTCACTTCGGGGTGAAATTTTTGATCCTTTGCATTTTTACCGTCAAATTAACACGTCAGTTGCCTTGACGTGTCTCTTTCTGAAATTATCTAGTCTATTGCAAACATTGAATTTCGATGTTAGGTCTTAAAAAATACGAACTGGTATATGATGTAAATCTTGTACTCGTAGAAGAAATTATCCGTACTAAAAATCCACTGGTGGCAAATTCTGCCCTGTCGGTTCACGTCAGTTTCCAATTCTTTATGGAATAAGTGAGAATGACAAGTAAATAATAAAAGTCAATTCCATTCTCATGTCTTTAAACTCTCATCTGTTTTTGTCAAAATGTTCTTTTAACGTAGCAGGTGGAATGACGTGGTGAAGTATGTATTAAAATAATTTCTAATTATAGACATTACCTGAAAATATGCAAACTGAGCAGAAAACGCTTATGCAAATATGATCGATCTTTTATATTTTGATAAAAATATATATTCCCTTGAAGTATATAGAAAATACGTTTGCGAAAATATTACGATAGGTGAGTATTGAATTTTTTTCAGCGGGCTCGATACCTAAATGACTTTGTACCTGTCACTACTGTTCAGATTTTTTGACTTTCAAAAAAATTTAAGAGGTTTATATGTTGCATAGTGAATTCCATTACAGTATACCGTATACACCCTTTTCCGCAATAATAATTTAATTATACTTTGTATTAAACTTTTACCTTTTGAGTCCATATTCGCAAAGTTAATGCAGGTACTAATACATATTTATGTACGTATTATATATGTATAATACATATGATATGTACGTTTTGAAATTTTCTACTTTCAGTTTTAGCTTGTGGCTAGAATTATTGTCAGTTGAGTGATAGAAAAATTAAAACAATTATTTTTCATCTCTAAGTTGAATTTCGTTAAATATTTTCGACTTTCCACAAAATACAAATTTTTGAAGACGTGTCTACACTCGCCCTAATTAGACATTCTGATTCGCTAGTCCCCTCTTTAGGGCCGAAGTAAAATTGGGGCTAGAGGGGGCTGAGCCTACTCTGGAAAATATTTTTTCTCAAAATAAAATATTGTAGAATTTTGTTTGCTATAAAACTGTACACGATAATTGAAATTATTATTTTAAGTTAAAATGTAAATTATTATTTTATTAAATTATTATTATATTTTAAAAATGGATTCAAAATCGATTCCTGCTGTAGGTCTTGTGCACATAATGTTTTCTACAAAGATTTGAGTAACAAACAGTTATTTCGACACTGGCATAAGTTTTAAAAACACGACGTGTCAGGAGCCAACTGCTCCCTGTGTCAGGTGAAGGCACCCGACAAAGGGAGCAGTTGGCTTCTGAAATGCCGTGTTTTTAAACCATACGCCAGTGTCGAAATAACTGTTTGTTATGGAATCTCCTGGTGAAGCTCCGTACTGTTTCGTTAAAGATTTGAATCTTCATCTACTCTACTGGAAGGGATAAAAGAAAATATAAATTTTAGTATATCTCTAAATTTTTAATGCAAAATTTAGGGTTAAGAAATTTATTCATTAGTGTTAAATATATTAGTTTTAGATACCCAGTATCCTTAAATATATTAATAAAATGTATTAAAACATTTACGACTGTTTAGCTCTCTGAGCTCATACTGTAACTTCTAGATCTTCCCCTTTATAAAAGCATCTAGCCACGGCCCTACCTACTTTTCCAGTCGAAAAATCATTTCCATTTTAGGTCGGCAATGCAAAGGGTACAACACGACCACCATAAGCGTAGAGGTATATGAGCCCGTGGGGCCCGGGCCCCCAATAATTTGAAATAAATTTCAATTTTACATATATTGTAATGTATAAATGTTCATAATATCTGCCTGCCCCGCCCCACCCCAATAATTATGGAAACTCTACGCCTATGACAATCACAGACATCCGCGTATGGTGATTTTTTACTTAAGAGTGTTCAAAGTAGAGCCCCTAGTTCAAAGCGATCCCTCCTTTAACGGCGACACCTTCGGTTCGTGTTGACGGGATGGCCATGGAACATCCGTTTGAGCCCCAACCCCACAAGATACAAAATAGCTTTTCAATTGCTGGTCATCAACAGGAAGGTCGTAAAGTAATGTCAGCGTTTGGGTTTGGAGAAAAGCCCAATGGGTATATAGTTAGCAAGGAAAATGGGGGCTTTTAAAAATTATATGAAATGCGATAAAATAATTCTTTTCGTAAACTGACTAAAAGCATTTTTTAAAATATTGAAAATTATTATTGGGGCCCTAAACCCTTATCAAAATTTATGGGGCTCGAGACCCACGGGTCCATATAATTCTAAGCCTATGTGCATGTGTGAACATGTATTTCCATTTTCATGTACGTATGTACGCATGTGCATGCCTGTGTTCGTTTGATGTAAAAAATGAAAACATTTTTCTCTTCGTCGAGAAGGAAGGATAAGGATGTATGAACGAATAAGAGCAGGGCCGATCTCGTGGGACTCCCCCCCCTCCCTCATGTAAACAACTGGCTTTTTTAAATCACTTAGGCAATATGCAAATACTGAAATATTAATTTCCGTGTGTTTTATTTCTAGATTTATTATTTATTAATTCTGATTCCGTTCTCTCAAAATGTTTAAAAACTAAAATAATTCGATTTTCGAGGGTTAAAATTTTAGTTTTATACTTTAATTCACTTCCTAATGCCGTATCAAGATTTTTTGTACATCGTAGTATACCTTGTATTATTAGCATGTCTTATTTTTATGTAATCCTCATCAATATTATTTAAATAGTTTCCTGTACCGAGGTCCGAAATCGCTGAACAAATTTTATATTATAAAATTACCGGCAAAATTTTATTTGATTCTAAAGGTAGGATTTCATATTAAAGCAACTTTTAACTATGTCTCTTTTTTCTTTTGGCATGAGGGCCGTAAGTGGGCCATTGGTTTTTTTATTAAATATGTTCTGATGACAACTATTTACTGACCGTGATCATAAAAATAACGTAACTACAGTACATCTCTCGGACAAAAATACTGGCCAAAGCTCTTATTCGACGAGCTTCAAAATATTTCGCGTAATTTTCATCAAGAGCGGTGAAGTTTGCAGAGGTGACTCTTCAGTTATTTTGTGGCCAGAAGACATCACTTACCATAGGAAAACAATTCGCTCTATAGAGCTATTTTCAACAGGTCGTCTAGGCCGCTTCAACAGGCGTGGAGAACAAAACCCTTTGTTCCGAAAAGAGGGCTTGGGTCGTGCTCCGATTTTTCAGCACCTTTACATAAAAAAACCCCACTAAAGTGAGGAAAGGAAGAGAGAGAAAAGAAAACATCCTAATCTGACTCTCAATTCGTGTCCTCCGAGTGTTTCCGACCGGTACTCCTGCTTCATGTTAAAATTATTATTTTCGTAACGACGCGAAAGAAGCAGAAAGGCCAAGAATTTAGCTAGAGTAATTAAAAGAGCATTTAATTATAATTAATTGGGGGAAGGGGGTGCTTCGAATTGCATTTTCTTGGTGCTACGTGTAGCTGCTATTCTTACGAAATAGCGATGTTGGGAAGGCGATAGGGAGTTCAAGAAAAGGTGACGTGCGCACTTTTTGGCTAGAAGTTCATTAATAAAGTTCGCCTAATTAGTGTTTCTCATCGTAAAAATAAAATCGCAACTCAGTAATGAGGGACGCCTCTCTCTTCTTCTTCTGCCGCATTCGCGGGTTGAGTGTCTCAGGCAGCGTATTGGGTGCCGAGCACACCTGCACCTTTCAAGAGAAATATTGCGGTATAATCTGCGCTTAATTGGGGTTTCAATTAGTTTGGTAATTCTAATGCAATTAGTGCAATTAATACTCCGCCTTTTCTTAAACCCGTAAAACTGGAGAAGATGGGGAAAAAAGGGCCTGAAACAGGGGAAAATGAAGGGTTTCCCTCTGTCTTGAAGGAAGTGGACAGAAAAGTGTTTGGCTTGCTCCCGTCATCAGCTGCAGGGGGCTGGGGCCAAGCAGAAGAAGAAGAAGAAGAAGAAGGAAAAGGTTTGTTTGTCACCTTGTCTCTGTTCAGAGGGAACGACATTTTCCAGATTATTTAAAGGAGAAGTGTCCCTCGTTTTTCCCTTTTTTTGAGGAAGAAGTCCGTTGATAAATTGAGTTGTTCGTTAATTGCATTACAGGGATTTTAATGAAGTGTGAAGCCCAAAAACTGGCAGTCAGCGGGAATAAATAGAAATCTTTTGTTCCTCTTATTATTATGTGATTTACATTATTAATTGGTGCTGATTAAAACTTGAGCTATTTGCGCGCTATCACCTCTGTTTACCCAAACAATGATATCAGCTGATAAGTTTAATATCGCCGAGGCAATTTCATAAAGTTATAAGATGGTTATCTAACGAATTAAGGACGTTCTTAATTTTAAGTGATTTAACCGTTACTAAGCGCAAGCAATTAACGGCTGAGGTTTACATTCAATTCCTCTACCAACTAGACCTATAAAATATGTATGTACTGACATAATCAGCGTGAATTTAACTTTTCCATAAAAGTTTGAATCTTAAAATGCTTCAATGTGAACGCGATAAAGTAAAAGGGATCTATGTTCTGATTTGCTAAACAATGAGCAATGACTTTTAACTAGAATATATTTGTAATATAAATTACTTTTAATTCATATCAAGTTTTCACTTTAAGCTATTAAGTTAATTTAAGACGATTGCTACGAATTGAAAGTTGTCGTTTTTTCCCTTTTTTATTTTCGCTTTCTCTTATATAGGGAGAGAGGTCGCTTAGAGGAAAAAGTTTAAATGCAAAAGACAAACAACAGAAACACAAACAAAACAAAACTACAAATAAAACATTATAAAAACAACAGGACGGAGAGTATTATACTAAAACAAATGCAATAGAACTTCCATTATATCGAAATTCCTTGTATCGAAAATCTCTACATGTCGAAGTTTTTGTGATTCCCCCATGGACTCATTACATGAAAAATCTGTTTCTATATGTAGGAATCCTTTAAGATAAATCGGGATATTTTGTTCATTCAACGTTTTAAAATGTCGTGGTTTTCAATATTTTCCGAAAATGTTCACAACAATATATTCCACACAAGGGCGGATCAAGAATATTATTATGGGGGTTCGGTGGCCCCCCTCACCGCGAAAATTTTTAGTTTTGGACTGTTAAATAGTTTAGGTAAATGTTGTTATATTACTAGCCTTCCTTTATACTCACCAAAATATTTAATTTACGACAATGAATTAAAGCTGGGCTTTTCTTTAATTAA
>QLNU02015360.1:264436986-264452349 GCA_006491805.2 Dysdera silvatica | reverse complement strand
GTATATATATTATTTTTTGAAATCAAAATCACTTCCCCGGAATTTACTTTTCTGCCTGTGTATCAATTTCTACCGCATTTTGAGCATTCTCTCATGGCATGGCATTTTCTCTATAGGACAATGAATATATCAATCGCTTATGTAAATCTGAAAACATTCTAAATTAAACTACTGTAGAGTAGAATTTTCATTTAACCCATACTAATTTTGTTACATATTTATCTTTCTTGGGTAAATTAGTTTCCCACTGGGATAAAATGTAAGAATATTAGAAGGCAAGTATATTTACAGAAATAAATTTTAACAAACATACATCTTTCACAGCATTTAGATTAAACTTACATTCAGCTAATAAAATATTAATTAAAACTCTTTTTTACTGTTTATTTACGGTAATGAATATCGTTTGTTATTCTCTTTAACTTTCGAGGATACCTTTTCTTAGTCGAGGGATTTTTAGAGATTTAGCCATAGTAGACGACTTTACAATTTTATAATTCTCCTTTGTCAATTCACACTGATTTATATTTATGAAGCATACATATCACAGGTCTATTTGTAGTATTTTTTCTTGTACATATACGAACTTTTGCTCAAGCTACCAATCTTATAAGTTTATTTGTAAAATGTATCATTTTCTGTGGTTCCAAAAATTGTTTTAAGTACACATTAAAACTATAATTATGTGTCAACTTCCTGCGAGGTAGTAAAAGCAAACTATAATAAAACTATACCAAATAGTAAGTAAAAGCAACGATTATCAGTGGTTACGTTTCGTCAAAATAAAAAAGCATCAGCAAACGTCATTCTTTTCAACCTGGAAATTTCTAGACGTTTTGGTCTTCATAATTATGGCTGATGCATAAATTCTGCTACAGGATATAAACAACGAACATGAAACTGACATTAAAATTAACCATGTAAACCTATCCCTAACTCATGGGCTCAACTAAGTGGACGGTAAAGATAGTGAGAATGCCTCATGGATAATTGAATATAAATACCATATGTTGGAATACTTCTGAAAGTGATTGACTTAAAATGATATCCCCCCGGTGATGGCTAAATCAATTGACTTTACCGAAAAAACGAAAAGTATTTTTAAGAGAAAGTAAGTCTCAAACCAATTTGTCAATATTTTCTACATATAATAAATATTAAATAACAAAGTGACTTTCCCAAGAAACTGGATTGTCAATTGTTGTTATGTTCAAACTTCATGTTTACACGTCCGCATGTCGAAGCAAATTTTTCGAACTAAACATAAAATTATAATTGGCGAAGTGCCTCAATACTCTTAATATTGTCATATTTTAACACTCGTTTGAACATGTCTCAGTGTAAAAATCTCCCAAAAATTCTTCTTGTATAGAGAATACTATTTTATAAAATTAATTTACCCTTGCAATTATAAAGAATTTACATACAATTACAAAAAATTTACATATAATTACGAAGAATTGACATACAATTACAAGGAACTTACATACAATCATAAGGAACTTAAATACAATCACAAAGAACTTACAATTACACCGAATTTACATAAAATTACAAATAACTTACATATAATTACCCTGCGGTGGCACAGTATAGTAACGCGTTCGCCTATTGTAGGTCACCGTCAATCCGGGTTTGTATCCCAACAGTGCGAAGAACGCTTATTCAGACATCTCATAAAAAATTGCACTGTAGTCTGAGGTTTGGTTCCCTAGGCCTTAAGAGGTCCGGATTCCTCGAAAAACAGTAGGTCCCGGCACAGCATGACCATTGCAGACCTTGAGCCGTAAAACCACAAACAAACATACACACATACATACCACATTCACGAAACAATACAGAGTTTCACCAGGAGATTCCATAACAAACAGTTATTTCGACACTGGCGTAAGGTTTAAAAACACGACGTTTCGGGAGCCAACTGCTCCCTTTGTCAAGTGAAGGCAGAATGAAGAGTTCGTGAAAGTCCTAAGCTTATATACCCGCATGTTGGGAATCCCCATCTGACGCCATTTGGTGCGGAGCAGTTCCAGCTGGGGAAACCCCAATCGGGGAAACCCTCGCCGGGAAAGCCCCCGCACCCGACGATGTCAGATGAACACCCCCAACTCGAGGTTTTGCAAAAATCCTGTAAGGTTCTGGTAGAGGTTTTGCGATGTTTATTGCACGACTCCTCAAACCGTAGGTTTCCCATGATTCCAGAAAAAGTCTACTCCCCAGATTCGTCACATTCTGATGTAATATTTTCATCGAATGCCAATCTGGTTCGTGACCCTCCCTGAAGACATGTTCAGCCAACTGGTTTGAATCGTCTCCCCTAGCTACCGCACGCATATGCTCCTTCCCTCGTAGACGTATCGATCTTCCCGTCTGTCCAACATACACCTTGTCACAGTCTCCACACGGTATTTGGTAAATAGCACCAGATTTTTCCTCCTCAGGGACGCGATCCTTAACTTTAAGTAATAGATCACGCAGGGTGTAGACAGGTTTGTAGTAGGTCTTAACATTCACACAACTGAGAATTCGAGACAGCTTTTCTGAGACACCCGCCACATATGGCAAAACCACTGATGTCTTCCTAGTCTCATCCTCTACATTCCTGTTTCCACCACTAACACCACATTGGTTACGAGCGATAAATTTAGTCGGGTAACCGTTCTTTTTCAACACGCTTTTGTTGCGTCGTAATTCAACATTGCGAAGGTCATCATTACAACAATGTGTAAAGGCTCGTCGGTGCAAGGCTCTAATGACAGATGCTTTGTGTGATGCCGGGTGATGAGAACGAAAGTCAAGATACCTATCAGTATGTGTTGGTTTCCTAAACACCGTAGTCAACAGTCGCCCATCCACATCTCTATTTATCCGAACATCTAAGAAGGGTAATGAACCTCTATCTTCTTCCTATAACGTAAATTGAATATGAGGGTTCAAGCTGTTCAAATAGAGATGAAAATCAGCAACTGAAGACCTTGGTAGGATAACATACTTGATGGACATATTCTAAACGTTACTGGACATATTCTAAACTTTTAGAATACGTCCTCTCGTTCGCTTTTCACCTTTTATGACTAGTTATCTCGCGAAGTATTGCCAAAAGGGTTGCAATTGGCGCTATTTTAACTACATTTTAACATTTAATTTCTCGATTTCTAGTGGGAGGGCATAGCTGCTAATTTTCACACATTAAGGTTTGTAATGCGCGTGTACAGTAAGTTGAATTAAATTCGTTAGATTTGGCGTGCGAGTTCCAGAGGAGTTTCGTTGTTTCGCTTTCTTTTTGGTTTTACGGCTCAAAGACTACAGTGGTCATGCTGCGCCGGGACCTACTGTTTTCCGAGGAATCCGAACCTCTTAAGGCCTAGGGAACCAAACCCCGGACTACAGTGAGCAGTGCGATCTTTATGAGATCTCTGAGTAAGCGTTCTTTTTGCACTGCTGGGAGTCGAACCCGGATTAGCGGCGCACTAGGAGAACGCGTTACCACACTGCGCCACCGCAGGGCGGAGTTTCATTGTAAGTGGATGTGCAGAGTACAACCCATGTGTGTTTTGATTACGATTGAGAGCGCGAGTGACGGAATATTTAAACATACCTATATTAAAAAATATTCATAAAAACATTTTTCACTTTGAATAAAAAACCTTTAAAAAATCATTTAGATTAAAATGTATTATTATTTTAAAAAATTATACGCAAAACCACTTTCATTTCATTCAGTCTTAGGTCCTGAGATAGTGTACTAGTAATGCGTTTAGTTATTTCGGGATGGACTCCCAATCGTACAAAAAAAAGAAAAAAGGTGCTTACCGATTAATTATTCACGACAGTCCGAGATCTGGTTCCCCGGGCCTAAAAAGGTCAAATTCCTCGGAAAAGTGTTGATCATTCCGTAGTATGACCTTTGATGCCCTCACACCGTAAATTCCAAATAAATAATTCATTTTGATTTAAGTTTATTTTAAGCTTTAACCTTAAATTAGTTATTTTAAATTTGTGTTTCATTAATCGGAATACTAGAAGGTATTTTACTAATAATGGAATAACGTAAAGTCGTATATTAATATTTATCACCGACAACCCAAATTTGATAAAAGTGTTGAAACATATGGTGGATAAAATTTAATATTCGAAAAAAAAGAGACGTCCGCGCAGGTACTTTAAAAATTGTGGCAAAACTTGTTATTTCTCTGAAGAAATTTTTTCAAAGTAGGGTTTTTTTTGTGGGGGTCATGCTTCTATCTTGGTAGCTTTAAAAGATGTAACATCAACGTATATGAAAAAAATACGATTTCAAAGCAATTTCATTTTCCATTGAGGACACTATTTCGCCGATTCTGCATTTGGGGCATCAAAATGACAGAAGCATCTATGAGTATTCATTAGCTTTCATTTAATTCGAAGCCGTGGAACGCTCCTTTGTGGATAAATGATGGCATCCCAACAAAATGTAATGCTCGCACTCTCATTTAGTTGAAACAGTTAATATTTCTTGTGTTTTATTATTGAAGATCTTACTATCGACAAGACGTCGATGCCACTTATAGCTCAAAGTTCCACCTAGCGGCGATTTTCAGTACTTCGTGAAAAGCATTGCAAAGAAAAAGGGTTAGCGGTTTTTCCTGCTAAATGCTTAAAATAAGACTGCTACAATTAACCTTAATCTGTTTAGACCCATATAGCAGCAGCAGTTCTAGTTAAAACTAACAATTTCACGTATATCTCAAGTGTCGAATTTAGCAACGCTTTTAACACCGTTAGGTTTTGCAGAAGCATAAAACAGTTGTTGGTTATACGAGATTTGAATTTTTCACCTTTAAAATCCAAGTTGAATTTTAAATTGTGGAGCGGATACTTCCAATTACCTGCAACTTTTATGAGGTTTCCCTAGAATCTTAATTAAAGAAAGTGATGAAATATAATGGCTTCAAAGCTCACATGTTGCCCGGAGTTTCAGTCGCCGATTTCACAACTCAATTTCGTTGTGAAAAAGGAACAGTATCTTGAAGTACTTCTAAATTTCAAACGTATTTTATGTTGATTTTCATAATTAATACGGTTGTACGCGATAATATTTTTACTTTATTTTCAACAAGTTTAATCTTTAAATTATAGAACTCTGTTTTCCAGTCAAATTCGAAGTTTTCTAATCCAAAAACAATTTTAAAAACACGTTTCTACTTTATCATCCACTTTTGTTTCCATTTGACTAATATTAATAAAATAAGATATCAAGCAAATAGCTTCGTTATCTTTGATTTACAATAGTCCAAATTTCATTTTTTTTCCTATCAATTTTGGATAATATGGGGCCCTTTCCAAATACTTCTATTGAACAATTTATGCAAGCCCGCAAATCAGGTACACTTTAATAAAATCCAGTTCTTTTTCTATCTATATGCTCCAGCGATTGCAATGAAGGGCCATTATTTCCGTTCACCGAGTTTTAAAGTAGATTTCTTTTCTTCGAGACTGAATAACTCATTTCTGAATAATATTCAGCGTGCTAAAATTCAGGATTTTTCTCAGAGCACATCTGGAAGTGTCGTCAACAAAATTCAGCTGATAAAAAAAGAAACGGAGATCGGCTTTCCAACAGAATGCGAGAACCGAAACCTTTCGTTAAATATTCACCAGCTCAGAACTCTCCACTCGCTAATTTCGACTCCCCAGTCTTAAAATTCGAAATTATGGATCTTTTTGAAAAAGATAAATCTATCTTCGACTTCGAGCACTCCTCAACCGTTCAGAGCAATTAAATTACTTTCCTAAAAGTCGTTTTCAGGGGGAATGGAGAAATCTAAAATGTTTGGAAAGCGGAGGAATTGGTCGCGGGGAGAGCGACCAACATTCAAATCTCTTTCGTATTAATAACCGGCTCAGCGTCCGAAAGTCGGTTTTAATTCCTTACAGGTAGAAGATGAGCGGGATATAGGAGGAATCCCGGGTGGTGGTGAGGAGGGAATAGTTTTGGACAAGCACGTACAAAACGTGCTATCCGGGACGCTAGCGATCGGAATATGGCGGTAATTGCTTAAGCCCTAGCGCAAGCACGTTCCCAGTAAGTGACAAAATTTTCTTTTATTATTAGAAAATGCGGAAAATTCCCGCATTTTCTCCTGGAAAGAAAGTCAGCAAATATTTATAAAAATATTACTTATAAAATGAGAATAGCGAACTTTTACGGTAGGCTTGCAATAGATGTTTGCATCGGATAAAAATTACATCCGTATTGACACTCATCTAAAGGCTTTCCTCATAAGCCGTCCTATTCAATCTCTTGTTTATTTCTAAGCGCACAATGTGTATGAAGAAAAGATTACGGCGAACTGCTTTATCGTCAATGCAGACTACACAGAGAATAAATGGCAGAACCTAATCGAGTTCGAATGCGGTGTGATTGTGACGGTGAGAATTAATGTCTTCCCTAAAGCGATAGCGATACAGTGCTGCTGTGGTAAGAGTGTACTATGAGTGATTAACTAGCCATCAAGTCCTTCTTCTCAGGTGCAACAATGACATCTAGTGTTGCCCAGTGGATGGAAGTGATGTCCCGTCTATCACCTCCAAACGATGTGCCATAATTATCAAAAGTTCTTCTCGGTATAAGTCCAGATATTCAAATACAACATGCACAGCATACTGAATGCAGGTGGTGTTGTTGCGCTTTTTTCATGCCATGTTTTTTTCAGCGTGCTCCAATCGATGTAACACAGCATCGAAATAATAGCTTTTGCACCTACCTGGCTGATAAACAACACACCTTTCGTACGAGTGGCTCTGCAATTGTAATGTGTTAACCAAGCTTGCAGTTATCCCAAGATCGACCACCAACAATGCCAAAACAAGCAAGTGAAAGAAAATCGTCAAAGGTCGATATTTAAATTTAGCGGGTTTCAATTAACATTAACTCGCAACTCTCTAATCCAGCCGTCTCTAAATCGCAACTCTCTAATTCTCAAGTAACTCGGTAGGTTTTCAACGTTAACAATAGCCATCATTATTGCATTTACGGAAGACCTTTACCTTGTCCTTTTTATTACGTGCGTACAGAGAGACAGACAGACAGAAAGCCCAAAAGCAATAGCGGGTTCAATATCTATTGAAACCCGCTAAAAAAAAAGAAAGTACGCGTATCGACTATCTGCTCACTGTAGTCCGGGGGTTGGTTCTGTAGGCCTTCAGAGCTTCAGATTCTTTGGAAAACTGGAGGCCCTGGCGCAGCATGACCCATGCTTCCCTTGCGCCGTAAATCCTATAAACTAACTTATTTTCGTAAAAACAACATATCTTAACGGTAAATGTATATTTCAGCATGATAACGCACCTTCTCTTCGCGCTCAAAAGCTGACCAACTGATTGGAGGACGCGAACTAGAATGTATCTCACTCACATCACCCCTCAGTTTTACTAAATAGCAATGCCACACATAGAGTATGATGGAAAATACGATTTTTCCTGCTGATTTCTTGTTCGGTAACATACACGAACTAATAGAAGTAACCTCGTACTCTGGACAACTCATTCTGTTATATAGGAAGTTACATATCTTGGGGAATCTATTTCGCGTTCAGGAAGGATTATGCTTCGAGTGCGAGGTGGAACTGAATACAATGATAATTGAGTAATCCTAATGGAACCGAGATTATTTTAAAGATGGCGAGATAATCCTAACGATACTAATGAGATTCTGATGAACACTGATTCGCTAAATAACAAACTTATAATAAGAACATTCGTCGTGTGGTTTTATACTTAATATTTCTGTTCTTTTTCTATAAGACGCATAGACAGCTAGGGTCAAGCTGCAACATGGCTTAGGGTTTCAGAGGGCTCCAAGTCATTGTCACATAAATCAAACCACGGATTATGGATCGGTATTAAAAAAAAAAGCTAGATGTTAGCAGCATTCAAGCCTAGATTTTCCGCACTCGGGGTAGATTTCTATTATTTAAAACCCTTATATTTTAATCGTTATTTTGTATCGTTATATCGAATCGGTTCTTTAATCGTTATGTGGGTTTTGTGTGATTTCATTGGATGCCGGATGCAAGGCACTCCTCAAGTTTTAATGAAATTATTTCGGATTTCGGCAATTAATCCCGACTTTCGACTCAAACCTTGAATCCTACTGTTCCATTGAATTTTGAGCCTTGTTTTCATTCTCAAACTCAGACGTCCTTCGGTGGATGAAAAGCAGGAAAAAATAACTTTTAATGCCCAGAACTAACTGGGTTTTCGTTATCGTAAACGCGGAGAAAAAATGAATTAGGAGAAGCAAAAGTGCGGGGGGTAGTAAAATTTCACACATCCCTGATGGAAATTTTTCATTTTTAAAGGTTTTAAAACAGGAGGGGATGAAATTTATTCTAATACCTTGCTGGTCGCTTATTCTATTTTATCGATGCCTCCTTTCTTACGTGTGCTATCTCATTTGCATATTTATGGCGTTTGGCGGACGTGTTTTGACCTAGCTTGATAGTAATTGCTCAGTTTTCTGAATCTCCCCTCACGTAACTCCCCCTATCCTCTATCTCTTTCATAAAGTTTTCAAAAGTCAACTTTGGAGAATATTTCGCTGTTTTAATGCCTCGAGTTTGAGCAGCGAGTTAACGAATCTTTTGCTTCCGTTTCGGCATTTTTCTGCGCCTTTTACTGAGTCTAGTCTGTTCTTTAAATAATATAAAACTTTTGATGCTACCATCGGTAACACTACCATTAAACTATCGGATTTTTAAACCTTAAAGGTATTTCAGAATTGCATTTTCTATTTATGTTTTAAACTCTTTTTATGCAGAAATGCCTTTCTCTCTGGAGCTTAAGAGTGAACTAAGTTTATTACGGATTATTCATAATATCCGGCACAAAGATGTAAATACGCGGCGGGTTTCAGTATGGGAAAACCTCGCTGATAAAATATTAAAGCAGGAACATGTTAAAATCTTACAATGTGTCTTTTGCTACAACTTTGAAAGTGACGCGACCTTGGAGAGATTTACGTTTCACCTTACTATGCAACAGACAAGTGAAAGAACAGAGTGTAATGAATTGTTTCAAAAAGTATTAAAAATAATCTTTAGTCGAAATTTACAGTTATATTGCGTTGCTTCCAATATATTTTAACCTAAAGTTAAATTTAATGGAATTGGTATTTTATTTTTCAATGTCTCAATGTCACAAATCAGTCATGCTCTTTTTGTTTGTTTTAATTAATTGTATATGTGTATTGTGTATATTTGTGTCAGTTCATAATAAATCTACATATTCAGACCGTAAAACACCTTGAAAACAGCTTCAAAAGATATTGATTACAATTTAACGTTTGGCTTTGGAAAGTAACATTAAATTTCAACAATGCTTACAATTTATAAATAACTTTTTTAGCACATGTGACAGAAATAAAGACGATAATATTTAGATACCTCAAACATGTAGAAATAATGGAATGATCTAGAATACTCAAAAATATTATGAGAACTATACCAACAGGACGAATGAAATTGGAACATTCTGGAAAAGATGATTGCATGGATTGGATGAAGACCTCAGAAGAATGGGAAAAGAGAATTGTGGGTGAAAACTTTAGATAGGAGAAAGTGGATGGTGACCGTTAAAAATCGCAGTTTCTTCAAAAACTATAGCGACAGAACAAGAATAAGGACTACAAATGAACTTGGAAAACACGCACAAATTATTTCAACTTCAAAGGACAAAACATGCACAGTGGTTGTGAGAGTGTTGGACGAGGATAAAAAAATCGAATTTTGAAAACATGGTTTCGAAAAGTGTTAGACCAAACATTGGAAAGCTCATGATAGATCAAAATGAAATGAAAAAGGAAAGGAGGGTGGGTAAAAAATACCATAGTGGTATATAACTGAAATATTTATAATAACCGAGAGAAAAACAAATGATCAAGAAAATCTGGATTTGGGAGATGCTGGTATAGTGAGATGACAGAATGACATGGAATTTGATACAAAGCAACGAAAAATAATTATATTTTTTAAGAATGGGTATACTGCACCAGAACAACAATAGAAGAACCAGAATTTTACAACAAGGCACTGGTGGAAACAGGGTTGATGACTGTTGCAACTTCACCATTGCGATGAAATTTTTTGTATATACATCTAAACAGAGCTGACGAGGGGGGGCAGCAGGGGCTGCAGCCCGGGGCTCCGGGTGAAGTCTAGGGGTCCGCTCTGGCAAGGATCTATGCTGTGGGGGCCCGGCCAAAGGAAGTGGTTATGGGGGCCGGATGAAGTGAATCTGGGGGCCCGAGTTGGGTCTCAGCGCCCCTGTATATTAATATATGGTGTTGTAGCTCTGTAAGCCCCATTATAAGCCTATAAGTCCTCTTATGAACGTCCTGCCTATAAGGTGACCCACAGATAAAGGTTAAAATAAAAAGAAAATTTGCGAAATTCCATATTAAAAAAAGCAATTCCTTTTTTTTAAAATAAATAAATAAAAAAAACTGTTGCAACTTTAAATGCGTGTAATTTTAGTTTAGTAGAGTTATTAAATGTATCTGTTACTTTTTCAGAGTTTAGTTAGTACATACATAGGCGTACGCAGAAAGTTTATAAGGGGGGGTTATAGACTCAATGAGGGGTTACAGAGATACAATTCCATATATTCATATGTATATATACAAAAATTTCATCGCAATGGGGGTTACAACCACATCAACACCCCCTCTGCCTATGCCAAAGAGTGTATATATCTTCCCGGCCTTAAAATGTTGTCCAAGAATATGGGTTTACCCATCGGCACTAAGACGTATCCCCCATTAATTTATCAAATTAATTAATTTATTAAATAAACGAATTCATTAATTTATTAAAAAGCAGTGCTGACACAGAGACGATGCAGAGACTAGGGCTTGAATCATGAAACACATAGTATTTTTTTTTCTATCAATTAAGAATGCAATGCCATGTGTCATTTTACTTTTAATTAGGTGACAAGCTGGTCAACATAGTTCGATGGTTGATTCCCTAGCCCTTAAGGGGATTGAATTAGTCGGAAAGCTGTCTGTACCGATTCAGCATGACAATTACTGACCTTACGCCTTAAAAACTCGGGCAAACAACTTTTCATTAGATTAATAATGGAATTCACACTTGTAAATACCGTTTTTATTATCGTTTCGAAGAACCTTGAAGCATCTCCTCAGGTATTTCTAATTTCTGGAGCTTTGTGCATCAAAGGAAATGATACTAAAGCCATTATAAACATTCCATTGCATTTGGGCAGGGCTAGCGACGAACAACAGTCTAAACCATTCCGATGATACTTAACATTCCCTTCCTTTGTTTTACTGTACCGGTTACCTCGTCTAGGACCGCTACGATATCAAGGACTATTATTTAATGTATAAAAACCTCTTTGAAGTATAGTTCGTTCACGAAAAGTAGTCCGATGGTACCGTTAGAAATAACGGGAGTTGACATCACAAACGGCCTAGCCGATTACAGCAGAGGGGAGGACGTCATTTCAGAACTGGGTTTTGTCTGCGCCAAAAACCAGTTCTGAAATGACGTCCCGTCCTCCCCTCTGCTGTAATCGGCTAGGCCGTTTGTGACGTCAGCTCCCGTTATTTCTAACGGTACCATCGGACTACTTTTCGTGAACGAACTATACTACGTACTGTCGTCCACTTTAAGAGAAATCAAGGGCTTTCGAGAATATGATGAATATATCAAAATTTGCTTTGGTGTCTATCCTTATGTATTGATGTGCTAGGTGACAAAATAAAAATATTTAATTGGTTGATGAGAACCGAGTATTTAATGTTAAGCAATAAATTCTTCTTTCTTTATCTCCCTCTCTTTCTGATAATTAAAGATACATTTTTCTCAAAGTTTCTAATTTAGTGAATGTTTTCGATCAATTACTGGGCCAATCGAAAATTTCTTTATGTCTACACTATTGTTCAGCAAGCCCATTTCTGGCTTTTATTAGCAGGTTTCAATAGATATTGAACCCAATATTATTTTGGTTTTTCTGTCTATCTGTACGCAATAAAATGGGTAAGGTAAATATCTTCCGTAAATGCAATAATGATAGCTATTGTTATCGTCGGAAACCTATCGAATTACTTGAGAATTAGAGAGTTGCGGATTAGAGAGTTGTGAATTAGAGAGTTGCGGATTAGAGAGTTGCGAATTAATGTTAATTGAAACCCGCTAAATTTAAATATCGACCTTAGGCGATTTTCTTTCACTTGCTTGTTGAATATTACAAGTTCTTTTAAAATAACTATTTCCCGTGTATGTGTCTGGATATTTTGTTTGCAGCGGAAACGTATTCATCTAATGTGGCGTTACTCCGGGTTCGACTCCTAACGGTGTCACAAAAAAGGAGCTTACTAGCTAACTGCTCACCATTGTCCGGGGGTTGATTCCCTAGACCTTGAGAGATTCGAATTCCTGGAGGAAAATATAGATCCAAAGCTCTGCTGTGGTGTAGCGGTAACGTATTCGTCTAGTGTACCTTGGTTCTACTCCCAATGTTATTGTAGAAAGTGGGTCACTTTTATACGCACCGTATCTCGGGGTTTGGATTTTCTTAGCTGCAGAAATTCAGGTTAAACGGAAAACTGTACGTCTCGGCACAGGATGACAGTTGCTGTCCTTGTGTTGAAAATACACAAATAAACAATGTTATCTTTGGCATCTTACGTTTACGTGTCAATTTATACTTAAATTTTTAATCACGTTTTCAGTGTTATCTAGTGTAGTTGCGCAAAGCCATTCAGTGGCCAGATCGGTGAATGGCTACGCCCATCGAAAAAACAGTTAAAGAAACGTTCAGTAATTCAGTCTGTGAGCCGTTTTTCGCAACTATGGTGTCTACGCGAAGAAATTTCATTCTCCGTTTAGGGTTTTTGCTTTCATAATAACGACCAATTACTCCAAAGCGAGTATACGGCCATACAAGATAAACAAATCATTTGATTTTTCTCTCATTACGGCTGAAAACCAACAATGAAACCGACATCTCGTCATTTGCTCAGCAAACAAGTCGTCTTCTCAGCATTTCCATTTGTGCTAAAGAAACTGGCGAGTAGTCACTTACACGCTCACTTTCAAAAGCGATTAAATTTCGTTCCATCTCGTATGTAAACTGTTGTTGCTCCGAGCAAACAAAACTTTAAAACTTTAAAGCCGAAGCAAATGATTGTAGACCTTGGTACAGTAGACATATTCCGCTTTTTCCTTTTTGGGTTTCGGAAACCCAAAGTCATTATAAAAACTCGTTTACTCGTACCCTTACGATGAGAAACCTTACCAGTATTAGGCTCAGTGATAGAGGCTGCGTTTTTCTTTGATCGGTGAAGGAGTTTTACTGCGAAAATATTGGGTTACGTGAGGCCCGGGTACGAGTCTCCAGAGAGAGCAGTTTAATCGGTACCCAAATACGAGGCAAACGTCCCTCGTAAAGTATGCGACTACGAATCATCATAATCATTGTGGTTCTGTAGCACGACCAGAACGTTTTACTCACATCGCGTCTTTTATTAGCTACATGGCTGTCGGATCGCGCTATCTTCGTTCGACGGAAGAAATGAGTCCCTGAACTTCTGGGAGGGTTTGTCCATAAATTAAAAATTAGCTCAGACGTGTGGAATCCTGGGCTTTAAAGACAAGATTGCCTGTGACTAAAATGTTTCGTTAGAGGCAAAATGAATGTTTTCAGATCTTCGCTGACAATTGGTCCTTTATATGCGTACAAAATAGCAACTTACGTCACACTCTGAAAAAAAATATAAGGATGGTTTTTAAAAGTTCAGAATATATTTCAATGTCCATATTTGGTTTGTTTGTTTGGATGTTTTATGGCGCAAGAGCATCTGGGCTATACTGCGCCAAATCTATATTTGGTTACCAAATACTTCCGTTTTCTGTTGCTGCTTTCAGTGGCATAGCTAGATATTTTTCCACCCGGGGCGAATGACTATCATTGCCGCCACCCCACCCAATGGGATAACAAAACAAAATAAATTTTGTGTTTTAAAGGCTAATTGCCGCCCTCCGAATTGTGAATGCGACCCCCTTATTCACACTACTGGCTGCTTTTATGGTTTTTGTTTATGGGCGAAGTTTCCTTTACCTTGTACAAGAAATGCCGTTGAGCTATTTAATCGGATAATTATTAAAGGACCATTCATCGAAACGTTAGAAGGGTGGGCTCAATGGAAATAAACGACAACGTTGCAAAACATCTTCGGTTATTGTGAGCATTAGAGAATGATTGAAGTAAGAGACATAAATCAGGGTTTAAGCTGTAGTCTCGTTTTTCGCAAAATGCGACGAGTTGCTCGAAAATGCGAAGAAAAAATTATTGCCCATCGCGAAAATGCGACAGGCATTTTTAACCACAGTTTATTCTCTGAAAGCAGGATTTCTCGATTCCAGAATATCCGTTTTGCACTTCAGCGATCTTTTCTTGTTCCTTTTTGTTTCCTCTTCAAAATTCTTAACAGCACCTGTTAAGCATCGTTGATATAAATAATTTCATTGATACGATTTTTCGAGCAACGAAAGCAACTAATATTTTTTAGCATTTTGCTACAAATTATTTTCCCATTTTAACATTTTTGCGACAGCATGTTTTGAGCCAGCTTAAACCCTGGTAAAAATAAAAATACAATTTAACAAAATTATATATGATTTATTTCGAAATTGCAATGAAAAATAAAGTGTGGAGCTACTTCTATTTCATAACAACGAAATAGCTTATTCGCCTACTTATAAAGTCAACTTTTGACGCATTGTATAATATGTCCCTCATTAAAAATAGTTCGCCTCTTATACAATAGAATTTGCTTTCCAAGCAGCATGCAGATATTTACTTCAAGATTATTTTTGCGAAATATATGAACTCTCTCTCTTAATCCTGACCTACAAATTCGTCTTTCGTTACTCTTAAGAATTCCCCGATCATACTATAACCGTAAAACCAGCGGATTCGGGGTTTCTGGGTTTTCCCATGATACCATAGTCGTCGTCGATGCCCATGATGGCCATCGGGAAAGAGAGAGAGGGAAAGCTGAAAAATGCCGGATTAGTAGCCAGTTGACGGAAACATGGTTGTCCCTTTTCCCCGCTTCTCATTTTCTCAATCTAAATGCTTTATTCTCCACAGAGAATGGAGGCTCCTCACTCCTATTGCATCTATTTTCCTTAGATAGGGTTTCTTCAACGCAACTAGCAATTTTACTATATGTTCTTATTTTTAAGCTGCAACATTCTCCTATTTTTTTCCTCAAAAATAGTATTAGGGCTATTTTCTGTAGTATCTCAGATTGATAAAAAGCCCAGCAGTGGTGCACATTTACCTAGCGCCTGG
>QLNU02015360.1:264418321-264433822 GCA_006491805.2 Dysdera silvatica | reverse complement strand
TGACTACACAGGTAAACACGATGATATATGATTTTCCATTCCCTTCTCTGCCTTTTAAGAAAAGTGGTCCTGCAAAATCAACTCCACAGGTATCGAAGGGGAGAGTTTCAGCGATCCTATCTCTGGGTAGCTGAGCTGTTATTTGAGTTGCTGGCTTGGCTAGATATTTCTTGCAGATCAAACATTTATCAATAACCTTCTTCACCAATTGTCGTCCTTTTGGAATCCAAAATTCAGTTCTAATTTTTGCCAAGGTTGAAGAAACGCCGCTATGTAAGATCTTTTCATGTTCCCTTCTTAATAATAATTCTGCAAATCTCGACTCATAGGGAATAATGATCGGCTGTTTTTCACATAAGCCATATTCAAACTCGTACATTCTACCCTTAATTCTGAGAACCTTTTTGTTATCGAAGAATGGCGCTAAACAGCAAATTTTACAGTTCTTTGAAAGTGGCTTATCTTTTTCTAGAAGAAGAATTTCACCACAATAATATTTATCCTGAGCGTGACGAATCTAAAATTCTTCAGCTCTTTTAAGTTCATCGGTCGTAAGAAATTTAACTTCAAGATTGGTTTGTTTTTTTGTATTCGATATAAAACGCATTATCCATGCGCTTACACGTAATACCTTTTGGAGGTTACTAAAATATTCGATATTTATCAAGTCCATTGACGTATGTGCCACACACTCAAATTGATTGACCGTTAGCCGTTGTTTGTATTCCAATTTATATTCTTCTGCTGGTTGTTGTTCTTTTCCTTGTGGCCAAAATTTAGATCGTTGACTGAGCCAAGAGGGTCCATACCACCACAAGGAACTGTCTCGTAATTCTTTGACGCTGAGTCCTCTGGATACTAAATCTGCAGGATTCTCCTTTCCAGGACAATAAAACCAGTTGGAAGGTTCGGTATGCTTTTGAATCTCTTCAACTAGGTTTCTCACAAAAGGTTTAAACCTATGAGGTGAGCCTCTAATCCAAAAATGTACAATATACGTGTCTGTTCAAAAGCAACAGAGTAAACCTAGTTTATATTGTAGCGCTTTGTTTATTCGTTGGCTCAATCTGGCTGATAATAGAGCTCCCATGAGTTCGAGTCGTGGTATAGAGAGCGTTTTCAAAAAGGCTACTCTATTTTTCGACGCCACGCCACGAACGAAGCATGTATGAATGTTCCCATTGGTGTTCGCAAATAAGACACTGTCCCGTAAGCTCTTTGACTGGAGTCAGAGAAACGGTGTAATTCAAATCTTTCTATTTTATCAATGTGTTTATCAATGTCTTCACCGCAAATATAATAACTTGGTATGGCAAGGAGACTCAATTTTTTAACGTCGTCACACTATCTTTCCCAAAGTAATTTTAAAGATTCCGGTAACTCCTCATCTCATTCAAGTCCTGATTGCCATATATCTTGGATTAGACATTTAATACGTATTGTGTAAGGACTGAGAAACCCTACAGGATCAAAAATACGACCTGCCACTTGAAATAAGAAACGTTTCGAATCAATTCTTTTCGGCAGAAATTCTGTCAGATGGTCACTATCAAAATAGAAGCAATCAAATTTTGTATCCCATATTATTTCCAACACTTTTAAATGGGTGAGTTTATAGCATAGAGAAATTTATATTGTCTTCTAAAGGTATTCCAGACTGCATTCAAAGGTCATGAAGTTTTTTCGAATTAGTTTGAAATTTATGTAAAGTTATTCCTGCATCCTTAAATAACTTAATACATTCTAAGCAAGTATCAAATGCGTCTTTAACACTTTTGCGACCTACTATAATGTCATCAACGTACAACGATTTATCTAATAGTTGAATAGTATCAGGAAACTGATTAACGTATTTGACCAAGTGATGTTTTATAGTAGCCGCCAACAGAAAAGGACTGCTATTCAATCCAAATAATACTCTAGTAAATCTATGAACCTCCGGCGAACGCGACCCGTCGTAGAGCTCGTCTGTCCAAAAAAAATCTTGTCACGTCTCTATCTTTTTCATCGATATATATTTTTGTAAAAATGCTTGTTTGATATCAACAGTGAACTCTATGGCGTTTTCCCTAAACCTGATAAGAAGATCAAAGATGTCTGGATAGAAATTAGGTCCAACATTCGGATAGTCATTTAAAGAGAATTTATTTCTTGCACGAGAAGAAGCGTCAAAAACAATTCGTAGTTTACTTGTGATTCTATCTTTTCGGATTGCTGTTCTGTGTGATAAATAAAAAACTGGCTCATTTGTTACTGTATCGACTACTCGTTCGATTATGTTTGCAGATAAATAATCATTTAGGACTTTTTTATATTATAAAAACAAGGGGGGTTATTGCTGAATGTTCTAGATAGATTTCGAAATCTGCAAATAGCAGTTTCATAATTATCTTCTAGTAAGTCTTTCATGTTTGGTTTCCACGGAAGTCTAACTTTATATTTACCTCCTTCAAAACATACTGTTGATACAAAGCTCTCCATCGCACCATGATCATCAATACCGGCGTGGAAAGATTCCGTTTCTATTCTCAAATTTTCTAATTCCCAAAACTGGCTCAATTGATTTGAAATTATATCGTCGTTAACAAAGACATTCATGGCTAAAGCATTTTCAGAAGAACTGGTATTCTGCCCCATTATACACCAGCCAAAAATGGTTTCAGTCGAAACAAGGGTATCATTCAACTTCTTGATTCGTCCGGTGACAACATTAAAATAATAGTCAACGCCGATGAACACTTCAATATTCTTTGGGCTACCCACGTCTAAATCTACCAATCGTAATCCTTTGTAACGTTTACAAATGTTACGGATGTTGGTATTGGGAGTCGCCAAATTCGTTACGGAAATATGTTCAATTTCTAAGGCCTCTATTTCTACGAAATAATTTGGATCATCTTTATTTTCAAGTTTTATCCTGACAACTTTGAAAATTTTTTTTATAGGAGATTTATTACTAAAAGAGAAAGCTGAAAGGGCTTCTTCCCTAACAACTGGAAGATTCAATTTTCGCGACAAATCTTGATGAATAAACGTTCTTTGAGAGCCGTTGTCCAATAATATTCTAACAGCATCAGAGGCCTTTCCATTTACAATTGTGGCTGAGCATGTTTGTAGTAGAATTGTTTTTGAATGACAGTTAGAAATAGGAGATACTACTCTCGAATCATCAGTTACAGTTCTGTGGTTGATTCCTTCCTGAACTCGATTTGGGTATCGAAAACGTATTTCTCGATTGTGTTTACCATGGCATATCGTACAAGTTCGTTTACTGTAACGATTTTTTATTCGATGTTTGGGTAAAAAACACAGAAAGCAACGACTTTGGTTTCGCAAAATATTTCTTCTTTCATCAACAGATAAAGATTCACAAAAATCTGATTTATGATTTTTGTCTCGGCAAAATAAACATTCACTTTCTCTAACTGGGGCAACTAGTTTATGCGCAGTCATTTAAAGGAGGTCTCATTAAATCGTGAATTGTTTCGAGTAGTAAATTTGTGTTTTTCATAAGTTATAGAAGTTTTCATTTCAGTTTCATGTATGGCATCAGTTCTCTCTCTACTTCGAATTTCTTTATCACGGAAAAGTAAAAGTCCTTGCAGACTTAAATTTTTATCTGTACTTTCTCGCGAAAATTGAAGGGTTAAGTCATGGGGTAATAATTTTAAAATTATTGGACACAAAGGGTTTCCATATATATCTCGGAAGAGACCCCCAAAAATTCTAAACTTCTAATTTGAATTTCAGCTTTGTCGTGTAAGTTTCTTAAACCGTTTAAGTCACTAGAGTGTGTCACTGGAGAAATATTTAACAAATTTCCCTTATGTGAATTAATCAAAATATCCTTTCTCCCAAATCTATTCTTCAACAATTCAAGAGCAGCAGTGTAATTTTCATCTGTTAACGCCAATCCGTTAACTACAGCCGCAGCGTTTCCAGAAAGCAAACTTTTCAAATAATTAAACTTGTCAACATTGGACAGCGAAGTATTGTTGTGTATTGCACTCTCAAAATGATTATAAAATTCTAACCAATAAGAGGTATCCTCATAAAACTTATTTATAGAAAGCTTTGGCAATTTGATAGTTTTATCAGTCTTGTTGTCTTTGACTCCTATTCCTACCCCACTGGCAACAGTATCAGCGCTTGCCGATCGAAAATCAGAATTCGACTCTTCAATTTTTACAGAGAGCTTGCATTTCCACATCAAAAGCCTTTCGCTATATTCCTCCGAACTTTCAACATCAGATCCGAGGTCATCTAGATCGAAAAAACTCTCAGTACCACAATTGAGCTGTTGAAGATTATCGAATTTATCAATTAACTTACTTAGTAAAATCTTCAGTTCTTCACCATTGCTGTTGTCCATATTTGTTTCGATTCTATTCAACAATTCGGTAGCAGCAGTTCTGATCGAAGTTCGCTTTTTCTTCAATGGATTCAACTCTTTCATTTTTTCGAACTTAGAGAAATATAATTCTTACCTTTGTAATATGTCAGGCAATGGAATATCGCTTTTAGTTACTCCTTCAATTCGTCGATCAACTTTCTTTCGAACGCTAGAGTCCTATCAAAGAAAATATTCTACACCTCGGTTCTTTGCTTTCTAATTTCCCGGCCAATGCACCATGTAAAACGAAAGACACCGCAAAGACAATACAATTCGAAGTCGAATAACTCTAGCGATAATTTATTGGTCTTTATTCCACGAAACCAAAGCGTCGAAAACATCAACAACTCTATAAACTCTCTTATTGCAAAAACGAAAAACACAAAAAAACTAAATTAATAAACCAACAAAATTATATTGCATTCTCTTTCTCAGCCCGTGATCCTAAAAGCACGTTTCTTTTTCTTTGGTCAAATAATTTTTCACAGGAGGAGGGTAGATGTGCATATTTTCCTATGTTAGTCGATGTTATTTTTTGCTCACCAGGGGGAGGTGCATAACATGGCTAAAATATTGCCTACGTAATACTTGAACTCTCTCATATTGAAGAACATATCCTTGAAGTATACTTAGAAGGGTCTGAGTCTAGGTTACGAGCTAGAGATGGCCAACGGTGCCTTCAGATTTCGGCTAATAGATTATTTACTTTTGATATAGGTTGTCGAATACTTTTGCTCGTACAGTGTAGCATCAACATATCAACTTCTGTAGTAACACCCATGTCCATTGAATTCAAATGGTTCATCTGAATCTTTTCTAGCTTCTCTAAAAATTATAATATACTCTTGAGCACAAAGATATACGTTGCCACACTTGCTACTTTCTATTCAAACGAAGCCTGTTTCTGCCTGCCTGGCGCAAAAATGCTGCAATTAAGACTTGACTTGGAATTCAATTAGCCCATTGAAAGAAGGTCTTTTTTCTAATCTTATCCGAAGGGGAAGGCGGGGGCATCTTGTTTTATGTAGAGAAAGAAAGCTACCAAACTAGCTATTTTTTCTCAACAAAATTGTTTACTTTGTCCTCGTGATTAAAGATCTTTCTAAAGGTTTCATTAAATCCCACCACCCCACCCTATCTCCATTGTGACGAAGTGGAAGTTAATAGAAAATAGAAATTTATCTTTTATTAAAAAAAAACTCAAGAAACTGTTCAGGAATTTATAGGAGAAATTGATGTCCGAAATTGATGTGAGGAAGACGTTGAAAGAACTGGACTTTTTTACTCTCCATACTTAAAATTTTATCGCCTATAATTGTAAATAAAATTAACTGTTGAAATAGAAAGTAGATTTATATAGTAGTATTAAAGCTATAATAAAATACTGAAGAAATAATAATTCGATATTATAAACGTAATAGAGGGACGAATTTATATCAGTAGTGGAATAAAGATGAAGTAATAGGGAGCAATAAAAACAGAGCAAGTGCATAGGAATTGATAATATCTATCTAACTTAAATTAACCATATCAATTACGAGAAACATTACTATGTGCTAGAGCAGTGTTTCCCAAACTTTTTGTCCGATGGAGCCCTTACTAAAAAAACTGATCGCGGAGCCCATTTTACGAAAAAATTGGTCGCAGAGCCCTAACATAAGTATATGCAGTAAGTTCCTAAAGGGGATTACAAGCTTATAATGATGGAGGGTATACAGCTGCGACTCCAGATACTCATATGCATATATACAAAATACCATCAGTGGGGGTTATAACTCCCATCAACACCCCAACTGCTTACGCCAGTGAATTGGCCCACTTTGACTTTTAATGTGTGTGCGGCCTATATGTGAGTTAGTAATAATTACAAAATGCAATAACTAAAAAAATACAAGCACGTGAAAGAAAACCGCCTAAAGTCGATATTTAAATTTAGCAGATTTCATTTAACATTAATTCACAACTCTCTAATCCGCAACTCTCTAATCCGCAACCATCTAATTCGCATTTCTCTAATCCGCAACTCTCTAATTCTCAAGTAACTCGGTAGGTTTTCAATGTTAACAACAGCCATCATTATTGCATTTACGGAAGACCTTTACCTTACCCTTTTTATTGCGTATAGACAGATCAAAAGCAATAGCGGGTTCAATATCTATTGAAACCCGCTAATAAGAGGAATGGGATTGTCTAGTTCTACATAATTTATCAATGTCTGATTTTATTGAGGATTTCTGAAACGAAGGACAGCTTCAGAGTCGAGGCATCTTCTCTGTTTATTTGGTTTAAGTTGCTGCATAGGCAGAAAATTTGGATTTATTCATGTAAGCTGTGGCAAACGGGAAAAGAAATGCTTTTGATTTATCGGACAGTAGTTTACATTCGTTCTTTAAACTTAACCGAAATTCAGAACATAACTTACTTTAGAAAGCAATTTTCAAAGCGTCATCTGACGCAATGTCTATGAGGCATTTATAATCAATTTACGTCAGGCAGATTGGTTTTGAAGTAACAGCCAATGAATTCGTTACCTAGCTACACTCCTTCACTCCTTCATTCCCGGGTAGTTGGGTAATTTTTTTAACATGTTTAAAATGTAATATTAAGATAATCATGTAGTATAATCGTAATGTTATGAAAAATAATTTTTCAAAAATAAGGATCTTCTATTTATTCTTTATTGTATAAGTGGATTATTTTTCCTGAAAGCGTTCCTACATTTCCAGTGCTTCTGTGAAGCACAATTTGGAAACTTCTGTGCTAGAGAATAGAAATGCCAAAAATAATAGAAATATAAGAAAAGCTAAGAGGAAAGACTAGAAAATTTACTCCGAAAATTATTCCAATGCAGGAACAATCCAGACTATAATCTTAAATGTCCATACTGAAGTTCCATAGGTAAGCATACATATACATCTCTCTCTCTTCTCTCTCTTCTCTATCTCTTTCTCTTCACTCCTCTCTCTTTCTCTCGTCCTCTATTTATATTTTAAAACTTAAAACTCGTTTGGTTTAATGTATTGCATTAATAGTCTTTATACTTCATTAATCATAATTAAGGGACTAATTCAAATATAATTGTAAAAAACAATTTAGTTGCAATAGTAAATGGAAATGTAATTACAATAGTAAATGAAAATGTAATTAAAATAGCAAATGGAAATGTAATTACAATAGTAAATGAAAATGTAATTACAAGAATAAATGAAAGTGTAATTTCAACAGTAAATGAAAATTAAATTACAATAGTAAAGGAACATGTAATTATAAAATAGAGAGGAAAATTTGATCACAATTGTAGTGGATGCGCTTTGGCTCAGTGCTAACAAATAGTGATCTAGAAATAGTATAAAATTGCAAATCATTGTGTAAATTCATTAACATGTAAAAAGTTTAAAAATACGGGGTCAGAAACACGATCCCCAACTTTAAGCAAAGATTTCCCTACAAAGAGAAAATTTACTTTGAACTTTGTGTAATTATAATAATTTTTCTTACGAATATCTTAATCCTAAATTGGGACAATACCAGTCCGCTCCCTAAATCCCACTTGAAATATTTTAAGCGCCCTTATACTCTGTGTGCTTATTGATGCGAAATTCTGATACGGTCTTAAAATCCAGATTTGGAGTAAAAAATGTGAGGCAAAGGCTTAGATTTTATATTCCTTAATCTAAAATTTTACAGCTGAAATGATTGCCATGTGACTTCTAAGAACCCAAAATTTTGGAACAGCTGTGATAGTGAAAATTTGATATTTAAAATATTTTCACAAACAAAAGACCCACTAAGACGCAGCAGAAGATAACAGAAAACATGTCCTTTAATATTAACAAACCAAAGTGAATTGTAGAAACAAATTTCAAACACCTAAACAGCATGCATTCATAACCGGAAAGTGAATAATCTAGTCTGAAAGACGCAAGTTGGGGAGAGGATCAGAATGAAAAAAATGGCTGCCATATTTCAAGATCAAACTCGATTATTGGACGTAGAGACGATTGTTGCCGCCTTTTCGACCAATGATGGGATGTGGTACCATCATCATCGATAGGGGCTGCCCGCGCGCTGAAATTTCAAACGTAGAGGGAACCTCATCTTTTAAACACCTCGCTAAACCCACTTACTCAACTTGCTTACAAAATCTCGTCATAGAGTCAAGGGACCGAATATTTATTACACTTTTATAAATTTTAGTTCGCTGTAGGTCCCATGATGTCCTCTATAATACCTACACGTTCATATATATAGGCTTCTTACTTCACTTCACTGAAATGTATGTGCTGTGTTTGTAAAACAGGTATTTCTTTCGCAATAAAGGAAATTGCAAAACAATGCTATCCCACTGCATAAATACCGGCTATTAATACTGCAAACATCTTTGAGTTTTGGATCGTAGTTCTCAAAATACGAGCACGAGCACTTCATTTGGCTAATTATTGGCAAACTTCACATTAAATTACTATAACAACGATTTTCAACCGGTGTGTTCAAAGAGCCACAAGTACATCACCAAGTTTTTAAAATATACAATACCTATCTTGTATGAATTTTTACCTTTATATGATTTTGTGGTGTACCGTAGAATTTTCGTAATTAGATTTGGTGTGCCATCAAATAAAAGAAAGGTAGAAAATCGATGATTTGGTTTCGCTGGCGATCAGTTTCGTCAGAAACTGATTGATAACTTTCTCAATACTTTTAGTCGATCAGTTTCTAACGAAACTGATCGACTAAAAGTATTGAGAAAGTTATCAATTTCTATATACAAGTCTAGTATATTTCTTTTATCTTCATGCACTTGTTCTAAGAAGCAAATATTAGGTAGGATGCAGATGATTCTCCGCAATCCAGATTCGATGTTTTTTCAATGTAAGTGTACATGATGGTATGTGATTCTAAGTATGAGGTACGGTGTTATGTATGTGCTAACTTTTTTATTATTGGTTTCGCATAAATAAAATTTATATTCATTTATCGATTGATTGAGTGGATTCCCTTTGCCAGATTCTATTTACATTTTTTTGGGGCAGACTATAATGCAATGAAAGTTCGTGGACCCTGAATCATTTCGTAAGTAAATGTGTGAATTGTCCCTGGAGAGGAATGATATTTCCTCATCTTCATTTGGACGAAGAGGAAGGTAAGGAATTTGAACGACAGCACCACATTCCATTTCCGCCCTTTCGCCCCTAAAAATTTCGTTTTGTCAAAAGTCACATTTTTGAATCGAAAATCTCCCAAATTTGTCAAAAGAGGAGATGGTTGGAATTTTGAATGAAAGAATGATATATTTTCGGATATTTTTTAAACTCGCCGAAGCGATTTTAGATCCTGCCGAACACTTTTGGAATATCTAAGCGATTCCGAGAAGTGTGAATGATAAGTTTCAGGCCATCTATTTTCATACCTACGTGAATGGCCCTTTTCCCTACTTCGGGAAGCGGAGAGGATTCCGGATAGGTTGTGGTGCCCGAAATCGGAGATAGTTCCATTGCGAGCCTAAGGTCACTTTGGCCTTCACCCCAATGTCCCACCTATAGCATTAATTTGTAGTTTTTGTTTTTCTAGGTGGGGAGGTGGTACTAATTCACTTCTTGACACCCATTAGTTACATCGGTAGTTGGTTCTATTCTATAAGTATTGCCTGTTCTGTGTGGAGATATCCAGCGGCGAGTTGCTCAAATTTGAACAGACGGTTCGTTGCAGTTTGAATGCTCTCTTCAACGTTCATCAAAAAGAGTTAACAGTTGATTTTTACTTTTTAAAAATATTTCAACAGTCAACACGTGCAAATCAGAGTCCGCTCACCACCGGACACGTTCTGCTGGGCCATTTCTTCTTCTTCTTCTTCTGGTTAACGAACGAGATAAATGTTCCTAATATCATATTCTTTTATGTATAATAACATTTCGGGAACTTGAAGCTAATCATAATATTGTGATACCCGGGATTTTCGAAACACCCTCTTTTCAAATTATTGTGGTTTATAGGGGTGGTTTGTACGTCTAGAAAATTTAAGGGTTGAGATACTTTAAAGCCTTTTTACCATGTTTGGCGCAGTATAGCCCAGATGCTCTTGCGCCATAAAAAATCCAAACAAACTTCAAATCCTTAGCCATCTGTATCGTCAGAGAAAAGTTACTCTTTCTTTAGGATGTTCAGACAATATATAGCCTATTATTAAAATTAGTGTTTTCCGATGAACCACTGCTATTGTGATATACCCTTATCACCTCAAATTTAAAACACGGCCAACTTTCACTACGTTAGGAAATTAAACTATTGTACAAATAATAAATAAAAATGAAAACAAAATTAACGCAGTTTAATTTTGAAAACATTGACAGCTGTTTCAATAGCACGTGGCTATTTTCGTCAGAATGATACAACTAAGACGTTGGTTAATGTGGCTATTCAAACGAGCCATGCCGTAGAACATAAACCGTGGAAAGTGAAAAAATAAAATTAACGCTCAACTCAATGGCAACGTCTCCGATTGAGGAATCGGAAAATAAGAGAAGCAGTCCATGGAACCGTTTTTTGTTGTAGCATGGGAATCCAAAAAGGCAGTTAAAGTAAAAAAGGGGTGAAAAATAATCGTTTGTTGTTTGTTTAGGTGTTTTATGGCGCAAGAGCATCTGGGCTATACTGCGCCGTGAAAAATAAAACTGAAATAAACGGAGCAAGCAAAATTTTTTCTTGCTCCGATTATTTCAGTATTATTTTTCGCTCTTTTTTACTTTAACTGTCTCTTTTGGATTCCGGTGCTACAACAAGAGACGGTTCCACGGACATCTCTCATTTTCCGATTCCGCAATCGGAGACGTCGCCATTGACCATGGCCGCCAACGACATAAATATTTTGGGCGTCGTTAAATCAGTATGCCAGTGGAGTGCAGCTTGTTGTTAATGAGGGCCGTAGCCAGCGGGTGGTCTCAAAGGTCAGTTTCCCTCCCCACTTCCGTAATGTTTTTGCTACCAATAATTATTCGTTAGCAAGTTTATAAAATTTTTTTTACCTCCTTCGAAAAATTTCTGGTTAAGGCCTTATTGTTAACAACTCTTTACAGGGATAACAGACAACAACAAAGCAGTGTTTAATTTAAATGTGCTTCTGCTTGATGACGTTCACTTTACCATAAAATTAATATTGTAGTTGCATTACTAGTTTCATTTTCACATGCAATGCTCCTTAATAAATTTCGTATTTATTATGCTAATAGTGATGGTGTAGACAGTCCCTTTAATTTATGTCGTTGATAACAAGCGTACTGAGCCAGTGAGGTCCTTGAGCTTGCGAAATTGAAATAAAGAAACTATAGTTTTAGTTGTAACGTTATTAAAAGCGTTTCGTTTGAAAGTTGAAATAATAACACGTCAATGAAAACTCTGACGTGCAGAAAAGAGAGCTATATAATGCAATCTAACAAAAGGTATAATTACATCAAATAAATGACAAAGTGCATTTTTTTTATTTTACACTAAATATACTACGCCGAAAAATATAACCGCAATTCCTTAAAAAAAAATCACCCTTTGAACGACCTTACCATTATAGAAATTTTGTTCGAAATTGGGGAAGGGACATGGAACCCTTAATACCAACACGGGGCGATTTGATCCCTGCCCCCCCCTAACGGCGCCCGTGCCATTGACTTGAGCGTTCATTTTGTTTTTTCTCTTTCTACAGTTCATGTTCTGCGGTATGGCATTGTTTGAATAGCAACATCAGCCAGTGTATTAGTTGTATCATTCTGACGAAAATAGACACGTGCTATTGAAACAGCTGTCATTTTTTTTTTAAATTAAACTGCGTTCATTTATGTTTTTATTTATTAGTTTCGCACAGTGTATCACTAGTTGACTTATTGTATAACTGCCGCTCAGATATAACAGCAGTATAGAAACCGAATATAAAGACGCCACATAATATATGTAATAGATGTAATAGGGTTATTTATGGTTATAGTCAATTTCGCTGATAATGGTATTCAAAGATACGCTGAAATTTGATGCTATACCCTGGTGACGTTATAGCTAAAAACAAGTTCGCGTGAGGACATCAAGATTTTGATGTCATTGCCGAGTTATCACTGTATAACAGTGGTTTCTATAACCATGTTCTACTTGTATTCTATATTGTGGATACGTGTTATATAACGTCCGTTATATGCTATATATTTTAACATAGGATATAACATTCGTCCTGTAAAATCTCTAGAACTGCATAATAGAATCCTAATTCTGATGGAGACTATTTATGGATCTCGCTGTCATGACGCTTTCTCCTCTTGCGGTTTTGCGCTTTTTTCGCTTTGATACCTTATTTCCTACGGTCTCTTCTTTTGAATTATGTTTTGCGCTTTTTTGACGGACAATCTCATTCTAACCCATTTCTCCCAAATCCCAGCTACGAAGGCAAAACATAGGTTCAGAACAAAGCGCATCACCGTGTTAAATTCAAGCGTGGAGAATGGGGAAAGGAAAGATAAAACGATAATTTTCGCGCAAAAAGTAAAACTAACACACGAGAGGGGGACATGTTGACATAAAGCGCTGGGATAACGGTTAGAAACAGCGCTAAAAAACGGCGAGTGCCAGCGAGGCCAATATTGACCTACCACTCAGTCAGTGACAGATAGTGTCTGGAGCCGTCTATGCAAGTTAAATAGAGCACTCGGACTTCTATCTAGATGGACGCGCTTTGTTTTTTTTCTTTTAATTCTTCCCAATCTACGTCCTTGGCAAGCAGCAGATGTACCTTTTCCTTTTCTTTCTGATTTTTTAGTCCCTTTATCCCCAGTTCGGAAACCGCAAATCCTCCCTGCGTCGAGCGGGGGTCAGCGACAAATTGCACAATACACATACTTCGGCCAAATGTTTACGAGAAACTAAATAATATGACATCGTCAATTGTCGCCTGAGAAATTGACAAGATTATCATAAAGGTAGTTTACTTTTTTTTTATGATGATTTATACATCATCGATATACGCTGGTACGATCTGTACGCATTATAGGAGAGCTGTATTTCGCACGTACACTGATTAAAACGACGACGAAGCCAACCGACACCCCTGTGAAAATCTTGCGACATCAATCTTTTATGGAGAATACTGGTCAGTTACAGAATTCGTTGCGCCCCTCGAAAATTGTGGCGCTGTGAAAGTGACTCCACTGACCTTCCAAAACTGAAAAAAACCATTGCGCTGATCAAATTCATTAAGTGTTCTTCAATCCCATTTTGCAATCTTAGGCTCCCCATCGAATGGAGTAATATCGTGGAAATATTCGACGAAACAATACGCAATATAAATAATCAGTCATGATCAGGACGCCGAGAGCCACAGGCTCACTTTGATGGGCCCCCCTCCCCTGGGTAGTGGCAGATATATTTTTTCTTTTTGGGGAAGGAGGAGGAGGGTTGAAACCAGAAATGTAGAAAAGGTATGAAATAAGAACGCATTTTTTTTGGTACTTACTTATTACTTAATTATTTTACAAGATCACTGCTGAAAAAAGAAACTAACGTAAGCTACTGGTTGTTATTATTATTTTTTTAATAATCGAGAAAGGCTAATGAAGAATAATTAAAAAACTGTACATTAAAAGTGTACAAAATCTTATTAATCTGGATTTAGAGAACAATTTTTCTGGCCTTCCGATTAGCAAAACTAGTTTGGCAGGGCCGGGCCCCCCCACAATGTAAGTCCTTGCCAGCGCGGGCTCCTGGACTTCATGCGGGCCCTCGGGCTGAAGCCCCTTCTGCTCCCCCCTCCCATCGGCCCTGGGTATAATTCACGGGTTCCGTTGAACCGTTAGTCTTATCTCCTATAACGTAGGCAATCTCGCTGCGTAAAACTCTAAACAGCAACGAAAAAAATAAAAACTTACAGCAAATTATCAAATTCGAAAATGGCACAGGACGAGAGGTCTCTTTCAAACCTGGAACGAAGGTCAAATCAATTTCATAGAACGTTTTACCGTAATTACTATGAACGTTGAAGCACAGTCATCAATTTTGAATTCCCTCTCCGAAATAAAGTTTAAAGTTTAAAAAAGAAATGTGGCGAGGGTATGTTTTACTTAATGTCCTTTCTCTGTTACGAACAGGTTTAAAATTGTGCCATATATATGCAAATACAATTCACTATTAATATTAATCACTTTGATTTCCGCTCTTATTTCATTGTTCGACAAATTTGGGAAAAACAATAACTCTTAACTTTAAACCATGCGCATCGTTATACCTTTGATAGTTAAAATATTACGGCTCCCCATCTGCTGAAAGTGTCATAAGTCCTTTACTAACTGTGTCAGTTTCATGTCGGATTTTTCACCGAAGCGATAACCGATAAGTCAGAGCTGCAATTTGGCCCCGACCCCTGCTTTTCATCGTGACAAACGAAAACAAAAGGGAACAGCAGTAGTGCTGTATGTATCGCAAACAGAATGCCCCAAACGTTCAGAGGATTTGCAGAAAGGGGTGTCGGAATACACTTACTAAATCCGTGAAGGACTTAACAACTCCTCTGTTTTTCCCACCCATCTCTTTTGTGGTTTTCTTTTTTGCTATTTTTTGATTTCCCCTCTAGTGTTTTTCTTGTATTGGCTCGGAAAGGCAACGAAAATAAAACCGAGAGTCAAAATGCAAGCTTTACTTTTATTCGGTTGTTTGAGTTCAATCTTCCACTAGCCGGCGGTTAAGCAAATAAAGAAAAATTCGTTTTGAATTTTACAGAATTTAATTAATAAAATTATTTTTTTTTCTCTTCCGCAAATAAATTTTTAAAACGTTCTTTCTATGATTTCTTGCATGTTGTTTTACGAATGCACTGGTGTTCAGAAGTCACTGACATACGCAGTGGGGTGTTGATGGGTGTCCCCAATTACGATACAATTTTATATCTATACATATTAATTCATGTAATTTTAGCTTTATAACATCCTCCTTATAACTCTGAAACCCCCATGGACGTCGGCAGAATTTTTTGTAGGGGTGGGCAAAGATTACTTCAGCAGAAATAAAAAAAATACATTAAAAAATATCATGATTAGATTAATTGATTAATTAATTCAATTATTTAATTAAATAATTATTTAAAT
>QLNU02015360.1:264394199-264418221 GCA_006491805.2 Dysdera silvatica | reverse complement strand
GTTTGATAGTTTTGGTATCTTTATGTAACCGAAATTTTGCACTTGCATTTTTATACACACGTTTCACCATGTCAATGTACACATCCTCAATGTCTGTTGATCTTAAAGAGTTGATGACTGCTGATGTTTTAATAGAGTCAAAGGCCTTCTCATAGTCAATAAATGCCACACACAATGGAAGTTCATATTCATGTGTTCTTTCAATTAATTCTCTTAATACTTGAATATGGTCCACTGTACTGAATCCACTTCGAAATCCAGCTTGTTCTCTTGGTTGAGCTGCATCTAATTTTTTCTGCAGGCGATGTGTTAGCACTTTTGTGAAGATTTTATAAATAGCAGGTAACAAGCTAATTGGTCGGTAATTTTTCAAATCCTCTTTATCACCTTTTTTATGCAAAAGAATTACTGTTGCAGAATCCCATTGGTTTGGTATGTTACCGCTGTTAAGACATTTGGTAAAGAATTTTGCAAGTATGTCTTCTACATATTCTCCAGCTTCTTTTAGGATATCTAATGTAATACCATCATCACCAGGGGCTCTTCCTTTCTTCATACTTTTTATTGCAAATGAAACTTCTTCTTTTAAGATTTTAGGAGCTGTTCCTTCGACTATTTCAATGTCTTCGTTTAATCCACTGTTACTTTCGTATAGATTTTTGTAGAATTCTTCAACTCTTCTAAGTATTTCTTCCCTATTTCTTGTTACGGTGCCATCCTCTCCTTTTAATGCAATGATGTGTTTCTTCCCAACAGATAAACTTCCTTTAACAACCCTAAGGCTCTTGTTATTTTCAATGGCTTTCCTTACTAGCTCACAGTTGAATTTTCTTATGTCTTCTTTCATGCTTTTGCGCAGAGTTTTACAAAGTTCTATGTACTCAATCCTGGAACTGGTATTTTGATTGTCCACCTTCATATCTCTTCGCCTTTTCATGAGCTGTTTCGTCTTCTCAGATAATTTGCTATTGTGCTTTTTACAGGTTACACCACCAATTTCCCCAGCAGTTTCAACTATTGTCTTAACAATGTTTTCATTTGCTTCTGAGATATCACTTTCATCAATAAGTCCTTCCAGTGCAGAAAAGCGATTTTTTAATTCCAACTTGAATGCCTCGGTATTTTCTTTTAATTTCTTTAAATCCACCCTCTTACTTACTTGTTTCCTAATGAGCTTCTGTCGTTCTAATTTAGTATTTAAGTGCACTTTACATCTCACCATTCGATGATCACTTCCAGTATTAAATCTGTTCAGTACACTGCAATCTTCAATAATTGATTTCTTGTTTGCCAGGATATAGTCAATTTCACTAGTTCCCCCATTTGGGTGTTTCCATGTCCATTTTCTTTGCGGTTTCTTCTTAAAAAATGAATTCATGATGCTAAGATTTTCAGCTTCTGCAAATTCGATGAGTTGATCGCCACGTTCATTCCTTTCCCCATATCCGTATTTACCAACCGATGTCTCTCCTTGTTCCTGTTGTCCAATTCTTGCATTGAAATCCCCCATGATGAGCTTGATATGTTGTTTCCCTTTGGTGTGTAACTCTTTGATTTCTTCATAAAATTCTTCAACCTCTTCGTCGGTATGGCTTGATGTTGGTGCATATACCTGTACTATTTGAAGTTGGTATCGCTGGGTTAGTTGAACAACGAGCCTCGCTGCTCGATCTGACGTGCTTTCGACTTCAAGAAGGTAGTCTTTAATTCTTTTGTTGATTAAGAAGCCAACACCACTTGTTCTTCCAGTTTCCGTTCCTCTATAATAAAACAAATGTCCACTTTTAAGTTCCACCAACTCTTCACCTTTTCTTCTAACTTCACTGAGTCCTACAATGTCCCATTTGATCTTGTCAAGTTCTTCTTCCAATTCCTGAAGTTTTGCTTCAGAAGCAAGGGATCGTCCATTAAACGTAGCCAAGGTCAATAACAAACGGCAGCCTGGGCCATTCCAGTGATTCTTAGCACCCCCTGCTTTCATGCCACACTGACCGCTGCCTTGATCAGGAGCACTCCAGCACCTGGAGACTAGGGGCCATGGTTTCTGGTGTGTCAACATAATGGAGGAATTAGCCATAATTTCACCACGCTGGCTAGACGGGTTGGTGAATTAGCCCTCCCCTTCCGCCTTTCTATCCGTGTAGCAAATATTAATTTGCCACATAAATAGAAAGCTCAGCCTGCACCACTTGAAGGCGGGGTAGGACACTAGGTTACTGGCCTGGCCGGTTCCACACATCGTCACATACGTTCAGCGTGTGGGTCTCCTTCCAGTTAGATACCAGCAACCCTTTTGCAGGCCATATATATATATATATATATACACACACACACATATATATACAGGGTGGTCCTAAACTATATGTCAAAAATGTAAAGGCAGGTAGAGGGGACCTAAATAAGCAGATTTCGTATAGGAATGTGTGTGCGGTAATGACACATTAAAGCGCTAGCTTGTAAAGCAGTATGAATCACAGGAAACTGAAAAGACAAGTAAAGACAAAAGAAAACAAAAATTTATTAATAGTTTACAAGAGGTGCCCGAAAGAGCGGCCACCAACAGCGATACAAGATTCACAGCGACGGCGCATGGATCGGCGTACATTAGAAAAGACGTCAGGCATGTCGATCACATGTCCAGCAGCAACAGACAAGCGGGCAACAAGATCTTCTTCAGATGTGACGGGACTCTCGTACACCAGGCTTTTAATATGACCCCCAAAACAAAAAATCCAAGCAGGTTAAATCAGGAGGACGCGGTGGCCAGGGACCTGGACCGCCCCGTCCTATAAAATGCTGGCCGTAGACAGCATCCAGGTGATTCCTGACGTTTCGACTGAAGTGAGCTGGGGCTCCATCGTGCTGGAACCACATTCGTCTGCGAACAGCTGGAGGAACATCGACCAGAAATTCAGGTAAGAACTCCTGTATGAAGATGTTGTATGTGTGGCCAGTTAAACGACTAGGTAGAACGTACGGTCCTACTAAGTTATTGTGCACAATGCCTGCCCAAACATTAATGGAAAACCTTTCTTGGTAGGCGTGTGCTATTGTGCCATGTGGGTTACTATGAGCCCATAGGTGAGAATTATGGATGTTAAACATACCCAACCGCGTAAAGGTAGCCTCATCAGTAAATAAAACATCTGCAGGGAAGGTTTGATTGGCTGCAGTCTGCTGTAGATACCAACGAGCAAAGTTGAGACGTGGAAGATAATCGTCAGGGGTCATTGCCTGCACTCTCTGCAAATGATACGGATGCATTCCGTCTTCATGTAACGTCCTCAAAACACTTCGATGGCTCACACCCAACGCACGTCCTACAGCTCTCGAGCTTGTCGAAGGATTATCCTCTACTGTGTTCAGTATTCTTTCTTCCACTGCAGGAGTTCTGCGATATCTTCCAAAGCCAGTTCCACGCCTGGAAGCATAAAATGATCCATTCGTGCGTAACTCCCGATGCAGACGCTCGAATGTTCGACGATCCGGCTGATTCCTATCCGGGAATCGCTCCCTGTACATCCTTTGAGCAGCTAATCCATTTCCTTGTGCAGCCCCATACATGAAATGCATGTCGGCCAGCTCCGCATTGGTGAAACGATGCATGCTGCTCGAGATCCGTGCGGGAAATGATGAATCCAGCTAGCGAAGCGCTTTTATACGCCGCAGTCATCAGCGCTCTCTACCGGCTCAAGGCGGCATTACCACACACACAATCCTATACGAAATCTGCTTATTTAGGTCCCCTCTACCTGCCTTTACATTTTTGACATATAGTTTAGGACCACCCTGTATATATTCGCTTCATACTGCAATGAATCTCAATAGGCGACTCGCGAACAGTAAAATGTAAACACTGGCCCGGCTACAAAAGGTAAGAAAAAAAATGCGTAAAATGTCGATGTTATGAGCGGAGATTTATCACGTGCGTAATTAAAAATATAACTAAAATAACTAATAGAATAAAAAATATAGCATCAACAATATGTCGTATATTTTCCTCATTTCTTTTTAACGTAATTTAACTACATAACAATCGAGCCTCGGCATCAACAAGTTTAGCTTACTTACATTATTATATTATTTTAGTTGCTCTAAATAAGTTGGAGCGTGGTACAAAGCCCTGAGTAGTAACTACTCAGATTAACTGATGGCTGACTTCCCTTTCATCAGCCGACTTATTCACGCCGTCAGCCCTTTCAGTAGCATCAAGAAGCGCCACCGTCTTCCGATTGTTTACTAGTGGGATCTAGAAAGTTCCATCGCATATATGAAGCACTTAACCAACTTGATATCCAATGGGAAGTGTTTGAGTTCCCATCCTAGGCCACCGGTTTTACAAATATTCCAGTACTCATCAATATACATAGGCGTAACTAGTCTCGCAATCTAGGGGCGCTAATTTTTCTAGGGGTAAGTCCCTAGTTACGCCGATGTCTATGTAGCGTGTAAGGTAATTTCGTTTTCATATCTTCTGGCCTGCCGACAGAAATAAGAAATCCGAAGTGGCCCGCAATGAAAATTAATTGAGAACCACTGCTATACTGCAACTGTATGCACGCCACAGACGTATGCAGGGGGGTGTTGATGAGGGTTGTAACCCACCATTGCAATGAAATTTTGTATATTTAACATAGGAATATGTGAGTTGTAGCTCTGTAACCCCCATTGAGCCTATAACCCCCTTATGAACTTTCTGCGTACGCCTATGATGCATGCGTGGAAATATTTTATTTACTCTTTTCAGAAGTAACTGAAATTTTTAAAAATTCAACCGAAATTCATTTGGGTCTAAGATTAAAAAAAAATGTGTTCTTGAATTCATGTTTTAATTTGAATAAGTGAAGAAATTTTGGTACAAAATTAAAAATTAAAATAGAAATATTCGTTGAAAAATATCTATGAAGTAATTTATAAGCATTTGTAAAAAGTATCTATGGAGTTATCTGTAAGTAAATAAAATTAAGAAGAACAACGTTTTAGGAGTAGGAGAAAATTTTAATCACGTTAATCGACGTACGTTTCGGATAGGCGTTGGTCGTGCTTCGTCAGGAATTCGAGTGATCCAAAAGAAAATACACTGAAATGTTGCCGTGTTTACATGTCTATTTGCGCGATGCTAGGCTCATCTGTTGGTGACAAAAGAAAAATAGAAGTAGTTGAAAAGTAATTTTATATTTGGGGGACAGAGCTTAAGAGATTAAGTTTTTCCACGCCTGGCTGAAACTCGGAGTCGTCTTGTGATCATTAAATAAGATTGCTTGGAGACGTAATACTATGCAATATAAATAAATTTAAGAACAACAACGTTTTAGACGTAGCAGAAAATTTCAAACACACTAATCGACGTACGTTTCGGACAGACGTTGGCCGTCCCTCGTAAGAAATTCGAGTGATCCAAAACTAAACAGCACTGAAGTGTTTCCGCGTTTACAGGTCTATTTACGCTATGACCTGTAGGTAACAAAAGAAACCAGAATTTAAAGAGAAATTTGATATTTGGAGGACAGAATCTCTAAGTATCTGTAAAGTGATTTATAAGTATCTGTATGGTGATCTATATGTATCTGTAAAGTTATCTATAAGTAGTTATAAAGCAATCTATAAGTAGCTATAAAGTAATTTATAACTATATGTAAAGTAATCTATAATTACATACAAAGTAATCTATAAGTATCTAGAAAGTAATCTACAAGTGTCTGGAAAATAATCTAAAAGTGTCTAGAAAATAATCTATAAGCATCTAAAATGTAATCTATAACTATCTAGAAAGTAATCTATAAGTATCTAGAAAGTAATCTAATAGATACCTACTCACATAAAATGTGCACTACATTTAAATACTTTATATCATATATATTTCTAAAATATTAATTCCTGAAATTCCTACCGATTTTTCAGAGTTTAATTCTCAGACAGGGCTCTCAACGTATTCGAAGATCATGATCTCTATCATCTTTGGGTTCCTTTTTACACTAATTTTTAAATTTCCAAAGTTTAGCAATGGTAAAAATATAATTCTCAAGCAAATGGTAGACTCTGTTGATTAAAGTAACCTGAATTAACACAAAAATACAATAAAAATAACATAAATAAATAAACTCTGCTAATTTTGGGCCCCTGTGTGGGGCGGAGCAGTCTCGGGCACAGATGGCCCACCTATTAACATGACACTGCTTTCAGGAACACGTCTAATCATTTATATTGTCTAGTGAATTTATGCTGTCACTTACATGGCAATTATTTATGACTACAGTATATAAACAATGCTGTGTGGCAGGAGACATGGGCTGCTAAGATCATAACTACCTATTAAGTTTTGACTAGTGTAAATTACAATATTGTATATATGCATAATATGTGCGTATGATATATACACTCTTTTGCAAATAAAAAAAAGTGACGAAATTATCTGCTATTATTGAAATTAAATGTACATCCAGCACATACACAGGTGAGGAAATTATAAAATTCAAGAACAAAGGACATATCAATGCCTAAGAACTGCACATTAAGTATTCAAATCAATAGTTGCTGAAACTCAACCTGGCGGCGATGCATGCTTCTATACGTCTAGCTAAGGAGTGATAAAGTTCCTAATATCATCCTGCGACGCATTCTGCCAGGCATTCCTCACTTGTTGCTCCAGATCTGCTACATTTAACCTGGCTGCCTAACATGCCCTATGCTTGTTCGATTGGAGAAAGGTCTCTCACGGAAGCAGCTCACAGATATGCCAACACTAAGGGGCCTGGCATTATCTTGTTGGAGAATGCCCCCATGCTGTCGTGTCATGAAGAGTAACGCAAACGGCCGCAGGATGTCATCAACATATCGTTGAGCTGTTAAAGTTGTATGCAGGATGACTAAGGGCGTTCTGCTGTCGTATGAGATAGCACCCCACACCATCGCACTAGGGGTAATGGCTGTATGCCTCTGTTAAACAAAGGGTGGTTGGGACCGCTGGCCCTGGCACCTCCACACATGGATCTGATGGTCATCTGCTCCAAGACTGAAGCGGGAATCATTGCTGAACACTATGCGATGCCAATCTACTATCAGTCATAATGATCAGTCATACTGTGGGCGTAACCCCACCCAAGGAAAGCGTCGTGAAATGGTGTAAAGTGCCACGGGTGGTATGGAAGAGACTGTAGCACGTTGGATGGCGACAATGATGCCTTTGGGTCAGCTCGGGACTGTTGCATAACCAATTGTTCTGGCCTCGCATTTCTGCACCTTGGCCTTCCAGAGCTTTTATTACGCCGATGAGTTCCTTGCGGCAACCATTGCTGCCAACACCCTTGAACAGCAGTGTCCGTACGGTGCAGGTGGCGGCCTATTGTTCGGTAGGACCAGCCAGCTTCACGCATCCCGACTATGCGACCACGTTTGAAATCGTCCAATTGGCTATAAGGTCTTTGACAACGTCGTAACGGCATTACTGGTTGCGTCTCCAGGGAACTGCAACGCTGATAACGAGAAAAAATAAACCGTTCGCAAATTTTACCTCTTTTATACGATGCCAGTTGCGCAGTAGAAATGCGCGCTATGATCGAACTTACCACTCATTGGCTTTGAAAATTTAATCATTTGCATACTTGGTCTAAAAGAATTTGCATGCGAAATTTCAAGATGATCGGATTATTTTTTTAGGGGTGCTTCGTTGTTGTTGCAAAAGAGTGTATATATAATTGTAGCCGTGCAATTTACCTCTTCATAAATTTTCTTCCCATCAACATCTGTTGAAGAAGGAAGACGTCCCGATATGGGCCACATGTAACAAATCATTAAATATTTTGCATATTCTGTCTAGTTGTACAAATTTTAACCAGCAGCGTCCATTGGCTTTTATCCGAAATAATTTTAACCTTCCAGACATTTTACATGATCCTTTTAAACATGAAAGATTTTTAATGTTTTTTCTGATATCTGTTTGTTAATGACGTTTGATTTTATGGAAACTTTTGTTTTCAGTACTTTTAATACACTGTTTACCATTGTATAAGATTTAATTCGTCTTTTAATCTAAACCGTACTTACCTCCTCAATTTGTTAGGAGCAGAATGACCCTTCCTCTCCTTGCTCCATCTAAATTCAACCAACCAAACAATATACATTTTCTGCGTACACTGTTGTATGCAATATATTGCTTACGTTCCCACACGCATACATACACATATATGTATTGTGACATACATTCGCGTTGTGATTTCTGAGATGTACGTACATATACTCAAACCCCGTATAACCCCCATACTCCTGCAGAGTCCATATTCCTTACAGCGCAATTTTTAAACTGTATCCTATGTTTCATTCAAATTAAACAAAAATAACCAAAAGTTATTATACACAATATATTTTAAGGGCGTTCACCATTACAATACACATTACATCAGCCAATGAGAGCTATATACTCTCTGAATCATTCACAATTAATCGAAAGAGCGTTTTAAAATTGATGAGAGTCCGATTGGTGTCCGTGACTATCAGAATTTAACTAGGTCAATGATCAAAAATATTTATATTATTTGTATTAGAAATGTTCACTAAGGTTCGTTAGTCTCTGTGTTTCTTGTTTAGACGAATTATTGTATAGAATAAAAAATTACACAATCTTCATTGGCGCAGTTAATTTATAAAAACGCTAAAAAAAGGAAAAACGTAAACAGAACCACCATTTTTTGACGATGGTAGCCGCTCGCTATCGAAATAGTTATTAGAAAAGTTTTTTAACGTTTTTATAAAGTAACTGCATCAATAAAGATTGCGTAATTTTTATTTCTATTTGATTAGTGCAATGTGTCGTTATTATACCAATTATTGTGCACATAAAATACTATTGCATATAATTTTTTTTTCTCAGAGACGTATAACCACTTACATACTATCATAATGAATCTCTATAGCCATTAATGTATTGTTTTCAAAATTATGGTGTATGGCTGCAAGCATATATTATGTACATTTATACATTACAATATGTGTAAAATTGCAATTTATTTCAAAGTGTTGAACGGGCTTGTGCCTCACGGGCTCATATAACTCTATGCTTATTCATACTTGTGTATAATGCTGAGAAACTCGAATGGTGCTTGCCAAAGCACGCATCCCCTTCGTTAAGAAAGAAATGATTGTAATTGACAAAATTCGATCATTTTCTTTTATTTATGACTATATATAAATAGGCAAGTTTTGTAAGTAAATCTACAATGTAATCAGTAATTTATTACCTCACATGCAGTTTTCCTTACCAAATGCATGCCCATTTCATCCACATTGTCATTTTCAATTGTGCAGGACACGCTCTCTTTTTTTTATGAGGATGACAAAATGCTCTTCCTCTCGGAGTGTCTCGTGCAATTTACCAATTCCCCCTCCTCTTAACACGGCGAAAAGACAACCGGACATAAATAAAACTCGCCGATTTCAGATAAACACCCCATATACACCCAACTTTCTACGAGAGCCTTCGAAGCGAATACGAGAACAAATTTCAATAAAGCAGAAGGTGGGATGTAACAACGCTAGAAAGCCCTTTCACTATCTCCCGCGGTTGCGAAAAGTGCTGTATTTCCAAAACCATACTACACCTCCGATTTATCGGGCTTCCACACCGAAGTCTTAATGGAGAGGACAAAAGGCAGGGTCTTTTTTTGCTAGCATGAGGAGAGATAGCGTTTGTCTAACATTTACTGGAGAGCTGCATTTTCAGCGCCTTTTTTCTAGTATGCCTGTGCTGTTTTCTTGCCAACTGATATTTGAAGGAGGTTATTTGTGACTTTGGATTTTTCCAGTGGCCCAAAACAAAAATAAATAAAGTGGAATTTTTGTGGGCGTGATACTCTTGCGCTTTTCAGATTGTGGTTGAGATGTGTCGGAGGAATATCTTGAAATTGACTTTTGTTTTCAAACATCTTTCGAGTAATTCATACTAAACTAAAGAAAAACAAATCCTTTATGCCTCGTATTTTCCTAAACAGTAGTCGTTTAAAAATAATATCCTTGAGTTTAGAGTTATTATTTCAACAATATATCTCAGTCATAAATTTTCAAAAATAATTAGCACTTTTTGCAAAAGCGTTGCAACCGTTTGATCAGTATAACTTCAATGTAATTGACAATGATTACAAAATAAGTTTTTTAAGTTATAACGAAACCCCATTGCAATCGTAAGCATTCAGACAAAATAGTACAAAGTTTCACCAGGAGATTCCATAACTAGTTATTCGAGACTGCCGTAAGGTTTAAACACACGATGTTTCAAGAGCCACCTGCCCTTTTTGTCAAGTGAAGGCAGAATGAAGGGTAAGTGGAAGTCCTTTGTTTATAAATCTTAATGTTAGAAATCTCCATCAGGCGCCATTTAGCAGGGAACACTCCCACCTGGAAAAACCCTCACGCCCGACGGAGTCCGATGGATCAGTGCAAAAATTCTGCCTTCAATTGATAAATGGTGCAGTTGGCTCCCGAAACGTCGTATTTTTAAACCTTACACCAATGTCGAAATAACTGTAGTTACTTAAGCGTTTAGCTCCCGATAGCTTAATAAATGACATAGAAAATGACAGGTTTTACGCTTGATATGAACTGGGTTTGATTCCTTGTCGGCATGTCTATTTCAAATGTTTGTGATTCAGAAATCAAGCGAAGTCAGGTCAAAATGACTGAGCAGCTTTCTAGGGCAAAAATCAGATAAAACAATATACTACTTCTCTTTCCGTCTAACTTACTAAATTCATTTTAATTGTTCACGCAATGTCACAGCTGATATGCAGTAAATTCTCTCTTGATCAGTTATGCTTTAACTCGTCGCCGCTTCAATATGCCCCAACCGTCGTCCTCTCGGCATGTTTCGATTTTTTCCTATTTTCGTCATAGTTTTCAAAACAGTGTTACAACATTTTGTTGCTGTATGTTTTTTATTTTCGTTTAAATAATAATCATATAATTTTAAAATAAATTAATTGGAAAGTTTTCCTTACGGTACCTCGACTTCTTACCGTTCTTTTTTTTTTTTATGAACAACACAATTTTCGATATACCGGCCACACAGAGTAGTCCGAAAGTTCATATGTTCCAGGCTAGGGGATAATAGAGCTACAACTCTATATATTCATATGTATATATATACAAATAACGCAACGTGGGGTTAAACTTATCAACTCCTCCTCACCACCTAATGTTAGTGACAGGTTGTTTTCGAGTCCCGACATCGTCGGTTAAGTGAGAACGCACTGTACATAATATATTAATATTAACTAGCATTTCGAATAATGTTAATACGCAATGTACTTTATCACCTTTTGTGGTGAACTACTTATATAATACAATACTCGTACATCTTTATTTATTCTTTTTGTACATTGTATATAAAAATTTCTAACAATAAAATAACTTTTTTTAAAATTCTTTTAAAAAGTAAAATGTTTTTTACAAATGTACAAAAATGTGAGATAAGGGTTAAAAAACAAAAGTCTTAAAAGACCCGAACTCAAGTAATAGCATTAAAAGCGCAGATAAAAGAAAATTTCAATATGCATTTTCACCATTATGTCAAACAGTCTGTCAACTTTTTGTGTATCTAATGATCCTTCAATATTTTTTTGAATAGCGAATAACTCTTTATTTGTTTTAACGAATCCAGCAGTTTGTTTCATAATTTTATTCCAAAATAATTTATATTCTCTCAACCTTTGTTTGCATTTGGTTTCAGTGTTATGTAATTTCGTCTATAACTGGTTTTTTCCCCAATGTGTTTTTATTTATTTTTATGAAATTTCATTTTATTATTTTTTACCGTAATTTATTATTTTGCTGAATGCTATTATTTTTTAAGCGAATTTTATTATTTTTTAAGGAATTTTATTATTTTTAATGTACGTTTATTATTTTTTATGTACTTTTATTATTTTTAATGTAAAAACGTGAAAACTTTAGTCAACTGAATACTGAATTTTACCCATAACTGATGTTGCCAATTTCTGTTGAATTCTTACTCTCCTATCATCTTTCGAAACAGAATAAACAAAGCATTTATATAAGGAAGGGGGTTAGAAGGCTATAATTTTTATATATATAATATGTACACTGTTATTGTTTTTTTGGTTAATCGAAAGATAAGCAATTAAACTGGGTTATGGCCCCCTTTTATCCCCCTTATCTACGCCATCAATCCCTTGACAGAATCGAAATATGCTGCTACTGAAAATTAAAGCATAATTAGACAGAAACGAACATGTTTCAGAGCACTGATAAGAAAATACAATATTGTAAGTTAAAAGGAGACTCATTATTATATAACTGATTCCAGAATTGACAAGTAGAATAAGCCTTAACTGATTCCAGAATTGACAAGTAGAATAAGCCTATTAGTATGAACTGTGCAGACAGGAGAAGCAACAGTAGCATAAAAAGTGTTCAGCGCAAAGTTTCTGAAAGGTTAATAAAGTATATGACCTCCCCAAGCAGCGATGTGGTTCTTACGGGGTTTCTTGATGTTGTTCACGATATTTAATTTTTTTTCGCCTAAGTTGATATAATTGTACGTTAACTAAAGACAATTTAATCTTGGCGCAGTATAGCCCAGATGCTCTTGCGCCATAAAAAAGCCAAACAATCAATCAATCAAAAACAATTTAATTGCATTTCCTTCCGTATACTGCGAACCATGTATAGCTTGGATTAGTCTTTATTTGGATTAGTCTCAGAAAGTCAGATTAGTTTTTATATAAAAACAAGTCTTTAATTTTGAACATGGGTGTAAATCTCTTTGTACAAATACACAGCTGTAGATTATAATGACAAAAAATATACATAACCGAAAATGCGCTTGTTTTTTTGTTTTTTTTTAATTGAAATTTTAATCCAATTTTCCTAAAAAAATAACGTTTGAAAGTATAAATATTTTGTTTCTAAAAGACATTACATCTCACATTTTTTTTTTGTAAAAATAGCTGTTTATGAAAAATTTACAAGTCCACCAAAAGAAGTTTACAGACTGTTTGTGAGTTTTACGGCGCAAGGATAGCAAGGATCATGCTACGCAAGTGTTGATCAAAAGACAGCCAGTGGGTCAAATCTGATTCTTTAAGTATTTTCAATAGTCTTGCGATTTTTGAGAGGAAAAGTATAAAAGAAATTGACAAGAAAGTAATTGAATATATATTTATGTATTTTATTCGATCCAACGTCTGCATATAAAACGCGGCATATCAATATATATTTGTGTAATAAATTTCGTAATTTGTTAAGTGGAGTAAAAATCTTTACCGTTTGTAATTATACTTTTAAATGAATATTGTATAATTTTTATATAATTAAATATTTCGTGTTCGATCAACAATAGTTAAATATTTAGATAGGGACCGTTCATCTGTATTTATATTCTAACTTTTATTCAAATCTGGTTTCATGTTAAATCTATAAACACACGAAAGGGAAATTGGCAAGAAAGAGATCCCTCCCCAATGACCTCTAAAAAGGAAAATAAACGTATATTGAACCAGGTGCCACCTAGAGAATTTCTCAGACGGAAGGCGTCCGTACGTAACGTCCGAACACAATAATATATATATATATATGTGTGTGTGTGTGTGCTTTTTTTAAAAAATAGACGGTTCATAACTTTTCCCTTAAATAACAGCTACTATTTTCTAACATATACAGGGTGTTCGAAAAACACAGCGCTAAATGCATACTTTCGTAATACTTACGCCATACCGAACAAATTTGCAAATGGTTATTATGGTCGGAAATCAATGTTTAATGATATATTTCAGATAAAATGTTGCTCAATGAAAAAGAAAGAGCCTTCCAATCTTGAAACGAAAGGTCGAATTTTCTTTCATTAATTGCAGTTGACGTTAAGCTAGAAATTCAAGAACAGGATTTAGAAGAAGCAACCCTGTTTTTCACGTGCGTGACGCAATAAAACCGCCAATGTTTTGTTTAATGTTAACTACCACACTGTAAAAAAAAAAAGTTGAAATATTTTTCACAAAAATTTATTTCCAATTTATTAAAACTTAATAGTTATTTGAAAGTTGAATATGAATTGTATCGACTTCGCTTGTTGTACGACGAAAACTTAACATTACTGATTAATATTTTACTTTAAGGTTCTTTGAAAATTTGATTCCAATGCTTTAATAAATATTATAAGTTACCAAATAAAAAAGTGAAATAAAATCATATAAAAACGAGATATTTTTAAAATAAGAAATATCACTGTAGTTTAATGATTGATTTAAGACCATTGACGTATCTGGGTTGTTAATGATGTTAATTTAGCCTAGCGGATAAAAATTCGATGTGCGTATGGGAATATAAATTATTTTATTTAAGATTTCCGCAGATATTCCTCCCCCTATACTACAAAAGTAGCATAGGGGGGGGGGGAATATCTTTGGAATTTTTTTGTTTTTTGCTTGAGAAAGAGAAAAATTATTTTTAAGAATAAGTAAAAATACTGTGTGTTACTAATAGCAGTTTCTTGTGAATAGGTAGCTTATATTCGGTTTGATTTTGTTTTCAACGATGCGACGATTCCTAAATCTATTCTTGGTCTGTGTGTATTCAAACACGGTTTACTGGTCGTATTCGAACTGCAAATTCGTAAATTGTCAAACATGAGGTACTAAATAAGTGTGCATACGTTTGTTCGCTTCTAATGATTATAATCTTCAATGCTTTTCAAAACTTTGTATATAAAAATTGTTTGGGAAGTTATAAGAAACATCTTCACTAGGGTTGGCCCAGTTTTTGTACACTGATATTAGATATTAGCTCTTGTGAAAAAATAACTTTACAGTCCTGAGTGGTTAATTTATAATTTCCAATATTTGTACTTACAGGACAATTTTAAAGTAAACAAGAAATAAATAGAATATATAGTATATATGGTACATGAAGTTGAAACTCCAACAAGGTAAGCAACTCGAACTCATAGTTATTCGTGAAGGGTTAAATAGGCTGCATTGTCCTTAATAGGTTTATTTGTGAGGTTTGTTTCCTTTATCCTACAATAAATTATTATATGAACGAACAGTCTTAAAAATTACCATGCGTCCAGTGAGAGTGAAATGTATATGTCCTATTCCACTGAACTTTTTTTTTTTTTTGGTGCTCTACATACATCTAATTATAATATTTTACATACAATTTGTGTTTGAAATGTTTATATTATTATTAATCTCTACAAGATAATAAACTAATAATGTTAAATAATAATAATAATAATAAATTACAATACTAAACACCTGCCGAACAGTCAGAAAATTTTTAAACTTGGCACCAGAATGAAACATACAAAAATATTTCACACTGAAGGTAGACTTGAGAACTTGGCACCGCCCGTCTTAAGCTTAATCATCCAAGTGCGAGAACGCACCCAAAAAAATAATAATAATGTAGTTGATAAAGTAGAGAAAAATTTTTAATAAAATTTAAATTTTTTTTAATATTTTATTTCATACTTTACTGATTCGGTTACCAACATATGCGAACATAGCCTTTCGTTTTTGCTGAAGCGCCAAGTAGGAATTCCCGAAAGTGACGTAGCTTTTGCAAACCAGTAAAACAAATTTTCGCTATCTACTTTTAACTAAATCCACCCCCACACTTCAACTGGCTTTTCAGAGTAAATTATCTATAGCTATTGGCCTTCATATTATCTGAAATGTATTTTTTAAATATTGATTTCCGACTATAGTAATCATTTGCAAATTTTCTCGGTATGTCGTAAGGATTACGGAAATATGCAGTAAGTGTGGTGTTTTTGAACACTTGTATACACACACACACATACACACACACACACACACACACACACACATATATATATATATATATATATATATAGGATATAAGAAGTGAAGTTTTGAAAGCTCATATAGGGTATATTACAATTATAGCGTCTAATATTTTTAAGGGCCTTTTTATAATAGAACATGTAATAGAAATTTTAAGCACTCTAACGTAAAGAAAGTGCAAATACAGTAAAAAAAGAATAAGAAATATATATTTTTTTTAAAAGATAGCTAAGACATGTCAAAAACGAAAAGAAGCGAAACGCAAATTTTTCCAATGGCCATTATTAAAAAATGGACAAGAATTAATAAATAGAAAAGGTAAAAAATATTTTGGGGTGAGTGAAAGATTGGGTAAACTGTTGATGATCGGGAATAATATTAGAAATAGATGAAAGAGTTTAGAATAAAAAGTAAAATAACACTGTTTTAAATATATAAACAAAGACATTATTGGAGAAAAAGTAACGAGGAAATAAACATGATATTATCTAATTATAGCACGCTTTGAGCTGCAGCCATATAATAGAAAAAAAATAACGAAAAAAAGTAAGCGTATATATTATGAGGTTAAATAAAAATGTAAATATGGAGAAAAAAATAGTGCATGCAGAAGGTAAATATGTGAGGTGGGATTAACTTAAAAGACTATGTTAATAGATTCTAAGTAAAAAAATTATGTTGTTGAAAGAGGATTTAGTTCTAGAATTAAAGCTTATTTAGATGCTAACAAATGTTAGAAAGACAAAAGATGTATAGAAACCCAAATAACCTTCCAATTCATATAGAATTACATAATTAATCCCCCAAAAAAAGTTTTACAAATCCAGTTTTATAGACAAAACACAATATCATATAAGCATGCGGTCTCGGGACCACCATGGGGAGCCTTTTCCAAGACTACATGCCTGGTGCCTTTCCTGAAGGCATGTCGCAAAATATATCTTAACTAAGAACCAGTGTGTACTAAATATCTCGTTTAATACATTTTGCTTACATACAGGGTGATCCAAATTAAACAGGAAGTGTTTAGACCTCTCTGTAGAGAAAACTATTTGATCAATTTCACCCAAATTTCATACACATGCTCCCCTGAGTATGCGGTTTCGATTTCTGAAAGAAAAAATTGAGTTCATATTTCGGCCGCTAGAGGAGGAAATGGCGCTGCGGAGCAGGCAATTTACATATTACTTAACATGCGCAACATCCTCTGCCTATATAAGGAGTCGTGAAGCATTTTTCCACCATACGAGGACTCCGTCATGAAACTTACTTTACCAGATCGCGCGTTACTTGTTAAGCTCTTTTATCAACGAAATAGCAATGCTTCTGCTGCACTTAAAGCATTTCGGCAGGTAAAAGGTTTACGCAGACGCACTCTCACAATTACAAATCTTCGAAAAATGGTCTTGTATTTTGAGGAGACTGGAACATTCGCCATTAAATCAGGACGAGGCCGCAAACCAACTCGAGTGCAGCAAATTGAAGAAGTTGCAACTGCAGTAGTGGAGTAGGGAGCAGCAAGTGCACATGGTAGCAGTAGTGCACGTGCGATATCACGGGAATTGGACATGCCATATACGACAGTGTGGAGAGTTATGAGAAATGTCCTGAAGTTTTATCCATATAAGATAGCCCACACTCAGCAATTGCTTTCTGGTGATAATGACGTGCGGAAAACATTTGCTTTGATGTTCATTGCTCGGATGACAGTGGATGATGAATGGCCTTGGCAGATACTGTGGAGTGATGAGGCCCATTTCCACTTGAATGGCGCTGTAAACACATGTAACTGCCGTATTTGGTCTGACACAAATCCCCACGTTCATCAACAAATTCCGTTGCATGCTCCAAAAGTGACAGTGTGGTGTGGCTTCACCTCATCTTTCGTCATTGGTCCTTACTTCTTTGAAGAAAATACGGCCTCGGGGCCAATGACATGTTCTGTTACTGGCTCTAGGTATGCATTTATGCTCTGGAACTTTGTCATTCCTTTGCTTCAACAGAGAAATTGTCTTGACACTACAATTTTCATGCAAGATGGTGCACCCCCGCACATCGCGTTGCCTGTTCAAACATTATTACGGCAAAACTTTTCGGATGACAGAGTGATTAGCAGGTCATTTTCAACATCTTGGCCGCCTCGGTCACCCGATCTTAACCCTTGTGACTTTTGGCTGTGGGGATATTTAAAGAGCTGCGTTTATAAAGGCAATGTTCCGAACTTAGCAGTCTTAAAAGACAGAATTTCGCAACATGTATCCCACCTCCAAGCGAATGAGTTACGTTCTGCCGTGGAATGTGTTGTGCATCGAATGCAATTTCTAGAGCAAAGAGACGGAGGACATATCGAGCCGTATCTGTGATGATAGTGTGGTTCCACATATGATAGCAATAAAGTTATTGCACAAATCTTTTTTTAGTCATACCTACTATCCTACGGTATACTGTAATTTGTAGTTAATTTCATGTGATTGCAATAAAGGTTATTGCATGTTAAAACACTTTTTCGTTGTTAATATTAATAAATTGCCTGCTCCGCAGCGCCATTTCCTTCCCTAGCGGCCGAAATATGAACTCATTTTTTTTCTTTCAGAAATCAAAACCGCATACTCTGGAGAGCATGTGTACGAAATTTGGGTGAAATTGGCCAAGTAGTTTTCTCTGGGGAGAGATCTAAATACCTCCTGTTTAATTTGGATCACCCGGTATATCTTCTCCTCTTTTACGGCAATGATTCGGAAATATCGCAGGAAAGATTGAATAACAATAGATGACTGAAATCCTTAATTGAATGCAAAAAGACCACCAAAGACTGAGGATGAGTCATCAAACAAGACAGATAAGTAAAGCATAAAAAAAGATTGGGATGATTAGGAGACGAATAATTAAGGAAAGATATGTACTAAAGAAATTTGGGAGTAATATTCATCCAGGAATAGAGAGAGAGGACAGTACAATGTAACAATGATTTATATAATAAGAAACTACTTTTATCTAAAAAAAAATACATTTTTTAAAATTTTACAACAATTAACACATTTTGAAAAGAGCCAACGCTTTAAAAGCTGAATACTTTTAAAACTTCAATTATATGTCATGTTATGGCCTCTCTTATCAGTAAAATGAAGAACTTTTTTCGCCATATGTTGAGCTCTAAATGGAAAGCTACTTGAGAAAAGCTGTTTATCTGTGTGCAACTAATTTATTGGTCCACAGCTTCTTTGTGTTATCGTAGGAACAAAATAGGGCTAATAATATCTCCGTTCCCTTTCAAAATAACGACCTTATATTTGGACAAGAACGCTTCGCCAAATAACTGAATAGTGTGCTGTCCGTAAGTGTATGTTTTGTAGGATATGCATGTGTTTAGAAAATGTCATGGGACAGGAAAACAGCTGTCAGAGACGTAGGGACCTGAGAAACGGGGGGAATTTTTTTTCTAATGTAAGCTTCATGATTACTACGAAATACCCCAAACGACTACAGACAATGAAATATTTTATTTATTTCATTATGTCCATACGAAATTAAAACCCTTTCCCAAACTTTTACAAAAGGTATGACTAATTTTGACATGACTAAATTTTCAAAAACCTGGGACAACGAACGTAGACGTGAAATTGACTTAAGAATATGACAAGATAGACATAACCATAGGTAACCATTCGAATTTGATAAAATTATTTATATGAAATATACAAACTATACATACGAGGTACCTGGAAAACATATTGATTTTTATACGAATTCATAACACAAAAACGAAGTGATTTATTGAAATGCGGTTTATGATAAAAGCAGAGTTACATATGTAAGCTAAGAGATTTTTGTACCTGAAAGAAAGATAAAAATGGTGAACCCAGCCATAAAAATATATTAATTTTTAACACTCGGTGATTTAGATTATAAATTATATATTCTTTTTTAATTCTAGCGCATGAAAATCTACTAGGAATCACAATACACTCCCTCATTACTAGCTAATTCAGCGCTCATTGAAGTTTTAACGTGGAGCAATTGGCTTGTTTGCTCACCACCAGCACAGCCCTGAAATTAACGCAATGAAATTGACCTTCCATTACTAGATAGGATCTGGATTTCAATATCGAATTTTGTAACGCCGAGTTTATTTTTGATTTAAAAAAGTATGCAGCAGAACTCTGGATTATATATACGAAGTTCATTTAATCGAAATCCGAGTTAACGGAAATGGCCTGCTGCACTTATTATTTTTGTTCATTTATTTTAATAAATACTTATTCAATGTTTTTCGGTAAAAACGTTCATATTCGTTTTCTACTGATCTTCGACCTTCAGAGGGAAACTTATACAAATGGTAGGGATCGGACATCTAAAAAGATACATATATGTACATATCAAATCGAGATACAATACACATATATCGAACATATATAAAAATATTGGATTATTCTCAAAGTAGTTAATGTCTTACTTGACATACACCTATACGTAATAAAACAGTAAAACAAGGTTTTTATTGCGTATAATGAATTTTAATAGTTAAAAATAACTAAAACCTCGATCTATGTAGAGCAAGGCAACATGCTAACCTACTTCAGGAGAAATACACTGTAAACACAGTGGCGGATTAAGCGGCTGGCGGACCTGGCGGCCGCCAGGGGCCCCCAATCTCTAAAGGGCCTCCGAGCGCGAGAGATTCCTAGTTAAAAACTACCACAACACAAAAAGCGAAAGATGCACTACTTAATATTATTCACGTATTTTACGTATATAAGTACAGAACGTTCTTTTTTTAAATTAAAGTTAATTAAAAATCATATTAGTTCAAACATGCTCTGGCGCACCTACATTGGGGGCCCGCGCACCCCTTGGGCTAACAAAGCGAAAAATTATTACGCCAGCAGACACTGAAATTCTTTTTTTGAAAGTAGTAAAATTGAAAGTAATGACGATCCCAGCAACATTTCCCTGAACTCTGTGTTGTGGCGATCAAATTTTTGAACTGCTAAGGGGGGCTTGAGCCCCCCCTCTTCCCCCATATGGGCGCCCATGCCATGCCATGTATAATTAAGTAAATGAAATTAGAATTAAATGAAATAAAATCGTAATGGCGGAAACCCTGTTCTCAACAACGCCATTTTTCTTATAAAAAGCTGAGGAGAAGAACAACTTTGATTTAACCTCTAGGCACGCACCTTAATACTTATCCTCTGTGTGTGTGTGTGTGTGTGTGTGTGTGTGTGTGTGTGTGTGTGTGTGTGTGTGTGTGTACACATACACACACTTGAGCTTTCTGCGCGAAAATAGGAGCTTCTGGATAAATCTTCGAGGACGAGAGGATGTTTATGTCCTGCTCCGACTGTATTAATTTTTCTAAAAAATCCCTTCGAACTATTATTAATATCATCATTTTAAGGAAATAATCCTTATTGTTGAATAAATAAAAAACTAATAAATAAAAAATGGAAAGAAAGTGTTTTTCCATCATGGGGTGCATAATCAATGGGATTATTGGTGAATTATTATTATTAATGATTATTATTGGAAACATTTATTAGTAAGTATTTATACTTGGATATATATAAGCTATTAAAAGCTTATTTAGCTTGGATATATATACCAGGACGTAAGAGAGTCAATCAATTGTAAATTTTCTTATTCTATTTCTGCAGAGCTATGAAAAATAATAATTATATAGATTAAAGATGGTAAGTGTTGTTTGAAGCCTGATACTATGTATTCCAAGTGATATTAAAAAGTTATAAATGATAAAGGAAGTTCGCAAGAACATTTATAAAAGAATATTAATATATGTTATTAAAACATGAGAAATAATAAGAACGTAAGAAACTTATAAATAAATAATCAGAAGTGTTGATAAATAAATAGCCAGAAGTGCTATTGAATAATAGTTCGAAGTGTATAAAGAGAGTGGAACTTTTCCTAATGTAGATATTATTTCGAAAATATTTTTAACAATGCCAATATCAAATGCAACAGGTGAAAGATCTTTGTCAGTTTTAAAACGCTTTCAAACTATTTAAGGAGTACGATAGGAGAAGACAGATTGAACAACATGGCCATATTATACCTAGAACAAAAAATTTTGGACGAAATAGATACTGCAAAAATAATTGATGAATCTGCTAAAGAGAAACCAAGACACAAATTTATATACAAAACATTTTTTAAGCACTGAGGTAACTTACTATTAAATTTTTTGAATAAATATCTGATTTTTCTTGAAACGTTGAGTTTATTATTAGTTACATATTGCCGGTTTAAGGAACTCACTAAAAATTTACTACTGAAATCTTCCCGAAAAAATCCTCAGTTCCTTACACATATTTTTTGTTTTGGGGCTTGGGTCTCAGGGCCTCGAAATTTTTACCGCCAGGGGCCCGCAGTAGGCACAATCCGCCTCTGTGTAAACAAACGATTACGTTTATACAAGTCGAACACTACGCAGATTAAATAAAGCAACAATTTTTATCAACGTCTTTTAGGCTTAGTAATATTAACACCGATGTCATGGCGTGGTTAGATGGTGAAACGTTCACGACGGATAGAAATGTTTTTGCGTTTCGTCGTTCGTAACTCAGTTGGTAGAGTACATGCCCGGCAAGTGGGAGGTCTTGGGGTCATGCCCCACCGAAAACAAAAACATTTCTTTCCTTTACGAATGTTTCACAAGCTAATCACGCCATAACATCGGCGTTACTATTACTACGCCCAAAATACATTGATAAAAATTGTTGTTTACTTTAATCTGCGTAGTGTTCGATTTGTATAAATACGTATGCTGCAACGGGCTTTTCGATCAATTTAATACCGATCTCTTCGCAATTAGGTTTAAAAAGTAGTCCATGTACTGCCCCATTCGGCGAAATATCCGGTTTCGGAAAATAGTCTTCAAATACGTTCGTAAGGGATCGAATGTTCGTCTCTTGGAATCCAGTTCAGAATTTCTGTTGTCCATCGTTGATCAGTTCTTCTTGCAATATGCCCAGCCCATCGCCATTTCAGCCCTTTTACTTTAACAATGATGTCCTGTTATTTGTACAGGGTGTTTGCGAACTCATGGGACCAACTTCTAGAGGTTGTTAGGAACACCAAATAAGGCATATTTGTCCATATCCCCGTGTCCGCAAGGGGGCCGGTTTGGCTGTAGAGCGTAACTACAGTTTATGCCCATCACGTTGCTACGTAGCCAATTGCATGAATTAAATGCAATTTTTGATACATAATTTAAGTAAATGAGCTAATAATGCAGTAGTAAAATAAGTCCGGAATTCCGCTTCCCGAACGTGACTTGTGTTACTATGTAGTGAAAATAAGCCTAAAACTGCCTTTTTTAACACACTAGAAAGAGTTGGGAACTGCCAAGTATGTGCAACAGGTGAAGAACATCGAAATAAGAAATTTTTTGTACAGTGAATTTTTTTCCAAAAATTAGCCGTTCGGGCACTACAGTGAATTTAGTGTTTGCATCCACCCCATTTAAGGTTTTCACAAATGGCTACAATGCGCCATTTCACAAAGTTTTAAAATTATTTAATGTCAACGGACGTCGGGCCGAAAATCCATTTTTTTTTTCAACTTGTCAAACCGATATTGGGCCACACTGGTTGCCAAAAGTCTAGAAAATGGCGTTGGACACACACACACACACACATATATATATAGTAAATTAATAATAAGGAAAATATGAAATAACATAAAAATAAATATATATATATATATATATATACATACTTATATATTAAAGGAATTAAAAAAATTAAATAAATTAAATGAAAAGAAATATAAGCAATTCATAAAAGGTGACTGCGCAAAAGCAAGTGCATTTTTTATGATAAAAACAGTATTTTTAGAAATGTAAGAAAGTTATGAAAAATTGAAATGACAAGAAATTGACAGAAATAGAGATAGCAGAAACACAGTAAAAACATTAAAAATAAAAAATAAAAACAGAATAACAATAAATTAGCAAAAAATTTCACTACAACAAGAAAATCTTTTTATTGCAGCTCTTTTCGCCATCTACCCATATGGTTTAAATAGCTTTTTCAACGGCGAGAACTTCAGCAGAAAGTTGGAAAATCGGTGTATTTATAATATCTGCAAAATTTTTTCTACCACAAGACCTTGCAATAGGGGGAAAACGGGGGAGAGGTAGATTAAAAAAGAACAGCTTTGATTTACAGGATTTTCTCCTTAGGATCAAA
>QLNU02015360.1:264383188-264394099 GCA_006491805.2 Dysdera silvatica | reverse complement strand
AACTTTATAAATCTTCATTCTAAATATCGAAACATTGGTGTTTCATATGAATTTATAAGCGTATATTCCGTAATTAATTTTTTCGCAAAATGGCTTAAAACTTTAACAAACCCTTTATTGTTAAACCTAATTTAATGTATGTGAAAATAAATAAAATATTATTTAAGTGCTCCTCCGTTGCAAAGTTGTTAATTCTTAAAACGTAGGCGGTTTATTACTTCAAAACGCATGTAATTTACAAACCATTTGATATGAAACTGATGACTCCCACTGTGAAATTGATCTAAAGATAAAGAGGAACATCATCCCACGATAATAATAAATATTACAGATTTACCTTATAGAGGTCATATATTTTATCGATTTCGTTTTGTCTATTTCGTATTTTACGTCCCAGGACTGTCACTCGAGACAAGGCCAACGATCCCGTCACGGACCTAACAAAAAAGCCTTCAAAAGACCCCAAGCAACCAACAAAATTTGACCAAAATACCAATCCATTTTAAATCATATTTAAATAAATCTCCCTCTGCTTTATCCTCGGAATCGCTCACTTCATACTCTGGACTAGCCCCCCCACCCCCAAGTATTATCCGTTTATCCGACTTTCCTTGGGAAGGAACGTAACTCTTACTCGACGAAATAAATGCGCCGATAAAGCAAGAAAGACGGGAAAAAAGGAAAAAATAAATCCGGCACACACCTAACACTGATATCAAACGGCGTCAGTGAGAGAGAAAGAGAGATACTTTGTCCGCTAAACAAACACTTAAAACCCGTCGCACCTTCTGTCACCAGATAAAGCGTAAAATACGGTTACTACGAAGCAAGGAAAAAATGACACAAAGAGAACGTACTCCGAAACCTCTCCAACCTTAGCGTTTTTTGCGGAAGAGGGGAGGGGCGACAGTGGACAGAGGTCCGAAAAGCACGCTTATTGCTACGTATTAAATTGAGGACATTTCTGGCGTGCCTGGGCCGACATGATAACGGCAACAGCAGAGAGAAAGAGAGGTTAATTTGTTGTCCTTTGTTTTCGGGAAATCTCTTTCCGTCCGAGAAAGAATTGACCGGGAAATATGATCTCGCGAAGCATGTCCATTCGCCTCTAGTAGATTGCTAAGTCATGTTGACGATTTCAGTCTTATGAATTAGGAAACATTTTTTCAACTATGGTTCGAGGTTTGTTACTTTCCGTAGATTTTAGTTTTGAAGATGTGTTTGGTGAAATGGGCATTTTGAATAAATTGGAGGAAAGAGTCCTCTGATTTGGAGAACAATGGAGTGCAATATGAAACTAATAATGACATAGGAAGAAAAACTGAAATTAACAATGCTGAAAATCGTTCATGATAAAACTGACAGTGACGAAAACGATCAATAAAATTGACAATAGGGATATTATCGATGAAACTGACTGATCAGATTAGCTAGTGAAATTGACAACGATGAAATTGATTTCTGAAAATACCGGATGACGCTGATAATCTTCTTACGACGAAACTTAAAAATGTTGATAATTCCCCTGCATGAATTAACGCAACTATTACGAAACAAATTATTAATTTAAAGCGGAAAGCGTAGAAGATGAGCAATTGACATATATATACCTATAATAATAGGTGGATGTTTAAAACGAATAAAAGTCCCCTCGACACACACTTCGCAAAATAGAGCGACAAAAACAACAACTTTCGCTGGTTACAGCTAAAAATAAAACATCAAGGATAAGTTCCTTTGTTGGTGGTTTTTGCTGTTTTGGTGGGATCAGTTTCAGTAAAGGGAGCTGGGATTATGCTTCAATTTCGCGAGCATCAACGGGTTAAGCGAGGTCGATCCAAAAGATCAAAAGCTAGGAACCGTTTCAATCAATTTGATGCCCGCCGACTGCAACCGTCCTTTTGTCTCTGACCAGAACCCTCGGTATTAGGGCAAATTATGATGAACGGCCGGCCTCGGGCAGTCGCTTCACTGCCCATAAAAGCAATGCCTTCTTCCGCTATGTCCCGGCTGTTTATTGCTTCTGGTCAGTTGATTGGTTTGTAAAGCTGCTCATACGCGATGAGGTTTGGAGAGAATCCTGGCCGGTGCATTTGGATGCGAGCTTCAAACTCCTACGCCTATAGGTATGTGAAGGGGTAAGGGGGATGTGTTCTCTTTCGGCCGCGGAAATTTAGTTTTGACCTGCTCTAATATAGCGATGATTAAAGTGGGTACACACCACAGAGTGCCAAATATTCTCAGCCCCTTTTTCTGAGCTTCGATTAGTTTCTTAAAGCTTCAAGCTTGGCCATCAAAGCTTATTGTATATGGATAATTTAGAGCCCTAATCGTGGGAAACGATGGGGCCCTGACCACTGGCGTACACAGGAGATGTTAAGGGAGTTGTAACCCCCATTGCAATGAAATTTTGTATATTTAACATAGGAATATATGAGTTATAGCTCTGTAACATACCATTGAGCCTATAGAACCCAACTTATGAACTTTCTGGGTACGCCTATGGCTCTGACTAGCAAATATATGGATCAATTTCATCAGGCCTATTATTTTATTACTGTCAATTTCAACGTTCTTTAAAACACTAAGGTGTTTCTTAAAATTTATTTATTTATTCGTTAGCTGTATGGTGATGTAGAGTTAGTGCGTTTGCCTGCCGTACGAAAAATTCAACTTTGAATCCCGCTGAGAACGTGCACTATTCGTTTATCTACCAATCCGTAGTTTGGAGTTTGATTCCCTAGTAAGCAGAGGTTTGGATTCCTCAGGAAACTGCAGGTCCTGGTGTACCACGATCTTATTTATCATTCCACCATAAAATACCAGTATTTAGTCATTTCTACGTCTCTCCAACCTGTCTTCTTATTTCATCCATTTTGTCAGTTTCCTTTAAGTTTTCCTCGGCAATTGATGATCTTTTATGGTTCAGCTGATAATTTTGATTGTTCATCGCTGATTAGATCTTCTTTGTAAGATATTATTACCCTTCACAGGGATAACACAATTGCCAAATAATGGTCAACACACAAAGCCACCGAGGCGTGTTTCTGTAAGTATATTAGATTAAGTAGAGGAATTAAACAATTAAGGCAGGCAGATAATAAATGACGAGATTCTCCGACACTCACGCTTGAGCTCAAGCTAAAGCTTTTAAAGTACAGGAGCATTCTACCTATAAATATATATATATATTATAGGTAGGATATTTCGTTCCGCGGTGGCAAAAGTAAATGTGGTAACGCGTTCTCCTATTGCGCGGCTAATCCGGGTTCGACTCCCAGCAGTGCAAAAAGAACGCTTACTCAGAGATCTCATAAAGATCGCACTGCTCACTGTAGTCCGGGGTTTGGTTCCCTAGGCCTTAAGAGGTTCGGATTCCTCGGAAAACAGTAGGTCCCGGCGCAGCATGACCACTGTAGTCTTTGAGCCGTAAAACCAAAAAGAAAGAAAGGATATTTCTACCTATAAAAATTCCCCGCAAAAAACTGCAAAAGCACGCCCCGGTGGCTTTGTGTGTTGACCATTATTTGAAAATTGTGTTAACCCTGCGAAGGGCAATAATAGTATCTTACATACGGAGAAAAGGAACGTCGTTCCTGTGCCTCGGTGGCCTAGCTGTTACGGTACTTCGGATCTAACGGGGGGACCCTAGTTCGACTCTAGGCCGGGGCGATGTCCCTTTTTCACATATACTTCAAAAGCTCTAGCTTAAGTTCGAGCGTGGGTGTTGGAGATTTCTTCCTATAAATCTATTTCATAATATGTCCAATCCATTTCCATTCCAACCTTGTCACTTTCACACCGATGTATTCCACAAGCCCGGGGACAAAATTTACGGAAATCTAGGCTGTTTATCAAATGAACTTGCCCACTCCAATTCCCCATACCCACAACCATTTTTCAAAAGCTAAAAGCTAAAGGATTGCTAAGCTGGTGTTTTTTTCTTTTGTTTTTTTTTTAATATCTTCATTTTGCACACACGCACATATATATACAGGACTACCTTAACGTATATATATAATCGGGTGCCCTAGATTCACATATGTTTTGGGGGCCCTTTTTATATTAACTTTTAAATTTCCTAACTTTTGCAATATAAAAAATATATAGACAGGGTGGCCATAATTATACGGGAGGCGTTTAGAGCTCGATAGCGAAAAATCGATTGGGCCAAACTGAATCAAATTTGGTGTACATACTTCTGGGACCAGGGATGCTGAGAGCCAACCCGGGCCCCAAGCTCACTTCCACCGGCCCCATAATCATTTCCTTCGGCCGGGCCCCCGGGCTGCGGCCCCTGCTACCCTCTTCCACTCTCGTCGGCTCATTATCTGACTGCCTGTTTAATTCCTCTACTTAATCTAATCTACTTATAAATTTTAACCCTGATATTTGTTTTGTTCAAAGCAGCGGCTCTCGAGAAACCAGTATGCTCAGGTTTCCGCAATGAGAGGTTCTGATATCGCTTCATAAAACCGTTCATCCAGTCATGTCCAGCAGTTTTGTTTACATCCCACGGTTTGGGATATTGCAATCTAATTTCCTTACGTAATCGTATGAAATTGTCGTATCTGCCTTTATGTCATTCCGTAGTCCATTTTTGAGCAGGGGCACCATTAGCGGGGGGTGGGGGGAACCCGTCCGCCAATGTTGGTATTAGGGCACCATGTCCCCTTCCAGTTTCAAACAAAATGCCTTCTACTGGTATATTGTCCCCCCGCCCCCAATATTTTTATGTCGTCGGCGCCCACGTTTTTGAGCATTTAAAAACATAGTCAACGAACTTCAACTCTAGCGCCTTGGTAAACACCTGCTGACTAGCGTATTGCGAATCATACTTGGGTTTTAAATTATCGCCTTTCTTGAACTTCTTCAGTTGATAATGTAATGCTGTATGCGTCATGCCGTATTGTGCGTTCGCGCAGACCTGACGCCTGATACCGTTAGCAGACGGGTTAGTCCATTGCAGTTTAGGGAAGGGCGTCTTGCCGAAAAGGGTTTTCCGCGAGGGAAAAACCACTTCCTCCAAGACGGCCTTCCCTAAACTGCAATGGACTAACCCGTCTGCTAACGGTATCACGCGCCAACTGAGCGCGAATGCATAATGCTTCGAAGCTGCAGCTCGTAAAGAGAGTTCACCCTTATTTACAGCCGTTACTGCTGCGTGGAGAGTAGCGTCAGATTTTGGAGGCATGCTTCTTTTCTTTGTGTATGTCCGAACCATTTCCTTCAGTTTAAAAAGAAATATAAATAGTTATTAATATAACTATTTAGATTGTAATGAGTTGCTGTAACTATTATTTTGTACTAAACTTGGGGGGAACCTTTGATCGGTGTTCAAATGTGCCCCACCTGTCCACTATAATCAAATCTGCTCTTCACAATGAAAAGCCAAGAAATATTTACATTTCACAATAATGGCTAAACGCAATATAGATCATCCAGCGATATTATATAAACAAACTCACCTTTTCACTTTCTACGTTGTTGTTACATTCTTACAACTTTTGAAGACGATAAATACTTTTCGAGGAAGTGAACAAACTTTTTCACTCTGAATGTTCACACAGTAATGAATTAGACGGCTACCGGTAGGCAAATCATCTATAGTGTTGTCACATATGGCCAGTGCTATGAACGCGACAAAATATTTTCCCTATATCGGGTAATTCGCAATGCTCAAATGTGCCCAATCCCCATACCAGAAAGAACTTCTAGTATCTTTAAATCTTCACATAAATATTCCTTCTGTAATGAACCATTTTTATGATCCTCAATTTTCTACATGGTCTAGTTCAAATAGTTGGTTGGATGTTTAACAGGTTAATCTACGTTAATTTCTCATAACTTTTGTTTATAAAGCTTTGTATGGAGTAGCAATGTGTTAATAGAGAGTAGCTGAAAACATTTTTAAAAATCACAAATGTAATAAAAATATTATAATTGAAAACTGTAATAGAAATTTTTTTAAATAATTTGACGACGGCACTGCGCATTATTAAATTAATTGAAAAGGCAACAAATTAACATAGTTTAATAAAATTAAATCGTTTACAGCTGCTTCAATAACCCTGGGCTATTAAAACAGCCGAAAACGATTTAACTTTATTAAACTGTGTTAATTTGTTGTCCTTTTCAAATGATTTAGAAAATTTTTGTTTACAGTAAAAAAGAGAGTATTTTATACTTAAACGAAGGTCACACACGGTCGAGTAAACTTTATATTTAAACTCTGAAAGTTTTTTAAGACTCGGGGATTCATAAAAAGCTAACTTTTCTATTGGGTAACATATCCTTTATTAACAAAATTACTTTGCATATATTAAAAGCTTTGTTTGAGTTTATTTGCAAACGTTCGAATGAAGCGAACAGTTTCAGCAAGATGGTTGTACCACCACCTACTCAGCGTGCAGTTAACTAACTGGTCGGAGCAGTACTTTCGCTGTTAAGTCTTACCCGCCGCGGTACATATGCCTTTGTTGATTGCCGCAAAAGTGGGCGAACGATTGCCATCCGTTCGTTAATTGTCTCCTAGGAAGCTCTATGGATCTTTGAAGAATCGGCAGCTATTGTTACTGACTCGGAGGAGTCATATTTCAAAAGGATTTCTCAAGATGAGCAACATCTGCCTCGATCGACGGTTCTTCCCCACCGAAAACAAAACGCCAGAACTGCGACAGAATTCCAATACCAAAGAAGGGTAATTAACTGTGGAAGAGGAACAAAGCCCTCTTAATGGGAAAACGAAAGTTGGGCTGCAACCACTCTCTTTACCTTCGTTGGCTGCTGAAGAATTTGCGAGAAAGATAAGCCTTTCAAAGCTATCAGATAATAGATTCCGGTCAATAGATTCTACCCGATGCTGCTGCTACTACTACTACTATTTAGATTAGAGATCGCTGATTCTTTATATTTGATCTTTAATTCTTTCTCCGCCTCTTCCTTTCCCAATCCGAACAATGTAGAGCAGTCCAAATGAATCTTAGAACCATGGCTAGATGCTGATGGTAAATGGGCGCGCTGCTGACAGTATTTTACCGACTTGTGGCTAGAGTTTCGATTTTACAATTTGTTGCCGGTTTGAGGGGTTGGCCCGACGAAGGGGGATCGGGGTTTAAATGAATCGTTTACGCGGGGCAGGTCACACAGCGATGAGTCTGTTTTCGCACAAAGACATTGATCGCGCAGTATGTCACGTTGCCGTCACTTAAAACGAGTAGTACTTCTTTAAAGTTCCGCGTGGTTAAGTTGCACTTCTTAAGTTTTGGTACTCCGGACTCAATCTAAAGTGTGTTACCATGACCTGTCGTACCTTCATAAATGTTCACGCTCTTACAATGTTTTAATTTATGTCCCGTTGTCATGTATCGAGCTGGGTGTGACAGTTATGATAATAGAATGTGTGACTTATGCTGCGACCTCGAGTGGCCATCCTGTAACAATTAAGAATATCTGATACGGCTTGGCTTCGCTAAACTCATGAGTACCAAATGTTTTCAGCATTCTATAACTATCAGTCTTGCCAATCAAGAAACACTGTCAATTTTTTATAAGCGCGCCATAAGCGAATTTCTCCTTGTGGATGTAACTTTTTTGTTTAAAGAGTGCATATTAAGCGATCGCAGTCGTTAGTAAGGAATCAGTGATGTGCTGCGTCCGGGTGTTAAATTATTTTTGAAAATATAACATGTTGTTGAACTTTTTGTTATATGTTAAGGAGGGCACTCAGACTGTTGGCGAAACTTTCGTTAAAATATTTCGCAACTCTGCAAAAGGGATATAAAATTTGACAGCCCACCACTGGTAATAACATTCATCTATTTGTTTGTATGATGAATTGTTATTGTTACTGATATGGATTAACTATACTTATGATCGCGAATTAGATTCTTCATATAAGAAAAGAAATCCATTGAAATCTCAACCGAAATATGTGGATGCAATTATTTTTTGTGTATTTTACACTGCGGATTCATCTGCAATACTAGTTTGTCACGGGTATGTAAGAGGCTTTAAAGGCAACGGGATATGGGGAAAATATGACCTTTGAAGGGATTTTTTGTTTAATTAGGGATTATACCCCAACCAAAATCGGGAATTTGCTGGAGTGGTTCCTTCCCTTTTGAAACGGCGTTTCCTTTCCACTTCCTTCGAACAAATAAAACTGAAGCGCGAGGAAAGGGAAAATCGAAAAGGGATATACCTTCACCCCGCCACCACCGATGGAAATCCTCCCCACCCACTCCCGAGTCATTAGCCGGGCTTCCACACCTTACACCAGCTACTACTTACCCCCTTTGCAACTACCATGTTAATCGAATCCCCAGTGCATGGTAATTGCTATGCAATGGAGAAGAGAGATTTTTGTATTGTCAGTGTCTAAAAGGAGCATTATTCGCAGAAACAGATGCAAAATGCAGATAGACCCGTTCCCAGATGCTTGTGAATGGAAACAGATAAACCCGTTCCAACTCCCAATTCTCTGAACGTCATTTTTTTCCCTTCGCCGTCTCCCGGCCATTGTATCCATATCTTTTCTGGAATTCTGCAGGGGAAAAGAAAGGGCACATAATAGTTCTGCCACTGGATTCCTAAGTTTTCAATCCACGCCAGTGAAAGCTTCAACAATCGGATTGATTTTGCGAAGAGGAGAATTCACCAGCTCCAAGATATATCCTCCTTCAATCCTGGCTTTCTACAAGAGAAGGAGCATTTCTCCATCCATCAAACACCGTCGAGGGTAAAATTAAGAAACGAATTTCTCGGTTACTCATTGCGCATATTTAAATTTCACATGACGATTATTTGGCTATCTCTACACTTGTACAAATAACCGTATATTAATACACATGGATCTCATAGCACAAGGGGTAAAAAAATAAAAGAGATCAAAGGTAAAATGGGAACATACGCTAGAAAGATAGCATACATACATCTTTAAAAAAGCAACAAGTTAAAACTGACAGAAGAAAGTAGAAGAGAGCTTACAGAAAGGAAATGACATACATGCCCTTATTCAGAGGGGGGGGGATCTTAGGCACCGGTCCCATCCCCCCAGAAACTAATGTTTTAATACGACTTGGCTACAGTTTTGCATGCTGTGATTACATCGATACATGCTATAAAAAATTTTGACCCCTCCCACGGAATTAAATCCGGACTACAACCTTGATGACATACAATAGTCAATTCCATGGAAACTGAATACGTTTTAGAGAAAATGTGCACAAACCCACGAAAAGCAATTTTTTGGGAAATTTTATTGAATATTTTTACTCTCGAAACAGAGACGTTATTGATCCTGCGAACCACTTGATAGGCCACCACGGACCACACTTTGAGGAATGCTGTGTTAGAGGTGGGTAATAAATACTAATGTAGTGTTCGATTTATTTAAATACTAATGTAGTGTTCGATTTATTTAAATACTAATGTAGTGTTCGATTTATTTAAATACTAATGGGTTGAAAAATCCCCGATTATTTTGTTAAATTAGGCTCGTTATCCTTATTTTCGAATATATAGATCCTCAGACCTCATATTACATGTATGAAACGTTCAAATGCCCTCGTCATTGAGTGCTTCGTTGCAGTATACTCTGGCATTATTTAGCTAATTAATAAATACAGATGGTTCATTCAACTTGTTCCTTTTTTTATTATTTTGGTCAATTGCTTATTTAGCCATTGCGAACGATAAAGGGTTAAAATTTGTGAATAGATTAGATTAGGTAGAGGAATTATACAAGCAGGCAGACAATTCGTCATTTCATACAGCAGGAAAACTAACACGCTTACACGGATGTATAAAAGAGATGATTCAAGTAATTGTGAATTATTCAATGTTTTCCGAATCTACTAAATCGTCCCTTCCGATGCTGGTAGTCGTCCAAATCCTTTTGTCCTGCCCAGTCAGCCTTCCTCTTTAAACTTTTTATGCCATTTTCAAATCTGCATTGCAGTAAGTGCGCATTTAGCGAATACTCTAATAAACGCACACTGCACAGTCTCGTTCGACTGTGCTGGAGCACACAACACACAAAACGCCTTTCCTTTCTTCTGTAAATGGTATTTCTATACCTGAAAACACAAAAACATAAAGCAATAAACGTAGAATTTTGAGTTCTACATGTGTTGTTAAAATTTTGAATCGTTTGAACGAGAATTGGTCAAGTTACTAGATTACGAAATTATATTAAATTTTCTGGAACACCCTGTATCATGTTTATAAAACAACGATAACAGAAAATTTACATATAACATCATTATTTTCATTTTGATTCTCATTACGTATAAAGGTGTCAACAAAAGTAAGTTTTTTGCTCGAAGCTTGGGAAATTTAAAAAAAACAAACAACGATCTGATGCCTATCTACTTCATCTTACCTTTGCTGAGAAAGTAACAGATATTCTGTTTTGTTTGTTTTTGCTGTTGTTTTGTTTTTTGCTTTTTTTTTTGATAATTCTTTTAATTCTTTGACCGATAAACAAACAATTTATGCTAGCGTTTTACCTACGATATTAAAGTTGCCTAATTAATGCACCAAATCCACAAACTGCTACTAAAATCATATCATATTTACGTGCACACATTTTGTATAATGATACAAGGAAAATTTTACTAATAAAAAAATAAAAAATTTCACCAAGAGATTCCATAATGAATGTAATATTAAATATTATTGCATTTCTGCATGCTTAAATTGACATTGCCATCGTCTAGGGGCCGTTAAAGTATTAATTTATATTAATAGGCTCAGGCCTGCAGCCAGATTGAAGAGTCAACTGCTGCATGGCAAAGGACATGTGGGGTAGAGGGTACCCGGGTCTCAAGAGTATAAAATAATTATCAGAAATGGTACAGGATTCAGGTATTATGTCACTATAAAACCAAATAAATTTGACGCTCCGCT
>QLNU02015360.1:264316252-264371319 GCA_006491805.2 Dysdera silvatica | reverse complement strand
GTATAGGCCTATATTATTTTATAAAATATACCAGTATGGCTGTGTGGTTATTGACATTCCATATATCTGCACTTATTTATTAATAATTTTTCATTTATTTACTTTCATTTTTATCCAATTTACTTGTTTAGTTTTCTACACTTTCATTTATATTTCACTTTTTTAAATTCGTTTTAATACGCCCCTTCCCCTCGGCATTACAATTCGTATATATTTATATAATCATCACCATGATGAAAATGACTAAAAAAATACACACACATCATTTATGGAATCGATAATTATCGGTATTTAAACACTTATACGTAATTTATTTGCCTTTCCTCACTTTTTGTCCCATTTGAATAAAAACGTTCATTTGCTTAGTTTTTCCTCCGTCTAATTTTAGCGTTTTTTCAATCATGGGGTCTTGCCAATCCCCAGCTCACCCGTGAGTGAAAATATTGTGAGCGCTGAAATAGAAAATTTATTTGTAATTTACAACTTATATAGATTCCTATAAATGAAAGGTATTATTATTTACCCGTAATAAAGTAAATTTCTCAAGCAATTTTTATCCCGTACAAATAACGATTCATAAACTATGTGTATATCCATATAAAATATTTACAGGTATAGAGGAAAAAGGGAGAAAACGCAATCTATCTGACATTTATAACGCCCCCTCTGAACTTTAAAATTAACTTTCTGGAATTATAATATAATTAATAGAAATATAAGAATTTATAGAAATATAATTAATAGGAATATGTACATATATTTTCCTTATTATATTGTCCTTGTAGACACCACTCTCTCTCTCTCTACATTGTGTAATATTGCTAATTCTTATTTTCACAGTGATACCTTTTTTTTAAACAACGATAATAAGCAGTAAAAACTTTTATTTTAAAAAAAGAATGAAAAAAAAAATATACAGAGGAACTTGGTTATAACGAATAAATACGGCTCTAATGGACAAATGATTTTGGTTCGTTTGATTTGGTGTATAATACAGTGATTTCCAATAGGCGACCCGCGAACAACTTCGGTTACAAAAGATAAACACTTTTTTTACTGAAGAGAGCTAAGGATCTTACCTCAGTGCTATTTCATTAAATCAGAAAATTTTTAGGGTGGTTAAGGGTGCCCCCCCCCCTAGTTACTCCAATGTCTATGTAGCGTGCAAGTTAAATTCGTTTTCATAATCTTCTGGCCCGCCAACTGAAAAAAAGTGCAAAGTGGCCCGTGGTGAAAACTAATTGATAACCATTTGTATAATATATGTGGTTATATCGAATAGCAGTTATAGAAAATGACAGCTATGACAATGAAAATCCTCCAGTTCCTTGGTGTCCCTTATAAGCGTGTTCGACTATATATCACAAATTTCTTTTAAGAATGCTCTTTGTAAATATTATGGCCAGGTCTTAAACCCTCGTAAGTTGCGCGGTGTATTGACACTTGACTGATGACATTTAACATTTGAATATTGTGGCACCAATGTTTAACGAAAGAAAATGTCCTTTATTATAGAAACAGCCCAGGGCTTTAAAAATGCTGCGTTGAAGTGATCGTTCTACGTCCGTCGTCACGTGAAGCTTGCAGGCGATGCGTGACTGAAAAGGGTCGCCTCATTTGCAATAGTCACACAGAAGAAGACTCTCCGATTCGTGCACCCGAAACCAAATGAGAGAGTTTTTCCTCTATTTTGATGAATCGGCCCTGATTATTCGTCCCCACACCAAAGACAGACAGATTAACGACACCCGGGCACTATATTTAGCCAACCACGTTTTCTGAGATCAAAGCGATGGTTGGCACGTGACGGGAGTTCCAAGGCACGAACATAACTCACCCTCGAAGTAGTAATTAGTGCCATTCTCTGCGACTCTTACACGCAGTTTTTAATCAAAAAAAAAATACACATAATATAAATTCGAATGAATTCTTTACTATTACGGAGCATTTAAGGCCCAGAAGTAGCGTAAACTGCGCTATCAACGGTGATAAATGAGTCGTTTCAGCCGTTTTTCATCGCTAGAAAAGTGGAACGTTTGCCTATTTTGGCGATCTTACAGTGTTTCCGTTTCCAATTTCTATAATTATCCAAAAATCGATGGGCAATAACGAATGTAGCCAATTTTCTATATTTGGCTATACGTTTAATGGCAAGTAATATTCGTTTTGAGAAACTGGTACGTAGCACTACGCGGAAAATAAGACATAAAATAAACAATGTTTTAAGCGTAGGATTTTATTTTTTAATTAAACGCAACGCGTTTCGGACGGAACTTTGGCCGCCCATCGTTAGGAAAGTCACTTAGGACAGATGGTGGTAATTAAACGAAGTGTTGCCGATGTATAAGTTTGTTGTGTTACCAGATGGTAGCGTTTGGTGTTAACTGCCGCGCCATCTATCGGGAGTAGAACAAGACAAGTTAAATAGCAAGTAAAATTATTTTAATATTCTTCCAGGCTTGGCTGAGAAACGGAGCGGACCGAAGATCGTTGATAATTTGATCGGAATGCTTAAAAATGCAGAACGCTTCCAAAAAATCCAATTCTATTGGAGTCCTGGGTTGATGGATGATGGTGGCGTCATTGAAATTAAAACAATGGCCACTCTCCCAGCAGTAGACTGCGATTGAAGACATTAAATTCAGCGTTCTCGCCGTATTTTTGGTGTTCTTTTATTCGATGACGTAGGGTGCGTTTGATCTGGCCAATGTACGATAAATTGCACTAGCAAAGATCTGATATACTCCCCAGCGTTGAAGCGATGAGAGACAATTTTTGAGCCTAGATGGATGGATTTTGTTGGTTGGCGAGAAAATTACCTTGAAGTTGGCTTTGCGAAGAATTTTTGCAACGGCGACACTGATTTTTGGGAAGAACGGAAGCACAACGGAACCGGAAAATTCTTTAGGAACGTGTGGAGAGGGAGTGGTGTGAGTAACATGTCTTGAAAATTTGGTGATTGCTAGATCGATGGTTGTGGCATGGAAACCTCTATATGTGTAATTGATGCAGAATGAGGTTAAGGAAATGAGTTCATTTATTTCGGGTTTTGCAAAATGATATTCCGCCAAGCGGCGCTGAAGACAATTAATAGCCCCCACGACAGGGATATTGGTGAACATGGACTTGATGTCTAAAGAAGCGATAGTACAGTTACTGGCGGAGAATTTAGAAAGTTCGTTAACAAATCGGAATGAATTCTTGTACGTAAATGAGTTCGTTGCGGTGAGTGGGGAGAAAACCGACACCAAAAATTTGGCACGTTTCCTATAAACTATATGTACCACCGCAGTATAGCCCAGATGCTCTTGCGCCATAAAAAAGCCAAACAAACAAACAAACAAGCTTCTTTAGACATCAAGTCCATGTTCACCAATATCCCTGTCGTGGGGGCTCTTAATTGTCTTCAGCGCCGATTGTCAGAATATCATTTTGCACAACCCGAAATAGGTGAACTCATTTCCTCAACCTCATTTTGTATCAATTACATATATTTTGTTTTTAGAGGCCAGCATTACCAGCAAACCGAAGTCTTGGCAATGAGGAATCCATTATCCCCGATTCTTGGCGACATTTACGTACACTATTTTGAAGTTAAACTTTTCAAGAACATCACCTTTAAATTTTGGGCTTGTTATATTGATGACGTTTTCATCAATTGGGAAGACCCTTCCAACCAAATCGATTCCATTCTCCCGGTAGTTAACGCAATAGACTAGCACCTGGAATTCTCACTCGAAATAGAACAAAACAACACCCTGCCTTTCCTCGATGTTTGGTTAAAAAAGTTGGTCGCCAATTTACCACATCCGTTTACCGTAAGACTTTCGGAATTTTGCTTCCACCTCACGTAAAGTCTTGTCACCCATTTCAACAAAAAATGGCTGCGTTTCAGACACATTCGTAAACGGGGCTCTTAAGATTTGTTCAACCCCTTCAGCGTTCTTTCAGGAACTCAACCTTATAAAATCCATCGCCTTTGATAGAGGTTTTCACGCCACAATCATCGACTTAGCAGTCACCAAATTTTCAAAACATGTTACTCACACCACACTCTCTCTCTACACGTTCCTAAAGAATTTTCCGGTTCTGTTGTGCTTCCGTTCTTCCCAAAAATCAGTGTCGCCGTTGCAAAAATTCTTCGCAAAGCCAACTTCAAGGTAACTTTCTCGCCAACCAACAAAATCTAGGCTCAAAAATTGTCTCCCATCGCTTCAATGCTGCGGAGTATATCAGATCTTTTGCCAGTGCAATTTATCGTACATTGGCCAGACCAAACGCGCCCTACGCTATCGATTAAAAGAACACCAAAAATACGTCGAGAAGGCTGAATTTAATAAGTCTTCAATCGCAGTCCACTGCTGAGAGAGTGGTCATCGTTTTAATTTCAATGACGCCACCATCATCCATCAAACCAGGTCTCTAATAAAATTGGATTTTTTGGAAGCGTTCTGAATTTTTAAACATTCCGATCAAATTATCAACAATCTTCGGTCCACTCCGTTTCTCAGCCAAGCCTGGAAGAATATAACAATAGAGCGACAACCCGCTATTTAATTTGCCTCGTTCTACTCCCGATAGATGGCGCGGCAGTCAACACCAAACGCCATCATCTGGCAACACAACTAACTTATATATCGGCAATAATTTGTTTATTGACAATAAACCTGACCATGGTCGGCCGAAGTTCTGTCCGAAACGCGTTGAATTTAAATAAAAAAATATAATCCTACGCTTAAAACGTTGTTTATTTTATTTTATGTCTTAATGTTCGTTTCCATAGAAAAAATTAAATGTACTTTAGAAGTCAAACAGATTTGATAAAATGAACAAGAAATCCAAATAAGTTCCAGAAAATTAAAATAGCACTGCTTAGATTTAGTTGCTTGGTAAGATCTTTAGCTTAAGATGATGGAATATGATTGGAAAATACGCTGTTAGAAGTCTCCCATAAAAAAATATTTTCCTACGGTAGGGATATTTTGCACGTTGCCTACTTTGTGTATGTGTGAATAAAATACGCAAAATACGAAGTAATTTTATTCCTAAAAGGTAATTCCTTTCAGCGCCATGCAATACAGAATTGCTATAGGTTAAGCCTTCCTAATCCGAAATGTTCGAAATCCAGAATAGTTCGGATTTTGGACGTTGGTGCAACTAGCCTTGAGGTCTACGGGAGGGCGCTGTAACCCCACCCCAATGCTACCCCATATCACTTGTTTGTAATTTTAGTTTTTTAGGGGTAGGTTAATTTTTTTCTGGAGAGGACTATAAACCGCCCTATCCCCTCCCATAGGCGTAAACAGTTCATAAGGAGGGGGGGTTATAGGCTTAATTATCGGGGGTCACAGAGCTACAATTAATATATTCCTATATTAATATACAAAATTTCATTGAAATGGAGGGGGGTTACAACTGCCATTAACACCTTCCTGCGTACGCCAGTGCCCCCCAAGTTACACCAATGATTTTAAAATTCATGTTATGGTGGAGTTGAAGGGGGCTACTTGCTTGTTTCCTAAAAACGGGGGACAACGTTTAGAAGGTGGGTCCTTCAAAAACCATAATTAACCATGTACGGGCGAAATCAAAAATAGAATTAATTAAAATCACGTGGTTTATGAATGGCCCAAAGAGTGAGCCCAAGTCTCCTCTCAGAGAACTGACGGCTGTGGAAGCGAAGTTCTCGAGAAATTCTCTCTAAGAATGGATTCCCCGGTGTTTCGGGCAGAAGCCATTCAACCTGTAAAAGTATTTTTCTATATACAACGATTATCTCGAAGATTATCTTATTTACACAAGGATTGGATCCATTTACTTATTAAAAACAAGGACCTTTATCCGTGTATTGGTATGTAGAATATGATTTCTAAATATTTATGTGCGTGTGCAAGAATTGAACCGTGTTTTAAATTGTTAATAATCATATTTTAGTACCTAATGCAGAAAACTCTCCGCGAAATACAATTCAGGAGCATCATGGCTGTGCCCCTAGGAAAATCACTAAATGGAAAGTTAATTGGTGACATACATTTAATTATTTAATAGTTACATTATGTTAGTGTTATATGTATGATAATCACACATTTCTGGTCTTTTACTTATACTTCAATAGTTTTATGGTGTCCAGGTGTTTTGTTATTAGTGCGCATACTGTGAAATGACCGAATTTCTTAATTGAGGAAGCGTATATTAAGTAAAAAAGAGTTTTCATACCGTAGTGCAAATGTTGTATTAATTTGCATGATTTCAAAAATAATTTCTTTACAGATTTTGCAACTAATTTGACTATAGAGGGCACATTCGCAATGGAAATTTTTTCAATTATATTAAATACTAATATTTAATCTAAACATGCAAAAGTAGTAAAAAAGGGCCAAAAATGTCCGTACACTGTACTATGTTAATCATTTATGACGGTTATGACATTTATTTTATTATTATGACATTTGTTTACGCGTAAACTTTTTTTTAGGTATTGTATATAGGAAAAATTTAAGAAATTAGAGTCATTTTTAACAGAATTGTAATTCCCCAAACAGTTCTCGTGTTAATGAGTAAATTAAGAAGTGATTTACTATCGATGTGAAAAATTGGAGAAGTGTCAAGAAATTACAGTCTGCAATCCAGTATATTATAAACAGATACAATGGACTGAAAGCTTTCGCGAATAGGAAACGTTATAAAAGGTCTTATGAACGAAGTCCAAACAAAAAAGGGTATACTGAAAACAGTTACGTATAATCCAAGATTAAATGCAACGAAACTTGTAGCGCCATTGTAAACTGATTATGGTAAACAAATATTAACTTAAACTGTACAAAATGCAACCAAGAAGCCCAATTATGTAGGATGTGTCGCAAGAAAGAAACCCTTTATAAGCCTAGTTAATAGAAAGAAAAATCTTGGATTTGCAGAGCAGCACGTAAATAAGCCTTCACTCTTCTGAGAAACTGTAGTTTTTAGTAATGAAGCAAAATTCAATCTATAGAGTTCAGATGGATGAGTTATAACGTGGGGAAAATCAGACCAACATACGGAACCTAAAAAATCGTGTGGTACTCTGAAAAACTTGATGGTGCGAGAGTTCATAAGTTCTTCAGAAGTAGGCACTCTCAAATTTATTGTACGTATAACGAATAAGCACTTGAACATTTTCAAAGAAAGTGTCCATTAAAACGTTAGCAAATTGTTCCATGGAGGAGCATTTACCTTTCAAGAGGATGACGATCCACACCATAAGGCAAGGATCGTCAAGAAATAGATGTTCTAGAAAATGCTTCAGCAACTTCCTACACCCCAATCTCTCAATTCTTATACCTGTGGGAAGAAATAGATCTAAACTTTAAAAAATGCAACACATAGATCAAAGAAAATAAAAAGCTTTATAACTGGACGTCTAAGTCAGAATCACTCTATAATCAACAAGGAAGCTTTATGGAATTCTGCAAGAAGACTTAAGGAAGATCATCAGAGAAAAATGGCCACCACTTTATCATTAAGCAAAAGCTTTTAACTCTGTTGTGTTATTCCGAGAGACATTTTGAACAGCCATGCATAAATTTTATTTGCCTAATACTCAGGCCTATAGCCATGATGAGAAGTCAACTGGATCAAGGCAAATGACATATGGGACACAGGAAACCCATGGATTTTTCTATATATATATATAAATAGCTCGATGGAGCAACTGGGAACACAACCCTGCTGGCCCTGGCTTGGCTAAATGCCTACTATTACTTCACTCACTCTAAGTTTGTTCATAATTTTAAGACTGATTATTGTAATTATTTTGTATTAAAACATACCAGAAACTGCTAGATACTATGTTAAATTGAAGACCTTTTAGTTTTACGTATTATTGAGATCTGTTTTATTGAAACATAGTTATTTACTGCATTCAATTATAGCATACGGACTTTTTTCACGCTCTGTAAGTACCTACTTTGAAATGGTTAAAAATTACTTAATTATTGACGAAATAAGAAGCACGCTAATAAACTACAAACAACCACTTCCTAATTAGTAATGATTTATAAAATTGCTAATGGAATCATCGACATTCTTAATAATCTCTTGCTTACTAAACAGAGGATGATTATCCATAAATAATTATCATTATTATTATTATGATTATTCATAATAACCTTGTGAGCTAAACTATTATTATTTCTTATTCACACAATAAACTAAGAACGTGTACTATCGCTTGCTTGTGTTTTACGGCACAAGGACGGATAAGGTCATGCTTCGCCGAGAAAAGTTGTTTCCTGAAAGATCCGAACAGGGGTGGACTAGGGCCTCTCAAAGGGCGTATACCTTGGACATTCGGAGGCGGAAATACTATCGCCCATGAAGACGCACCGGCCTGGGGGCCAATGGGTCGGCAGCCCAGTCCGCCACTGGAACCTCTCTCTCGTCTAGGGAATCGAACCTGGGACACGAATCAGAAGAAAAGGCGCAAGTTTGTGATATCAAAGGAATTGAAACTCGGGTTTTCTGTTCAGTTGACAAACGCGTTACTCCGAAGTCAAAACGAATGACATCTTCATCATCGTCTTATACTTACGCTACTGTGACACAAAGGTAATGCGTTTATCTACCGTTCAGAAAACCCGGGTTTGTCTTCATATGGCACTAAAATCTCGCCGGTTTCCTATTGATCCAAGTTCGATTTCCTAGGCGACAGGAGCCAAGGTTCCTAGGAAAACTGTAATTCTTGGAGAAACATTGCCTTAATTGTCCTTGCTCCATGAGGCCCTGCCGTGGTACAATAGTAAAGCGTTCGCCTAGTGTGCGGAGATCTCGGGTTCGACTTCGAAATCTGTAAAAAAAGAACGCTTACAGACTGGTTGCTCACTGTAATCCCGAGGTTGGTTCCCTAGGCCTAGGTTCCTCAGAAAATTGTGGGTCCTGGCCCAGAAGGACTCTTGCGCCGTAAAACTCACATAAACAAGACCTTGCGTCATAAAACATAAACGAACTAAAACTTACAGGCGAGTATTAATTAATTACCTATATTTATTTATTGATCGGCTAATGTAATGGGCTAACAATTTAATATCGCATCTTAGCAAATAAAGCAAAATAAAGTGCTTAGTTGAACTTACTACGTAGCATAAAATAAAATTATTCATTTGTAAATTATATATTATTACTAGAGCCCGGATTATATGCAGTTGCATATTTTAGCCCTTTTTAGCATTTGTGCATATAAATGCATAAAAACAGTTAATTTCCAGAATAAGTGCGTATTTTAAGGGTTTTATTATCTACCTCCAAGACACTACCCCCCTAGGAAGTTTTTTTATACTTTCTGTACGTCTCTACTATTGCCTTGTGAAATATCATATCATCGTTTGTTTGATAAATGCCAGACATATAAATAAAGTGGTGGATCTCAGGAAGTGGACATAGGGTTCTTTAACCTCCAAAGCAAATACAGTATATAATAGATAAAACGACATAATGTGCTACCCTTTATTATTAAGGTGTAACCCTTTATCATAGTTTAGCCCATATACTCTTGGCCTGATGTCCCTTTATTCACATACTTCTCTTCCAAAGTTCAGCACGAGACCGTCAATTTAGCAAAAGAAAATTTTCCAAAAAAATGTTCTCGTTCGATTGACTCAAAATTTAGCAAGAAGGTAATCAATAGGTTTCAATAGAATTATTAATTTATGTCTATAATAATACAACTAATGACAATACGCATTTCGGTACCTTTTTTACGCTTTAAGTGTTTGCTTCACCTTTTATATGCTGCACAAACATACCAAACAAGCCTGTATATAAGATGGGGAATCATCCACAACTTTAACACAAGTTTCGTATCGACGTTTCGTCCCTTTAATCAAATGATCCAATCAGGCCAGTAGCCAAGAAAGGGCCAGCAGAATTGTGGGGTCCAGTTGCCCCATCGAGCTATTTACATATACATAGAGCAATTCCCGGGTGCCCTGTGCCCCATATGTCCTTTTTCCTTGCCCCGGTTGTCCCTTCATCCTGGCTACAAGGCTGGATCCAATGCAGCAGAGGATAATATCTTGAGAAAGGCTGTTTCCAGCTCTTGAAGAATAGTTGGAGGAGATAGACAGGCAGAGACAGCTTTTCCAAGGACGTACTGAAGGAATTATCCGGCGGACAGTTATCCGAATACTCGTTCAAGGTCATTCAGTGGCAAGAACATACGCTGGTGACCAGTACATAGCAGTACTGGTTAAACGCAATCACCGAGCGACCACATAAACTTTGCGAACAATGGTTACCATAATAATAGGAACGTCAATATTCCTTAGTATTGTGGGAAGAAGGATTCATGTTGAGGGACTCGATGTACGGATACCACGAGTTTGAATCTCTTTGAGCGCTAAAGTCAATGGAAAACGCTTCTTTAGTGGTGTCATAGGTATGAGACTTAGACACAAAAGCAATGGTCCAATGTACTCTTCACGGATATCACAATTTTTCCTAAAATCAGAAAATAAACGTGTAAGGGTCTGGAGACTAGGAACACATACGCACAACCAATCTAAGAACAGTATTGAATACCAAGCCTTTAATCGTGCTGGTGTGGTGACATGGGCTGGATTTTCTTTGGGATATCACATCAACTTTCACGTGTTCACAGAGCAAGTCGTTCATCTTTTCGTGAGGCTCTAGGCTGCTGCAGTAGGTAAAAATATTCCTTTGATGAACGATAACGATCGTCCACATAGGGCATGGCTGTTGGATGAGTTCCTTGAGAGCTCAGATATTGTTTGTATGCAGTAACCAGCATATTCTTCAGACCTCAATCTTGTTGAAAATCTTTGGGATCCTCTTGGAAAAGACTATGCCTGTCTACTTTCTCCATCTATTTTCCAACGGCTGAAAACTGTCCTTCTACGGAAATGGCAGTTATTTCCCTCTGATGAATTGGATCTCCTAACTTAAAGAATCAAACGTCGATGCGAAGCCTGTGGCAAATCCAGTGGGAGACATCGTGTCCTATATCAAGTCTTGATTGGTTTATTTGTAGAATATACAAACATTTTTTTTCCCAAATGTACTGAAGTAAGCATTTAAAATGTAAAAAATATACCTAAATATATTTCTTTGATTTTATTATCATACTCATGAATAAATAATTCTACTGACTCTTCTCTTGTGAAATTTAAAGTCAATCGGAGCAGAACCTTTGGAGTTACGTCGAATTTGCTGTAGCGTGCTTAACTTTTGGAAGGCAGTGTACACAGAATAATATAAGAAAGAAGGTCCTGCAGGTTTCGTTGACCAAGTTTTTGGTAAAGGTCTGTACTTTCCTATAATTATTGTGGGGGGAACAACTATGTTATATTAATATATAAATATCGTTGGTGAGCATTAATTTCTGAAAATGAGTACTACAGTTTTCATGATTTAGAAAACAAATATGAAATTCCCTAAAAAAGAGAATTTAATAGTTTTGGGATATCTGATATATTAGGATTATTTTACAGCTATTTTAATTATCAATTAAGTGTTTTCTTAATGGCAAATATTTACTTCAAACATTGCTTTCTAAATACATATCTAAGAAAATATTGCTGCGTCTTTACTGGACTTAACAGGTGGCACACATTAAAGGATATACATATATGTAATTTTGAAATTATAATTTTAGCTCGAATAACACTTTAAAAATTAATTAATTAATTAATTAATATCGAACATTTTCTTTAACTCGATAAGCCATTGGAGAATTCAGTAGGAACATTTTCCTTTCGATTCCTCCACGTTCTCAAACTCTTATAGGAGCAAGCAAGTAGATGAAAACCTGAGGAAGCTCTTTCAGACTTCCAATATTAATATATAAATACTAATCGTTGGTTACTTCACTGTAAAATTGTAAAGCAAAATATTTGCCTATTCAATTTCATCTATCTATATTTCTTCTATATAATTTCATCTTCAAATCGTGATTATGCATCGACTCCAGACCAGAGACTCCTCCCCTACTTTCTAAATCAGTGTTTCCCAACGTGCGGCCCACGCCCCACGTGGGGAACAATTGACTATTAAAGGGGCAGTTCAATGGATTCCACCGCAAATAATGCGTAAACATGGGACCACTGTATAATTAATGCAATATATATATATATAACACAATGTACATAATCAATGTAATATATATAATATAGTTTTGTATTTAATGTGTTTTGGAGTCATAAATAATTGTGGAAGGGGCGCGGAACTTTTGGTTACTATAAAAGTGGATCGCTGCTTGAAAAAGGTTGGGAACCACGATTCTAAATAATCTTAATCCATTACTGAGTTAGGAAATCTCGTAAAGTACCTAAAATATCTATCATTTATAAAGAAATCTATATTTATTATTCTATCATTAAAAGTGAAATTCTATCATTAATAATGCACTTCAAATCAGATCAAACTATATTCAGACGGATTCAAAATTATTTTTTACATACAGTGATAATTATTGGTAATTTATCAGTTAAAACCCAATGACAAAAGATAAAATAAAATTCGAATTATAATACCATTCCTTGGGTATTCTATATCAATTATTGTATCATTATAAGTAAAATTCTATCATTAATAGTACATTTGGAGGCTCAATGACGGTGACATAATAAAGTTCGAAAGAAAAAAGACAGAAAAATTCAAATTCGTGTTATTAATTTTATAACTATAAAATTGTTAGATTTTACTTGATGGGAATAATTAAATTTAAATAAAAAAATGAAATACTAAATGTGATTTAGAAAGTACTCTTTCCCTCTCTGTAAAGCAAAGATTAATATAATAAATGACAAATTAATGACACAGTTATTAATAAGATTACAATGAGTGTATACCTTTTTCTTAAATATAAAGGTAAACAGAAATCCAGTTATGCCCTCTCTAAACCCCCTTTTTTATATTCAATCATTCCTCTTCAATCAATTTCAAAATAAAAGCAGTCCTTGCAAAACCAAAACGGCAAGATAATCCATCAATTATATATGATCTAGTTTTGAACGAGAATTTAAACTATTTGTCATTTGCACAAAACTGCTAAAAAAAAGTTGAAGTCATTTATTATTAATGCAAAGAAATATCAATTAATATCATGAGAAAATAAAAAAATGAGTTCCCGCTGAAAATTGAGACAGTCATTTGACAATGCCGTGAAACATTAAGGCCACACGTATTACAAATTTTTCAGAGCTCTTTTTGGGTTGCGTGATCATTTACCAAACTTATTGACAATTGCATGCATTAACTACGGCAAATACGAACTGTCAATAACAGAGAAAAGGCCTGCCAATTCCACCCCCTAAATCTCTTTCAGAGGCACCTGCCCCAAGCCAAGCCAAAAATTCCGCCAAATTCTGGGATTTCTCTCTTCAATTTTCGATAATGTTATGTACAATACCGTGGCAATTTAACAAACGAAAGTGATCTTTGAAAACGACGAGGCCTAAGGTGCAATAGACCTATTGTATTTCCGTTTTATCAATTTTGCTTTGGAACGCACGAGTATGTTATTTGGTTGTCCACAAATGTGGTCAAAATAACTCTAATAATTGTAATACAGTTGCCGCACCCATATGTTACTGATTCTACCTCCCACTTTTCGAATAGCACCGGTAAACAAAAACCACACCCGTTTAGCCAGCATTACGGTCATTTATCTTACGGTAGGTACCTCCTGTTTCTGTATGCTTTCAGACCCTCCCCCGGTCTAGAACCCCCTGACCTAATAGAGCACTCTTCATTCTAATTGTCCGTAAAGGGTTAACGGCGCTTGCATTTCTCTGTATGGAAATCAACTGCATTTTTCTACTATGTGTGCTGCTTTTTCGTTAAATATAATCATTATCTAATAATTCATTTAAAAATGCAACTGCAAATTCTCCAGAACACTTTATGTATGACAATGCTACTTTTATTTGCTTCAAACAATAAGACATATACTTCTGTATATAATGTATACACACGCACATAACATATTTCTTATACAATATACATACATTTATAGGTTACTTGTATCATTAATTCGTTGTATTTATATAACACTTGATCTTGTTATTTATAAACGTTAGTACGTACAAGCAGCAAAAGTAATTAACAGAATCAATGAGATTATTTACAGTAGCATCATGTATCAACAATAGTAATTAAAGTCGATAAAAGATATGTACCATTAACATAGAGCAATTTATCGTAGTATTTGTTTTCAGAGGATCACGAACGAATGCAAAATATGATTTAGACAGTTTTTTAAAAATAAATTGCCAGGTGATATGTAAAAGTTAGACTCCTAAATGAAATGAGGAAAACCGAAAGGGAATTTCAGCGAAGTTTATATCCTGTTTTCTTGCAATAATAGACTTGTAACTGTAGCTTAAAAATTAATGATGAAATTGAACAGAATACAACTGAAACAAAAAAATATGAAATACTTATATAAATACAATGACTCTTGCCATGGTTGCGACATGTGATGGTCCCTGATGAAACCTCATATCTTTTTAAAATTATTTTTTCTGTAACTAAACAAATATTAGAACAGGAAATCTCTCTCTTCCTCGACAGACAGACAGATTGGTTGGAATTACCTTTACATAGACAAGCATTACCTATTGATCAAAAAACTTTTAAAAATTGTTATTTTACAGGTATTTCTCATTGTATATACGTATATCTTATTTCTTATTATTACTACATAATTGTAATCTTCAATTTAATAAACAAAAAAATTTAATTGGTTTTAACATTATTTTCAGAGGTTGTAAGATATTATTACCCTTCTCAGGGATAACACAATTGCCAAATAATGGTCAACACACAAAGCCACCGGGGCAAATTTTTTGTAACTTTTTGTGGGGAATTTTAATTATGGATAATAATTTTCAATACCCACAATCCATTTGCAGAGCTCTTTAACATACCAATTTTTTTAATTGTATTGCTAATTTAAAAATTATAAAACACAAATATTTCTATACCCACTCACTCATTTTTTAAAGGCATCAAGAATTTTATGCAGAATGAAAATAACAAAATAAAGATCAGCTATTTAAATATAGAGTATAAAAAAATTTAAATTGGCAATTAGTGAAGTAAATAAATTAACTTATTGTGATTACTCTATGGTTATACATTTACAAGAACCGGTTTATATTGTTTTAGGCATTAACTTTTCAGGCAAATATATACTTATAAATAAATTTCTCGAATATTCGTAATAGATAGTAGTTATAAAACATTTTCTACTAAATGAAAATGATTGATTGAAATGACCAACTTGTATTTTGTTTTCTTGAAACTGACGATTAAAGTCCAATCACTAACATGACTTTGATGGATGGCACCTTACACACGTTATGATTATTTCAATTAGCTGTGTTTATTCATAACTGCAATTAATAACAATGATTGATATGTCTGTCGTAATGCTTTTTATGATGACTAAAAGAAGTGAGAGAGATAGTCGATTATCGAGTATTAACTCACTAATTCGAAGAATGTTTTGTGCATTTCATGTAAATATCGATTAATTTAAAGTATCAATACGATTAATCCACACTTAGATATACCACTATACTAATTAATGATATATACGTATGATTACTCTGTAATTGTCACTGCTGATATATTTGTGCATTGCTTACATACAACGTATTTCACTAATAAGCAATAATGTTTCACCCGCTTCTCCATGTATTCACGCATTTGGAACTAGCTTCTTAGAATTTTTCCCAAAGCAACTTAAAATCAAGATGTTTCAACCCCACAAGGGTTGCAATTTTGACTTTCAAACTCACTGGACTATGTTCGCACATCAATGTGCCTGGTTGTGTATAAATATTTCTTTAGTTTTCTTAGGGGTCACGCTAAATAATCGATCGTGTCTCGGATGATCTGTTACGCGGTATTGAATGATTAAACGCAAATAAACCGGGTACTTTAAAAAAATCGAAAGGAGGTTTTCCTATATGAGAAAAAAAGATAGTAAGAGAATATTAAGAGAAAAAAAAAAAGATTTCGTCACCTTTTTAATGGGTGGAATCCTGGCACAGTGGTTAGAGAATTGGTGTAGAAACGTTCAATATGTAATTCTACTGAGGGGTCACTCACGAAAATGATTTAAAAAACGATTTTTTTATTTAAAAAAAAATGTGGATTCTTTCCTTTTAAATCACATAAAATTTTTAGCTCTAGGTTAATTATAACTATTTTTAAACAAATTTACTAATATAATAAGTGAACTTAAATGCACTACAAACTTTTTACAAAAATGCGATTTTCTCAAAATGATATTTCCTGTCGCAAAAGGAACATGTTTTCAAAATCTTGAGTTTCAGTTGACTGATAATTTCTTGAGTACGTACATATACTATTTTATATAAGTTGTGTGCAGCGTTTTTTATTTTTTTTATTTGGTTTTTAATTACTGGCTTGAACGTAAAATAAAAATCGTGTTTTCTAGAAAAATAATTTTCATTTGATAGAAATATTTTTCATTTGATAGAAATATTTTTCATTTGATAGAAATATTTTTCATTTGATACAAATATTTTTCATTTGATACAAATGTTTTTCATTTGATACAAATGTTTTTCATTTGATACAAATATTTTTCATTTGATACAAATATTTTTAATTTTACAAATATTGCATATGTCGTAAAATGCCACATATAAAATATGTAAATATGTTTACTAACTATACAAAAAAAATTTTGTATGCATCGAATAAGTATTTTCGGAGAAAATGTTTTTTATGTCTCTATGGAAAACCCCATGTTGTTGATTTCGTTGGTGATCCCCTTAAGAGATGGAACTCCGTTATGCTTCTTCCGTAAAATAAAGGTAAATACATAAAATTAAAAGTAAATATTAAAATGCCAAGCAAAATTGTAGAAAACGAAAGGATATTTATTGTAGTTTCATTATTTAAATGTTAAAATAACATTTTCAGTGCATCTAATAACTCCGTTCACACATACACACCATCCGATTAATTAAACACTTTAATTTTAACATGAACATACATGTTTTGAGTTTATTCTTATCTAGCGTAACTAGTTTAAACTGATTTCGCGTATTATAGACCAAATCAGATTTCGTATATAGATGTATACAAATATCCCAGAGGTAATTCAAAAACCAATTAATCCTAAATTTCTCCGCATTAAACATCTCTAAAATGCATTGCATTTCATACGTTAAATTGCAGACTTTCTTTTAGCAATTTAGCATCTGTGTTACTCATTTTTCAAACTTCTGTTTGACAATTTTAGTATAATCATTTCTCTTTAATGTGTTACGTTTAGCATAACGGTTTTCCTTTACTGTGACCTTTAGTTTAATTTGTTGTTGTTTCTTTTAAATTTTAGTATAAGAGCTTTTTTTTTTTTAACTCTTATCATAAGTTTCCTTTCAGTATAAGATTTAGTATTCTAGCTTTCCTTTCAATGCAACGTTTAGCATATTAGTTTAAATTCCAGCATAACGTTTGTCATACTAGCTTAAATTCCATTATAACGTTTGTCATACTAGTTCAAATTCCAGTATAACATTTGTCATACTAGTTCAAATTCCAGTATAACGTTTGTCATACTAGTTCAAATTCCAGTATAACGTTTGTCATACTAGTTTAAATTCCGGTATAACATTTATCATACTAGTTTAAATTCCAGTATGACGTTTGTAATACTAGTTTTCCTTGTAATGTAATCTTTAGTATAACAGTTTCCCTTTTAGTGTAACGAGCTCTTTCATCTTCAGTATGAGAGTAATACTTTTACTCTTGATACACCTATAATACCTTCACCTTTAGTACATCTCTATAGTATTACAGTGTCTTTGTTCTACAATGCCCGCTTTCAGCGTCTTAATATTCTCACGATTTTTGGAAAATAGTTTCTTCTCTTTCACGCGCTTTAAGATTCCTGTTCCTAACAATGCGTGTCAAATTAAACATTTACAATTTTTTATATGCGTGATGACATCAAAGTCTGAGGTTTTAACCAATCACTCGAAAATAAGCCATTCAAACTCCCACCCCCGAATAAATTCTACTGTCGTTTTATTACCAATGAATTTAACGCGTATTTCTTACTGATCTAGCAATTTGTAATGTTAACATTATCACAACTGTATTTTTTACTTGGGACATTTTCTTTCGCCTTTCTGTGAGCCATTTATGTGCAGACCATTATATTCTTCAAACTTAGACCATTTGACCGGCCGTTGTGTTATGACCATGTTGCAACATAAAATAAATGTACAAATATGGGTCCCTAGAACAAAATTTCAAAGAAAATTTTTCACTGATTAAAAAGATTGATTTATTGATTGATTGCGTGTTTGTTAGTATTCTAAATTAGGGTGTACGAACATAGAAAAGAATCATTTATGTCATAAATCATTATCATTATTAGAAAGGATGGAAGAACACGTATCAACAAAGCTTAAATTTGATGTATCTATGTATGCTTCTTAGTTCAGCCCTTTTACCACGCAACTCGAAGCTTAGAAACATCATTAATTTATAAAAATGTCCTTGATGTATCATCAATGTTCGAAAGCTTAGTATGAAGGCTTTGTAAATTTGTCACTCCTGTGTTAAATGGATTCCGTTTTGTCGTGTCTCATGCTGCAAGGATGACTTAGGTCATGCTTTTCCGCGGAACCTGAACCTCTGTTGTCTAGCGAACTAAACCCCGAACCACGGTGTGCAAAAAATACAGCACGCTTTCTACGGTATAATTAGAATTTTTCCAGAGTTACCAACACTATAGACGAACACGTTATCATTACGCTATCATAAAGGCCCCGTGTTAAATAGAAGACCAATTCGAATTAAAGGTAAAAATTATTGAAATTAAACAGTCTATTCAAAATGCACACTTAGTAACATAAAGGTAACTAGAGTAGAACTTGCATAAAGTGACCACCTTTCAGACCGGATTGCATTGGTCACCATGGACAGGTGGTCACTGTACACGACAGGCTTTCGAATAGGCATGACTTTAGAATAGGCAGTTCTCTCTTATGAGAAGTGGTCATTTAATTCAAGTGGTCAGTTTACCAGGTTTCAATTGTCGAATTAAGAGTGCCACATTACCGTCACTAATATGACACATACGTACATGTAAATGGATGGTTAAATGCACAGCCCAATTGAACTCCCATAAATTTTCATTTTCATAAAAAAAAGAGGATTCAGAACGAAACCCTACTTTCAGTTATGAATTCAAGGTGAAAAATATTTCAAGGAAATTAAAGACAATGTGCTGAAAGGAACCGCGAAAGTTACCTTGTTAAGCAAGACGGGGTGGTACCTATCAAACACTGAACCTGGATTTAAATAATTCTTTTTTTCAGGATACAAGTTAACTCATTTTTCATTCCATTTCAGTCGAAAAAATTTCCAAGGTGTCTTGTGGTTGAGGAGATAACAACGGTTTATCGGACACTAGAATCAAAGCATTTCACGTTCGGGTCTCAAGAATAAATCAAACCTTTTTCTTAACTTATTTTTTAACCTTGATCCAAGAGATGTAGGGGAGACAGAAAGAAGGTAATCATAATAAAAAAAAAACCATCATGTAAGTATAAATACTCACGCATATCGAGTCTTTAATCTGTATCTCGAATTTCGCGTTTTCGGTCAGGTGATATAGTACTTTGTAGGAGAGTAGAGGAGGTATATCGGAGCTGGGAGGGGGGTACAAGCCATCTTTGACTTCGGTATCAGAACCGCCGTCGCCATAGGGCATCAATTTTTCAGACGTACTTTGAAAAATACCTCTCGGAAATCTCCTCGGTACCATTAATTTCCAAATTTCGAAGTTATAACGAGAGGGGAGAAGGGGAGGAGGAGGATTCGGATGTTAATTGTCCACTCTTCCCCCCACGTCTCACTGTCTCGATTTCTCTGATGAGAATGATTCGAGGAATCCGAGGAAAAATGGGCGTTAAGGTTACAGAAAAGAAAACAATAGGGACTGTAAAAATCTACAGCCTTTGATTACCGATCGGTTTCAGTTGGCAGAGAAGTCAATTTCATTCTGGTTGGAGTGAAAAATGAGATGCAATTAATTTCTACATCCCCGTCTCCTTATTTATATTTTAAGTAGAGGAAATTTATGGTTTAACGATGCATATGTATACGTTTGGGTTGCATTTTATTTTTAATCTTGACGACTTCAAATTACTTGCAAAGTTAACTAAGTCAATACCGACTAGTCGACTTAACCTAACCTTCGTACCTAGCCCTTTCTCCCGAAAATAAATCCTGAGGCCACACGCTAATAGGGTGAATATTGTATACCTATTCCGCGAAATATGCATTCAAACAGCAAATCAAATTATAGCTATGTTTTCCTTCCAGGAATGTAGGCAAGCCGGAGCCCGTAGGGGGCCCGGTCCCAGTTGCCCCATCGAGCTATTTATATATATATATATATATATATATATATATATATATATGAAAATTATTACAAATTAATAATATATCAAATTGTTTTTATACATATTTGTATAAATTGTTTTTATATAATTAATCCTCTCACACAATTTCCTCTCCATAAAATTTAAAATACAAACCTTGATATATGCTAATATTACAGTATTTGTAGTTGTAATGAATTAAAAAAAAATGCCACCAGAGGAGCGTCGAATTTATAATGACATAATGTCGAAACCCTGTATCGCTTCTGATAATTATTTTATACTCTTCAGTCTCCTGGTGCCCTGCGCCCCAGTTGCCCCTTCATCTTGGCTACAGGCCTGTTTCCTCCATTATCTATACATGACAAAGATAATTTTTATCGAAGAGCGTATATGAAATGTGTGATTTATTATCACCACACGGATATACTTCATAAATTTACTTTTTAAGGCAGTAATTGGTAATCGCAAATTATTTTGTAAGCCTTTTTCATTTGATGTCAAAAAGGCAAAGTATTTTACAAAGAAATGAATTCCCAAAATCTGTAAAAAAAATAGTAACTTAAAATTCCTATGCCAGCCCTCCTATGTTCTCCCGAAGTAGTATTTCGTTATAGAGGTGCGCGCAGTTAAATAACTGTATCTGGACTATATGATGTTCACGTATAAACATAATATAATAGTGTGGTAAAAATTCATATCACAGAAAATGCTGTTTTTATCACACGAATATGATAGTCTATTTCCAAAGCTGGTATTTTGCGTTGTCCTTTTTAAGACAATCTATTTCGAAATCAGCATATAACGATGACCATGACATGATCTTTGCACCAAAGTTCCGTGGAGTATTTGAAGGTGGATCCATTTCATCGATCTTTTTCATAAAGGATTTTATTTGCGGACGGACCCTATCGAGTCGATTATTAATAAAAAGATAGAAAACTCAAAGGCAACTCAACTCTCACGAGCTAGATAACAAATGTGGTTGGCGTTTATAATAAGGAACTATCAGTCATGGCAGGGTTACCACCCAACGGTCCCTGCCCCCCAACGGAAAATACCCCAGTTTACCCCCCCCCTGCATGGGTGGGGCCCCCCAATACACATTAATACAGGTAACCATTTGCCAGTCACCATTCGGCGGCGGCGTCTCTTCTTTTTACTATAATTTTTCGAATGGACACGCCCTACCCGCTTTCAGACCATCTACCATTTTCCTGCTGGATGACATGAAATCAACCAAACTTCGAATTCTTTGAGGAAATGAGTTTTAGAAATAATTAGGTGTCCAACTTTCTTTTTCAGAATTCAAAAATGATATCGTACGAATTAATGTGAACTCAGAGAGAAGTATATTTAAACGGTACGGAAATGAATAAAATATAAGGGTCGCTATATTGTACCGCACTTCGCTTACATATGTGTTTAACTTCCAATAAATATTAATAATCTAAGAACAATTAAATATCAAAAAAGGAAATCAATTGTCAAACTAATAAATCCTTGAAATTGATAAATATTGAAGAATATCATAGTTACATACAGGCCATATATATCTATAATGAAAATTGCAAATACTTATGACGTTGACAAATTTGAAAATGACTGTTTTTCGTGAAATTGATAAAATGTATTTTACGTTATAGTATTTTGAATGAGCCAATAAAAGCGGCCGATTATTTAAAATGGGGATCATTCAAGTACGTTGACCAGCCCGTGAACAAGAGATATATTTGAAACTGCTATTGAATAAATAAAGATATAAATTTAAGGAAATACATTTTTAAGAATCATAGATATAAATATGCGTTTTCTTTTACATACAAAAATTTAACAGAAATTTATAATGAAACCATCTCATGCATATATATATATATATAAAAATATATACGATTAAAAATTCAGCCTAGTAAGTTATAAAAGACAAGTATTGCATTTGAGTTAAATAATTTTAGTTACATCATACTTCTGCTTTGAGCTCGGGAGAAGAAATCCTAGAGATAATTTTTGGGCAAAATTTAGGAAAACAAACTGGATAATTGGCTGTTAAGGAGCCACAACCCCACATGATCAATAGCTCACTGCACCTGGAAATAAAACCCCTCATTTTTTCGAAAGGAAAATACACTAAATTGCCCCTTACATCGCAATAGCGGTTAGTGAACAGAGGGATAAGTGTTTTAGGAAAAGAAAATATCTGAATCGTGAGAGTTTTTGTGGTGGTAGTGGTGGTATTCCAAAGCTAATTTTTTAACCGTTTGCGATTACATAAATGCTGTTTACTAAGACTGTGAGAAAGTTAGTTTTGTAACGATATTGCTTATATATATAATAAAAGAATGATAATTTAAAGAAGTTCCTCTTCGCTAAGTTTGATTTTCATATCCCCGTTCAATTTTTTCCAACATCACATTATCTTTTTTTTTACGTATGATCATTTTTTAAACATGTTTCTATTTCATAACCATTATGAAGTGAAATAAACGAGCGAAGACTCCAGAAGGCCTTCGCATTCTGTGTTAAAGAATAGAAAGATGCTTTTATATTTAATTAAAAATTGTATATAGAATTTCTTTAATTGTGGTCATCATGAAGAATGTATGAACGAATTCCATATTCAGTTTTGATTATTGTCAGGGATTTTACATAAATTCTTTTAACTGAAACCACTCACGTTTTTGGTCAAATTAAAAATTATGTAAGTAGATCAAAATTTGAAAAAGCGATATTAAACATTTATTATAATACGTTTGCAAAGAATGTTTCATCATGCACCGGAAAATAATTCGCGGTCTGTTATAAAATTATGTATTATTTCTTTGAAAACAAATAGCTACAAATAACTGCTAAATAAATTAACAACATGTAACCTTGTTTAAAATATTTATTCAATACATGTTAGATGTAAAAAAAAAATATTTCGTTGTAATGGAAAACGACCATTTGCTGTTCAATTATCTTCTATCACGTCGTTATTTGCTGTCTCCGTCGCCTTTTACTGAGATAGGATTTATCCTCACACTATTAAAATACACTCAGTAAAATTCACACGATAAAAGTTTCGAGTTCATACCGTCGACTTTTGAAGTATAAGAGCCACTTTGGTTTTTGCATATGCACACGTGAATAATATTAAGAAGATATACAAATGAAACTGACGAATCACTCGAAAACGACAACTTAATTTCTACATTTGATAATTTTAAAAAATTTTCATACAGTAGAACCGATTGTAAATTTTTTATCATTATGTAAGTAATAGTCGCTTACAATGTTCTATGAATCTTTTAAATTAGAATTTGCCATTTTAGTCGTCCTTTGCAGAGAACGACAGTCTTTGTCATTTTTCATGACTTTTTCAGACAATATAATTTTATAAGTTATTGACTGAAGTTGAAATTATACATATATAGGTACCTTTCGAAAATATTTATTTTATCAGATGTCATGTAGAATACCATTGATATTTTTAATCATTTGCATTCGATAGCATCATGCTCTTTTTTTATCAGGGCAAAAACTTGTCACTTGTTCCATTTGTCCCCTTCATGTTCCATACTTTTTGTTGTTTTTAATCAATGCATTATTAAGTGGCCTTCTGAATGAAGAAATGCATGTGTGTATACTACATTTACCCACGCAAGCACGCACCTATATATATATGTATCCCATGACAAACACCATGCAGATGAAATGAAACATGTTATGTACATTAACGTAATGTACAATTATCTTATTAATTAGCACGTATGTTGTTATTTACCAAGTTATTTACATTTCGCAATAACTCACCCTTTTAACAAGCACATACGTGTCCAATAAACAACCCAGGGACAGTTTGATCAGTTGGTGTAGAACGAATTGGTTTCTAAAGACATTTTCACCTATCTTCAGCACACCGAAGACAAAAACTTCAACAAATTAAAACACAAATTTTGAAATTTTATTCAATACAGTTTCGAAATTCATCTACAAGCCTATCATTTCTAATCAAATATTAGTTTGTTTAGGTATGAGAGTATCGTATTAAAATTTTGTTCTATCCTGAAACACTGGACACTTAGCGTCGTTTAAGAAAGGACAATTATTTTGTCTTCAAACTTTCAATTATTTAATGAAATTTATTAACAATAAAAATAAAGTTTTCATTATTTCGAAATCGACGCAAGCTGACATTCAACCTATTTTAATACTTTTGTTTAAATTATGCAATATCTTTATTGAATAAAAAATTAGCAGTATTCACAAAATTCAAATCTTTTAAAATATCAGTAATGGCTCTGAATTTGACTTCGTTTGGCATGAAATTGACATGATCCACTTTAAACTCAAATAGAATGTTTTATTTTTTATGCTTGTCAGCTTTCGTGTCAAGTGATTCTCGTGATCGTTTTCATACTTGTGACACAGAGTATAGCATTCCCTAAAACACATTTTCTTGGCAGGCCAACCTTTTTTATAGAGCAGAACAGTACGCAAAATCAAACAGATGTTTGTATACATTCGTAAACGAAATAGAGCATTTTTTTTATTTAACCTACTTGTTATTGAAACGAACACATCCCGCTATTCAATATATATAATACATTGATAATTTTAAATATATGCAATATATTTGCAATAAAATTAACATATTTGATTATCTAACGCAATTTTCAATTAATAAAGAATAATATATTACTTCAGTTGATTGATATTGTATATATCCAGCTCGCAAAGAATTTAAAATATTTTATTGCGGTCTGCAAATCAAAATAATTGCTTACTTTTTCCTTAAGTACATGTTAAATAAAAATCGCGTTTTTTCCATCGGCAATAAAAGCAATTAACACGATAAAATACATGAAAATATGATGAAATTAACTAATGATATATATAGTATTTGGAAATCTGTTTAAAATACACAAAACGAATGCTAATGTATATTTTTATACGCAAATAACGAATAGCAAAGAAGTGAGCTAGTTTTTATCCATAACTAGTTTATTAAAATGAAAGAAAATACTCAACACGTTTAAACCGATTTCGTCTTTCTGTTGAGCTGAAGAAACTTATACTAAAATTTAACTTTGGTTAGATGAAATTTTTTACTAAATTAAAAGAACAGTAGCAGCTTCTTGAAAAAGATTTGACTTGCCTTTTAACATAGTCATTAAATCATTAGCTTCACGTTTTTACAGAAATTGAACATTTTATTAATATTTTCATTTATCACTTTCGATAAGACCGAACGTTTGGGTGTATGCGGCAATAGTTGAAACTTTCTCACGGCAAAAGTTACGTGTTCACGAGCAGCAGTCAGGTAATATAGACCGTACCTACCAGGTAGGCGAGAGAACGGGAATCGAAGCAAGTTCGAAGCGGTAATATTCCCTCGATCGCACGGCGAAAATAGTTATGAAATCGCCGATAATGCCATTACGATGCTGCTAGCGTTAAAATGGGTAATATTATTGAACTATTTTCTTTTTGTTTTGTTTTTTATTTTGAAATTTGAGGATCTATTTCGTCTTCAGTTCTGTGATTTTGACAGGGTTTTTTCCTGAAAGTTTTATCTTGAAACTGTCATTTTAATAATCACTTACTGATTATGAAATTGAACATAAAAATAATGAGATCACAGCTAAATAAACAGTGCCGGGAAAAAGATTCGAAAGTGTTCAATCGCCGTAGGCAAAACTTAAAATTTGAGCCTTAAATTTGGAATATTTGTTTCTCCTAAAACAACTAAAAATCACATTTTATTGACCTTTACTTCCAAGTTCATCTAATAAACGATAATTTCTGACTGTTACACAAAAAGAAAGATTATTTCTATTTAAAGTAAAATATTCAAATGGAAATATGTAAATCCTCTCATGATGATTACTTAAAACAGTTCTTTAAATTTATATGATGTCAACTTTTTATATCATTAGTGTCATTTCTCAGTAAACGACTAAACATACTCGTATAATAAAAAGATAGGCCCCACCTCGTTTTTTCAACACAAAGTCTAGTCTTCCTTGATTATGGGGCCTATTTGCCTTTCTACTGTACATCAGAAGCAAGTGTTTTCTTTTTCGCATCTCTGGGTCCTCCTCCGAGTAAATTACTTTCTGCCTTTGAGTAACAAGTTTATTAAAAGTCATATTATTTGCTTGGGCCACTCCTTAACTTTGTAAAACAACATTTACCATAAGAAACAACTTTTTGCCTAACGAGGATTATCAAGTATTTTCGTTTTGACGGGTGTTTCGACGACACCGCAGATATTATTACGTCACCGTGATCTATTATGTGGTATAAGTAAAATTAAGCTATATAAATGAAGCGCCACTATTTTGAATACTTTTAAAATTTTGAAAAAACTATCCTCTATTTTTTATAACTAACTTTTGCAGAAGACTTTAATATTTTGTGACATGCTAAGATATATTTATTTAGCATTTGAAATATTTTTGTAAAACTAGCTACTTTGGCGTTCCAGTTTCTGAACCGATTTTCCATAAATTTTATCGTCTATGAAATTTTTAATGAAATTAATGTGCAACTTCGAATAATGTCACTTGAAGCACTTTTTTTTTTAAGTTAAAAGTCATGTCAGTTTCAACTCAAATTTCAGCCAATGAAACAGGAAAGTACAGTTGAGGAAGCCTGTTCTAATGTGTTTTTATTCGCAGCTTTTTAAATTCATCATTAATGATAAATATGATGATTTGAGTAATTATAATTGAAATTCGCCATTGGTGTGTGGGTGTATAAAAATCCCATTTCAAAATGTTATCGCATAACAAAACACATTTCAAACAATTATTTTAAATTATATAAAAAAAAAACAGCGAAATCGTGTCACGTTTCAAACTTTTAGCATACGTTGCGTTTTGCAACCAATAAATCGGTTCACTTGTTGTAAATACACTACATTTTACAAAAAAAAATCAAGGATATATGAGCTGCTCATTTTCAATGCTAATATTATACATAATTCCATTTTCATGTTGACATGGTCATGTTTATTTCATATTTCATCGTATCTTTCCTTTCCTTTCCTAAAAAGGAAATTCACACCTGGTCACGAACAACTTCCGTACAATTATTGATTTGAAAACCCGTGTAAATATTGATACCATAACACAAAACATTGGTGCTCATTAATAAAACATACTTAAGTCATTGTTCCGATGAGATTTTATGATAATACAAATATCTCAATTCGCTTTAACCGCATTTTGTTGGTAACTTGCATCAACTTTGAAATTGATGAGTATTATTAAAGCAAGCAATATTTCGAGTTTTCAATTGCATAGTAAACTGGAAAAATGTTTTTACCATTGAATTTTGGAATTATTTGTTGTGTTCTGTCTGTTTCATTGCGGATTGTATGATTGCAAAAATCTGATTATTAGTTAAACTCTATTTACTTTTCTAATTTACTACATTTTAAACAAATTGACAAATTATCATAGGTATTGAAATGAGCGGTTATTTGAATGAAATACTAAAATTTTCAACTGGCTACTTTCGTATACAAATCTTTTGTTTGCATGTATAAGAGTTTTATTAATATGATATGATATTAATAAATATCATCTTTGATTCTTTCTTTTTTGTTTTGGTTTTGTTTGAAGATGCAAACATAAACTGAAACATAAACGCTCAAAAATTGACCTATACAACTTTTTTCTTGAAAAATTCAGCCATATGGTGAGGTATAAAAAGCTTTAGGAAAAACTCATTTTTTAAAACAAATATTATTATTATTATTATTTTCAAAATATAAATTTTCATTATTATTTTAGAGGTTATCATTTTCTTTTAAGCTAAGTAAAATAGGACGTGCTGTGTTTTTTGTTAAGGCTTGAATTACAAGATGATTGACTTAAATGAAGTTTTGTATCTGTAATTTATAAAACTTTTTATTTATAAGCACATCGATAGTAATTATGATGGTTATCTGTGCTCTGTTATTCAACCCTTCTTTGTGTGTTGAATTATCAATATACAATGAATTCGATCAATTTTGAGTAAATTGTGTTTAGATGCGTCAAGTCACTCAATGGTAACATTTCAAATGAAACTCTATCAAGGAATTAGAGATATAACTCAACTCTTACCAAGTAATTCACCTTTTTGAAGGATAGCGATTTTATCCAATGCAACTACAAGGCCTGCAGCTGTCCTATTACCTAGCGTCCGTGGTCAGGTTTCTTTCTACGCTTGTCTGCAACTGTCACGTGTGTGGTTTCAGCTTTTGTTGCAAATTATGTAATTTTCCCTGAGATTACATGAACAAAACTTCAGCTTTTTTTTGTAAATTATGTATTTTTTTCCTGAGATTAGATGAACAAAACTTCAGCTTTTTTTTGCAAATTATGTAATGTTGCCTGAGATCACATACACAAAACTTGTCGTTTTGCAAATTATGTAATTTTTTCCTGAGATTACATGAACAAAACTTCAGTTTTTTGCAATTATGTAATTTTTTCCCGAGATCGCATAAACAAAACTTAATGGAATTTTAACTCGTTTGTTTTTCTCTAACAGCGCGTCAGTAATTTCTACAATATTTTTTAAATAATTCTTAAAAGCAATGCATATAGTAGTAAATTCCTCATGGGGGGTGCTCTTTTGGCCCTCAGATAAAATTTAAAAGTGTAAAACAACAACGTTGTATTAAGGTTGAACAGCAACGTGATTCAGTTACCAAAATTATGGCGTCTATTAGATTTAATCTTTTTTTTTTCTGTCTTTCTTCTCCTACACAAGGTCGTAGACACGACATCGAAGCTTTTACTCTACATTCTTGGGGTTATTAGGGATTAGGTCAGGGTTTTTGATATCCTTAATAAGTCTCTTTTCATTGCTAGAGTTGATTTTTCTCTTTTATTCGGTAGCTTCCTTCGTAACTCTTTAAAGCATGTGACTTTCTTCCACCATCTAAACCTTCTTTACATGGTCTTTAATACACGTTCTGTTTCTTAGTGTAACACTAAGAGACATTACCGTCATACTCTTATCAATTAACAGATATTCTCACCATTATTCCGCATAGAATCATTAGTGAATAATGTAATTCCATTTCCTGTGATGTTGAAAGTGTCTAATGGCTTCGTCAAAACACAAAATGTAGCTAAAACTTGAACTTAAAATTCAGCTACTTAATAAAAAGTATAGTAGTGTGTAGCAATGAATGTCCCCTTTAACGAAGAGAATACTCTTCTTGCTTATTTCATATTTCTTCATGTTTATTTCATTTTTTTATATTAATTTATTTCACGTTTGTCTATTTTATTTTTTATGTCACTTGACTGTACAATGGATCACCTAGGATGAGACGGATGGTTTAGCATGACCTCAGAGTCGAGATATATTTATATTCAGCCGGTCTTGCGTAGAATAAAACCCAATTCAGTGAGTCCCAAGACCGTAAATGTGCTATTGAGCTACTGAAGCACTATTTAATTCTTGATGAACATTATGAACATACATTAGATTTTGATCATGCGCCTCGGTGGTCTAGCTAAGTATACTCATAACATTCTGAGGCACTTGGTTTGGGCTCGATTCCTAAGTAAGCTGGATCGCATGTAAACGTATCGTAGGGTGATGACAATCGCCTGTACGGTGCCCCTACGGAGAAGCAGCTGACAACATTTCGCCTTTAAATGGCAGTACAAAACTGCCAGACGCCAAAATGACAAAATGATAATCAGTGGTGGATGTAGGTAAAAACATATATTTCAATGACCTCCAGAACCTTAAAATGCAATTACAGCAGACCAGAAATTTTCATTAATATAATAATGTTACAATTCTTTTTTTTACATAGAACTTACGCAGCAAAATTACTTTGTATATATATATATATAATTTATACAGCAAAATTGCTTTGTATGTGTAATTTATGCAACATAATTACTTTTATATATATATATATATCACAATTTTTTTTGTACATGCAACTTATAACTCGTAACTGTTGTATACATAATTTATGTAACATATTTTCCGTGTAGCTTATGGAGTAGTTCAAAATTTTGGTTATAATATGAATACACGGATTTATGCGCTCCATCCGAAATCCATCAACTACTTCATGCGCATTTGACTAATGCTAAAAGAAAAAGCATGGAGCTTATGTCATTATTAAGAAATACTAAATTATTCGAATAAATCTAGAATTGTAGTAATCATTAATTAATAACAACTATAAATATAGAATCAATATAAAAGCCTTAGAAATGTTGCTGCAACCAGTAAAATTATTAATGGTCTCAATACTAGAATAAAGTTGACGTAATATTCACCTTACATTTTTTTTCTGATAGTGGGAAATTTCACCAGATGCAAAGCGCAATTCGTATAATACCCACACGCTCGCATGTCAAAAGAACATTATTTAAATTCATATTTTATTTCAACAATGAAAAAAATATCCAACCTATTATTATAGTAAGTCCTATTTTATTACAGAGTAGGAATAGACAATATTTTTGACACCTGCGCTTTATAGCTCAAACTAGAGTCTTTTATGTATAAAAGAAAAAGACACACCATCCTGGCCCGGAATCGAAACGGGGACCCATTTTATGAACCGGTGTTCTTTAACCTACTAGACCACCGAGGCTGAAGAACGATGCTCCTTTACTTCGCATATAAGGTTTCGAAAGATGTGTTATTACCCTTCTCAAAGTTAATACAATGTCCAAATGCTCAACATACGAAGCTACCAAAGGACGTTTTCTGACATTTTTTTTCGTGGGGAATTGATGGATCATATTTTTGCCACCCATACTTTAAAAGGTTCATACGGTGGGCCTCGGGTTCGTCTCCAGGTGAATATGGTGTTTCTTTTTCTTCTATGCATAGAAAGATCTAATTTGAGCTATAAAACTTTTGGGTATCAAATATATTGTCCATCAATTCTCCACGAAAGAATTACAAAAACCATATCCTGGTGACTTCATTGCTAATCATTTGACAATTGTGTCAACCCTGAGAACCGTAATAATATCTCTTTCAAAGTGAGAATAATGACATTGGGTGAACTGTCTACTGTCAGCCAAATAATAAAAATATTTTGACAGCAATTTATAAAGTTTATGGTACTATTTTATTCCATTCAAATTCTCATGGAAACTTGAGTTATAAACGTATTTGCACATTTTTAGACTATCTTCAATGCAGGAAATGTACAGCTAATGAAAAACAACTGACAATTGTGCAATTCATTTCAGTGAAAAAAGGTAGGTATTTGCCTTCAATTTTCAAGATACAGTGTACAACAATAAACGTAATCATTCATAACATACATAACTATATACACATGCACTATCTGTACTAGTGCTAACAACCACAGTCGATTAACAGTTGCTGAATATCTTGAGTACCCAATACATTTCTAAACGTGTTGTTACGCTATTAATTTATATTTTGTACTGCCACTTTCTACTATGTCATGTCCAAACATGAAACAAGGCAACTCTCATAAAAAATTCAAAGGACAAAACCTGTCTTTAAATGCACTATAATAAGACTTCTTTTACGCTTGCAACGAAATTTTATTTTTATTTTTTCTTCTTTTTTTCACATTTTTCATCTGGTTAATATTTATTTCGTTGAGCGTAATATTTCGGGGTTTATAAAATAAAACTGAAAGCATTTCATTGGATTAGCATATAAATGTTTCTGTGTTTCGTCCATATTTAGGTTGATCTCTTAGTTCGTTACCTCAGTTTATAAAAAGAAAATACTAATAAACAAACTAATATTCTACGAACTTTCCTTCTAAATTCTATGTACTGCTGACATTATGAACAAGCCCTAAGAGGTTCGGATTCCTCGTAATAATGTAAGTTCATTACGGCGGATTTACAGTTCATTCAGTTGGGGGCGGTCAATGACTTAATTTTTGGAAAAGATACTTCATTGGATCTTTGCCTTGTCTCTTTTCATTGTTAAATTTTCATTCAGAGGGGGATCGTTACCTCCGCCCCCTAAATCCGCCCCTGGTCCACTACTTCACGATGGCATTGTGGTAAAGCATTTATACGAGTATACCGTGCCATTGACTCTGATTCAAAGCCCAATCGTGTCGTTAAACGTTGTTCTGTACACTGTAGTTAGGGGGATGGTTCCCCAGGTCTCAATGAGCTCAGATTCCGCAGAAAAATGTAGGTCCTAGCGCAGCATGAACTTCGCTGTCCTTGCGCCATAAATAAACATGCCATGTACTGCATCTCTCTTTGAACAATTTAAGTCGAGCATATATTTTATTAGTACTGTTACAATTGTGTTTATATATTGAACAGTATCATACAACTGCCCTGTTTTGGAACAAAATTCTTGTATCTGGATAACGAAATGACAAATGAGAGCACATGGTAATAACAGAAGTCAATTATAATTCGTAAATGAACTCGTGTCTTCAAATTAATGAATTGCCTATAATTGCGCGTTGTTTTCAAATTGAAAAGATGCAACCAAGGCCAAGTTAAAACGTTTTGACCCTGGACAATTCTCCAAGTATTCCTCTTATGTCGTGTGCTGAAAAGCGACAAATAATTGGGGACAGGTGGATAAAAGGCTGCCAGGACCTTTTGCCTTTTTGATGTATAGGTAGCAACCTAATAACACGGACTGTGCATTAGGTATTGACCAGGAAGGTATACATGTGATTATTCCGTGTACCGAAGTATTCAGATTTACTGTGAGACTTTTAGGAACCTATAAATCGTACAGATGATGTGTTTTCTCTTTCAGATATAGTATCAGTGTGGTCGCTCAGCTGTACACTATTATTTACAAATAAGCAATCTGTGGGTCCTATAAAATATTTTATTTGTACATTGTAGTTACCATTTGTGTCTCAATCAGGGAGTAAGCTGCCAAAGAGATTTTTGTAGCTTTTCGGATAACTTGCATCTACAATTCTAGCCGAATTTGAAAAGTCGGGGCCGAATCGGAAGAGTTGTTTTCAAGAAAGTTTGGTCAGAAAGAGTCGACTCCACGAAATAGCAGCTCGGTATTCAAAATAAGGGTATGTTCCGTCACCGATGTGAAGGGTGGCATGCTAACCCTTCTCCTGACCGTATTGTTCCATTACAGTCGGCTAATCTCTCCATTGTCACATTTCCAATTTTATTTAGAGCTTTTCGGCTAATTTTTTAGCAGTTTTGCTATCCGAATTTTGATCAACGTTGCCTTTCGGCGAAAAGACTAGAGACAGCACAATCCCTGGTCCCAATACAAAATCTGATATTTTTCTTGTCCAGTACATTTTCATCTTTAAAGTTCTGTTTTTTAAAGTAATACATGCTCCCATCGACCTATATATATATCTACGTATTCATTTAGCCCTAAGAAGCCCATTTCTTGCTCGTCATGCATGTACATTTCGTAAAAAATAATGATCAGCTAAATGTTTATTAAGAACATTTGTATTGTTGGGTTTTCATCAAAATGCGTAGTTTTTATTTTTGTAGAATATTAACTATTTATACTCTCAAAAAATATTTATTTATGCTCTCAACGTTTGATTTGAGCTTTGATAATGCTATTTTAACTAGCTATTGGCCATAGGAACTGCTTATTTTATATCCTTTCCGATTGTGACTTCGATCTTTGACCTAAAGGTGTGGAATTTTATTACGTCATTATACAAATTTCTATTCAATGGTATATTTCCTAAAAAAATATTTGGTCAACAGTGTGCTCTATTCTTTCTTATAAATAAATCTTTTTTTTAGAAAATTGCATCTAAGGTTTCATTAATAGAACGCTTTGAACATATTAATCGCATAGATATTGATTGATATGGGTAGAGAATTGAACATATCCTGTTGATTTGGGCATGTTTATAGATAAAAATATTAGTTCGTTCATTTGCTTTTTATACAGGTAATATGATTTTTTAATATTTTTAGCTTTTACTCTTTCTTGTTAAAATTAACAACCATTTCTATCTAACGACGGTATTTTGCAATCCTGAAAAACGTTTTATAAAATTACACAATTTCGGTTCTGGTCTTTTTTTGTCCTTGTAAATCGTTAAAGGAATAGGGTACTGCATTTGTAATTTACACTGAACCCATAAATACACTAAATCTTCCGTAATTTGTAGAACAGAATTTATTTATTTTCACACGTATAATGTAGAAAATATATTAATAGGTACACTATAATAACCAAACTTTAATCGTTTATTTTGAAGATCCTATAGGAGAGCATTACATTTCCTTGGGAATTTCTATTCATAGGTTACAATTGAAAATGACAAACCAGCCCCAAGTAATCTCGAATCAACCAAACATCAGGATTGGTTTTATTTGGATGAGCAGTTAGGTACTTCTTTCTGCCTCGCCGAACTCTTTTTAAGCCTCTTCATCGATCCCCACATATTCTTCCTGACAAGGAAAGACCTAAATATCTCTTCGAACCCCTCCCTACGACTCTCCTCGATACCGGGGTGTTATTCATTAAAGTTGTCTTCGAGGTGCAGAGCATGTCCACAGGTGAATATCAACTATCAGCTATTCACTCGAAAGAACCTGAGTTTGGGTGGTCCGCCCCCTCAAAAAATATTATCCCCTCTCGACCTGTGTTTGTTGTGAACTATATACCTGCTCATAGGGAAAACATTCCCACAGCTTGTTTGTGAACGAAGTTCTATAATGAGGCCTTTGAAATGCGGTTATCTGAATTCAAGTTACAAAGTAATGTTAAAGCAGTTAAGCATACCTCAATAATTAGAAACAAAGAGGGGGTTATTTTTAAGTGTAAATAAATTATACCAGTGGTACCTAAATTTCTTAAACCGCGACCTGCCTATCATTGATGAGTACGAGAAATGAGGTATTTTTTAATTAAATACTTTTCAATTTCGCACATAATACTACACATGTACACTACGTATAATTATAGATGTATAATATTTCATGTACATATATATATATAATGCGCATAATATACTATATTTGTATGTAACTCTTAAAGTGATTACAAAATTTTTACTTTGCAAATCTTTTGTAACTTACTAAAATTCGACTCAGAACCCCACATGTAAGCTGCCACCCACAATTTAGGAACCACTTATTTATACAGATGGAATTCATTCATTCGCCTTTATTTATTTATTTATTTTATTTATTTCAATTATTATGATTAAAAAATCACGGTGCAATTCTTAAAATCATCTCTCGCTCTCTCCCCCTTTCATTTTAAGGACAATTCTAAAAAGCTCAGGGCTATGTCTTTTGTGCCAATATTCTATAGAATCGCTAGTAATTGATTTGTACTTTTATCACTTAAATGGTTACATTTATACACTGGTGTACACAGCTGTTGTTGATGGGGGGTTGGAACCCTCCATTGCAATGAAATGTTGTACATTTAACATAGGAATTTGGGAGTTGTAGTTCTGTAACCACCCCCATTGAGCCTACACCCCCCACGAACTTTCTGCATACGCCTGCGCATTTATATTAACTTTTAAATATTTAAAACTAATATTTATATAAACTTTTAAATATTTAATAGCCAACTAATATTTATATAAACTTTTAAATATCTAATAGCAATACGTTGTCAAATTTGTAAATATAAGGAAATCTATGCCTAAGCTTCCGCTGTTGTTATTTTACGACGTATTCGATTGCATCTCGGTAGGAGAAATTGGGTTATTGTCAACGTTTTTTCTTTTTTTCTTTGTGATATAGATTTAAGCAGCGGAACAAACTCGTATCGACAGAAGGCCCCAAAACAAGCTCAAATGAAATTGGCAAGGCGGAAGCCCCCCACTCAAATGATGATGGGAACAGCCAATAAAAAGTGGGACCAAAGTATAGAAAATGTTTCATCGTACAAAAGAGATACTGTTCCTTCTTTCACTCATTGTTATGTAACAAACGTTAAACAAAAATGATAGGAGAATTTTTTGAAACGCTTCTAGTTTAGATGAGTGAATTTAAAAGGTTTTGAAATATTTGGGGTAACTGAACAAATGTTGGAATCTAGGTGGGAAAAAGACACGAAGTATTTGAGGTTGGAATATGAGACGATTTTTGAAAATAAAGAAGCGAATTTTACAATAGAAATATTGTATCATGTGAAAAAAGCATACAGTAGAGTCTCCATATAACGAACTTCCATTTAACAAAGTTTTCTATTTAATGAAATTTTCGGCGGAACCTTGACTTTGAATGGCACTAACATGTAAATTTGTCTCCATATTACGAAAAACAATTTCTATATAACGAAGTTCTTTTTATAAAGAATTTGATTTTTTTAATTTATCTTTTACAATTTTTCAGCGGGATGGTTAGGTAGAAGGGGTAGTTGAGGATTTTAAGCAAAAAGACGGAGTTGAGGTAGCCTTCTGTATTGTGGACATAGGGTCAGTTGTGATAAATAATTCTATTGTTCTAAACTGGGAACTTCGAAGCAGCGGGGATGTATCACTCTGCAGGTGTGGCTAAGCCACGAAATTTGCTTCTCGCATATACGTGTTGCATTGTTGAAGAAAATGTTATAGATGACGTGTTCCGATATTTACAAAAGTGTGAGAATTTCTATGAACAAAACGTTTTTTATAAGAAACCTGTACAAAGCAAAATTAGTGATTATTTCTCTGTTTCAAATATGTTGTATGAGGATCATACAGATATAAAGTAATCCTCAGTCTTTACTTTTGTTATTAATTTGTACGTACTTGTATACAAAAAATATTTAAATTCGTTGAAAAAGAAGAGTCTACTGAATTTAGTCTTTACTGTCCAAATTTAGCTTTTTTCATTTTATCGAAATTAAGTTTCATCATTTATGTTAATTTCTATTTAACGAATTTTCCTTATAACGAAGTTTTTCAGAGGAACGATGGCACTTCGTTAAATAGAGACTCGACTGTATTTTTCTATTATAACTTCTTCCTTTTAGCTCTGATTTTGTGTATGTGTGTGTGTGCATGTGCCCATGTAGGTGTAAATGTAATTACACATATACTAGACAATTACACATTTACCATTCAAAATACAGCATTAAATAACGAATTACTACAAATATCAACCCAAATTTAAAAACAATCATGAAAACATTAATTCAAACTTAATGTAATCAAATAGTAAAACATCTTAAATCATGTAAAGTAAAAACTTTATATAAATAATAAAAAGTGCAAGAAAATAAAAATGAATGAAAACTAATTGCATAGTTACAGCCTTCATCGGGTTCAGTCTGTAATTTTGAATATCTACTGTATTTTCTCGAAGCTTGAAATATTCTTAAATCATTTGGAATGATGATTTGGCCATCGTAACGATGACATAATGTTTATGTAATTGTGTAATGTTTTGTCATTATATCATCATTTTATGACGATATAATGAGGATAAAAATGATGACATAATCATATCATCATAAATATTTTCATTTTCATTTTCGTGGTATGCGTGTAACCATTTATATTCAAACGTTACTATGAAATTATACTGCATTAGCGTTGATTTCTGATGATCACATGATTTATTACAATGAAATCTGTTTATAATGATATCGGTTCTGGTCTCTAGAGTATCATTATGGAATATAATGTCACTGTTTTCAATAATTATATTTGTTTCAATGAGATTGAATAAACGCATTTCCCATAAAATTAAAACAACTAATTACTTGTAACCATTAATAATAATGATTTTAAACCAACCAATTAAAAATAACTAGCATTATATTTTGGCTGTTGCGAAAAGTAATATGCAATTATATTAGTAAAAATTGGTTTTTCTTTACTATTTTGCAAATCCCCTGCATACATTAATAAAGGCAGTTTTAATATTTCTCACGGATTTCGCAAAGTTTTAAAACGTTAGTCTGTTCGCATTTTCTGAAGCAGACGCCCAAGAATGAATCGAAACATCAAGAACAATGAAAATATCAAAGCGGCAAAGAATTATCTGCTACTTGGTGTTCTTGCACCTTATCAAAAGAAACTGTGGCAGTGGCTTATTTTGATACGAGTATTGCTCCTTTAAAATGCAGTACGAGTATTCTCGATAGTACGCAAAAAGATTTCGAAGAGCACACTTCAGATTTTTCTGTGATGACGGTATATTATATGTACACTAATTCGAATGAAGTGACTCTTGTTGAAATTGCTCGAAAAGCATCTCCCTTAAAAAAGCTGCAAACCAGTAAGACTAACTTTTTGAAAAAGGTGGAAGCGGTTATTAAAACTTCGGGGTAAAACTTTAGTCCCAAATGGCAAACTCAAAATATTTCTCAGGAAAAACGATTATTATCAACCGGTTAGCTCTTCAATTTTTCACTATTGTGTTAAGCTCCTTGATAAAAAAAAATTTTTTTTTTTTTCAAAAACGGTAACTACATAAACAGATAATTGATTTTAAAAGAATTGCCAAAACTTTTGTCAGAGTTATCAAAACACATATGTTCTATCTTGTTTCTCAAACACACGGTAATTTTAATCTCTCGTTCGGAACTGTGTTCAAAAAAGCACAATACGCATAAAACAATTAGCTTTTTATTCACTCACTTAGCCAAGTGTAGACATGTCTTAGGATCAAATATCCTTAGAGAAGAGTGATGGGGGGAAATTATAGAATCGCTAAATACATTTAATAATAGCTACTTTATAGGAATTGCAAAGCCTTTCACGTTCGTGATCAATGGACGATGCAGAAGCGTACCCTCCCAATGCTAGCGCATCTGAAGGGGGCACAAAATTATAGTTTATGCCCCTTTAAGCAGGCTGGCAAAACATATAATTTACACCCCCTTAAGAACTGAGATATTTCAAGCTTCAATTCTCCCTTCCCCACGAGAACACCGCTTTTAGAAAGGTCTGAATATAAACACGTACACAAAATCGTGTATTCAAGAGTATAGTGTAGGCGTATCTACACGTTTTAGTTAGCCTTGCTCTATGTATAGACGATAAATTTCAACACTAGTCTTTAATTTCCATAATCAATAACAATTTTGACCAACGCAACAGGAAAATTTTTATAAGGTGTTGTTACCTGTGATTATATAGAATATCTACTGTTTACGGTTTATTGTTACATGCCGTTGTCAAAAAGTTTGCTATTTTTACGTGAGACGTACCGAAAAAAGAAACAATTCATAAAATATTCACACAGTGCTATTTTCACTTTCATTCCTTCTCGTGTTTACAGTGCAGCAGAGGAGATATAACAGAATAAAAACAATTTCTGCTTCGGAAAGGTGTTCGGAGTCGATAGTGTGAGGAGCGCCCTTCCCAGATCAAGGTGTGGCTAGATTTCAAAGCCGCCTAATGGTCAACGAAGAACGGTCATTATTAACAAGTCTCCGCCCAAATCACCCCTCATCTTCCCCAATATCCCAAAACATTGCATGTTATCGAGTCGGGGCACGTTCCTAAAGTTACGAACCACATAATAGCGCCGTGCGGCCAGCCGACATTCAGAAATTGACTCCTTCTCGAATTACGAAATTGGCTCCTAACTATACAGTTATGTTGAACGCTGGGCCTTAATTTCGGCTACCGGGCAGTTTAAGGCGAGCTATTTTTCTATTATGTTTTTTTTTTTTCCTGGGCTACCACTTTTACTCAAAAAAATTACAGCCTTTCCATTTACACTTGAGGAAACATACACGCTATAATATTTAAAGGGATATCCGAACACCCTCTTGTGAAAAGACTAGTTTAGGAAACGTAATTTAAGAATATATTATATGAAATATTTTTATTCGGTTTCTCTGAAATGCCAATACATTAAGATAGAGTGAAGAAGTCGCTAAAAAAATTGTTGGGGTAATGATTCGTGACTAAGACGAGAGGAAGAAATCTTGTGTCCTCCCATCCCTTTGCAAAAATAGTTTCTATATAAAGGATCGCCCCATTCGCCTTAAGCGAGACTCATGCGCCCTAGGCGAGATGGTGCAAAATTGGCGCCCCCATTAACTATTAAAAAAAAAATCTAATTTTATTGGTCTGCGTCAGTTTTACCACCAATAATCGCCTAGATTCGCTTAGTTGGTGGGGGGACCAAACTGTATTACTAGTTAAGACATGAATAATATTAAACCTACTACGGAACTTGCGTTGCGCTGTTTTCTGTCCATTTTGGAACACTCGTAGGGCCATCCTTACTCACGGGCATGGGCGGACTGGGTCCTCTCGAAGGGCATATACCTTGGATTATAGGATGGCAAGATTCCTATAGCCCATGAGAGCGCATCAGCCCGGGGGCCGGTTGGCTGGAGGCCCGGTCCACCACTGTTTACAGGGCGGTAAAATGACCTTCTAGAATGGTTATGGTATTCGTCCCAAATTAGGAGGGCTGGTTGAAGTGAATTATTACGCGAAATGTTCTCACTACTTCGGAATCTTTAAGAATATTTCTTTCCATTTTTGTTTCCATTATGAAGGAGAAAATAATAATCTGAATATCAATTGCAATACAGCGGAATTCCCTTATAACGACATTTAAAGGATAGCAGAAGTTTTGACATTATAACTGACAGAGGCGGATTTACTATTTTGCCGCCTAATCTTACCAAACTTAACTAGAAGCACAACAGGGGTTTTGGCGCTTTTATCGAATTCTTAATTTGACTCCCCCTGGCGGTTATTTCAAAATCGCCTTTTCTCAAATATTCGCCAATTTGGCGCTTTTTCGGTCTCTTCCAAGATGGCGCCCACGGCAGCTCCCCCTTTGCCAATGCCTAGTTACGCCTCTAAACATAGCAATTCAAAATTAATAATTTAATTAGCCATTAATAAAATCAGCCCCGCTTTTGAAAACTTCTCGAAGGCAAACTTTTCGCGGAAAATTTGCCGCCATGAGATTCAGCCCACTTGGCCTACTGGTAAATCCGCGACTCGTAACAGATACATAATTAAGGCAACAGTAACAACAATAACAGATACATAAATAATGCGCTAGGAAACTTCATATTGATGAAGTAAGAGCCGAGTTGTCGTTATAAGCAAGTTCGACTCAGTTACGTAACGATTTAAATATTATGGAGCTCAAGTAGCTGTACAGTGAATCATTTGATGCGGCATTAGAGAACATAATATATTTTGATATCCAATGGGGGGTCGAGTTTTCTGGGCCCCCTTTTCCCACTCGCTCGATTGTATATGTTATTTCGCTTATAGTCAACGAAAAATACCAAGGCTTTAGCAATGCACCGGAATTACATAAATTTAAGTTTTGCTAGAAATAATATTGCGTGCAGCAAATGCAATATTTTAGAAATAAAATGTCAATAATTCGCAAAAAATAATCGCCAAACATTTCTTTTCTCTTTTGAGACTACCAAATATCAATCAAAGTTCCAAAACTTACATCTTACGCATACTTCTTGATATCAAACAAATGACCTTTTTTTACATTTAGTCTTTTTTTATAGTTATGGTCAGCCCTACTGAACTGGATCACGGATACTTGAATACCCCGTTTTTAAGAATAAAATCTACTACAGATCCAATTTTTTTTCCAATAGAATTAACGTCAAATTTCCCCCGCTTTAACGAATAATATTTGCGGCCTATCCTCGGATAATTGAATATAGACGTCAACCTTTGCGTGAAAATCAGTACTCAAAAATGGAAAAAAAAAAGTACGCAAAGAAAAATTTTTCTTTGTAGCGCCCTCTTCCCACCAACATCTCTAGTTTTGTGAAGGATTTTCAAAGTCTCCATATTATGACTTTAAAACCACTTCGACGTAGACTCTCCTTTTCCTTAGAATTAGAGATGGAGGGTCTTTTCATTCTTGACCAGTTAATCTGACCCCAATCATTGGTCACCAGTCATCGTATTGTCGCATTATGGAAGACATTTTAAAAATGGACATTGAGTTCGTATGATAAGCTGAAAGTTTTAGAGGCAATAAAAAATTAAGTGACGTGCGCGCGTATGTCCAAATCGCAGAAGCGTTTCGAACTTTCACATAAGTAAAACCACAAATTTATGCTAATGTACAAATTTTTTTAATTAAAAAATACGTAAGCACGTACGACATTTGCTGTTGTTGTTGTTTTTTCGTACATAGTGTTATTTTTTCAACACTAGGTCATGTTTATTATGTGTGATTTAAGATATTAAGTATATATATGTAGCTGTTTGTTTTCCCGGATAATCGAACACCCCGCTAAATCGAATACTATTTTCTAAAACCGCCAATATTCGTTTAAGTGTATCGTTTAAGTGTGTTCGACTGTGTATTTACGTTAAAATAATATCCGATAGTTCAACTTCCCAAATAAAGCAGAATCATTTTAAATAGTCCGAATTAGCGAAGATTTGTAGTAACAAGTCCGTTATAACGTCACTATACTTAAAAAATTCCGCTTTTCCTTAGAACTTGCAGCAACCAATGGGAAACAATCGCATATTACCGGACTTGGCTAATTTCCTGACTAATTTTTTGGACGTTGAAACAGTGTCCATGTATAAAATATATAATAGTCATCACACAAAGAAAAAAATGCTTTACGGTTTGAATATTCTTGCAAGGCCGAAGCGAAATTTCACTTTTTTTTCTAATACGGAAACAGGCTCAACTAATCGCAATTTGGGAATCTAAAACTTGTTCTAAAATACAAAATTTTCTAATTTATATATCACTTGGAAAGGTACGACCAAACTTTCCCCCTCTGTCTCGCTTACGTTCCACTCTTACCTGTTCTCAACTTTTTTTAATACTGGCCTGGTGATAACGTTTTACACAATGATACCTAGTGATAATCATTTTTAGAAAACATTAACACCAAATAAGAAAGCCAACCTTTATTTTAATCACAAAGTTATTTTCAAGGAAGCATTAACACCAAGTAAGAAATCCAACCTTTATTTTAATCACAAAATTATTTTCAAGGAAGCATTAAAACTTAGGCTTCTGAGGCAAAAGTGTATGATTAGTTATGTGTACCTCATAGTGTATCATAAAAAGTAAACTCATCGCCTGTTCATTAGCATATATACTTAATTATTATCGCATATATGTAAATTATAATTATCATACATTATCACGTGTGAACATAAAATCGCACGGCGGTTAATCTATCTTAAATCATTAGTTCAATATCGTCATTATTTCCAACCATTATCAATCAATAACTGGGTGTTGATTTTTCCAACCCACTTCAGCATCATTTCGTCTTGAGCCGGTCCATTCCGTGTGTTCGACCACCTTCAATTGTCTATCTTTCCTGAAATCAGTTGTTTGGTAACCAGTCAGCAATTTTTACTCATCGTTGATCAATTTTCTTTAAAATATCTTCTGTCTATTGAATTTCCTTGTAAGAGCTGAAATAGTGTATTTATAATAAAAAAATGTTACTTTTTAATCTGATTTGTTATTCAAGTCTCTTCTTTTATACGACGCTTTTGATAGATATGTTACAAATACGTGTAAAAGAAAACATCATGTCCCCGAGGCGCATATTGTACTTGAAGAATCCTCACTGCGCATATGATATTCTTTTGCAACAACATAACAAAGGCTGGAATATCTTTTGCCGCGCCTTTATCATGATGGTTAAATCCTCGTTACCGAGATATCGAATCCAGATTGGACATCGAGATACAAAGATGTCGGATCGAGATTTGACCGAGCTGTGAAGATGTCGGATCGAGATTCGCATTGAGATAACGAGATCTGTTGTAAGCGGGTCGTGATGGGGAGATCGCGTTAAGCAGTTGATCTCACTTCGAGAAACCCTCTGAGAAATCTAAAGGAATTGACCTTAGAGAAGATGATATAAACGCCTTTAATCTTTTCAACTTCTGTTCGTGGAAATTTTTTTTATGGAACTCTCTTCTACTTTCTTTGAGTTTTTGAGTCCCAAAGCTGCACCGCGAGTCGCCTAAGATAAGACCCACAAAATAACTTAATTTCTGGAACCGTTAAAAACGCAGAGTTTAATAGAATTCAACCCTTTGATTACGAATTTATTTATTTTTTTTAAATTCCCTATTTTTTTTATTTGATTTTTTTATATTTTTAAATTTTTTTCCCAGTAGGAATACATATTTCTTTCATATATTTTTGTTCCCAGCAGGAATACATATTTCTTCCATATATTTTTGTTCCCAGTAGGAATATATTTCTTCTATAAAATTTTCTTCCCAGTAGGAATATATATTTCTTCTATAAAATTTTCTTCCCAGTAGGAATTTTAAAAATCTTAGTGGGACATATATGTCCCGTAAGGAGTTAAAGGGTTAAAAGCGGCCCTGTGAACTCATAGATCATGATTGTAATCACCAGGGCTCTTTTCATTTATAAGCACTCTAATAGATGTAATTTGATTAGACAAATTGTTGATGAATTATATATTGTATCTAATTGTATAATTAAAAATGCAGTTTCTCTCTTTGTGCTCATTTTACTGGACTGTTGTCCCAAATTTCTGTTTATTACATTACCACCAATACTTCCAAAAGAAGCGGTCCTAATTATTGTTTATAGCCTCTGTAAAGATACAAACCATTTCAAAATCCGTAGATATAAGCATCAACGTGGAGTTTTTAAAACTATGTGCAGGCACGCGAGGGTACCACGGACTCGACGCCAATGGCTATAAGAGTATATGTTGAGCCGGTAGCGCAGTAGTAACTCGCTTACCTAACGTGCAGCTAATCCGGGTTCAACTCCAAACGATGCCAAAAAAAAACAGACTACCGACTGATTATTCATTGTGTGGTTTGGGGTTTGGCTCTCTAGGCCTTAAAGGGTTCGGACTCCTTGGAAAAATGCAAGTACACTGCCCTACGATGGCGTAGTTATAAGGCATGCATCTATCGTACCATTAAGCATTAATTGTTCGACCACCAATGTTATCGTAGAACGCGTGCCGTTCTTCTGCTCACCGTAGCCCGGGCCTGGTTCTCTAGGCCTTAAAGCAGTGGTTCCTAACCGTTTTCAAGCCGCGACTCACTTTTATAGTTTTATAGTAACCAAAAGATCTGTGACCCCCTCTGTCCGCCGCCGCCACATTTGCATAATAAAAGCATTTTTAACAGAGTAAAGAAAACACATTAAATAGAATTATATTATATTAATTACATGTATTATATTAATTATATGTATTATAGTTATTATATGTATTATAGTAATTATATGTATTATAGTTATTATATGTATTATAGTAATTATATGTATTATATTAATTATATATATATTAATGTATATTATAGATATAAATTAAACAACCATTAGTAGAATATTGCAATATGTGCCAGCCATGTTGAAATATAAAGCGTTGAAACATTTGTATGAAACTCCTTATAAAAATAATTGCAACTAAAAATGGTTGCGTCGACCCATAGAAGCATATCGCGACCCCCAGTTGGGAACCACTGCCTAAAGGGTTCAGATCCTTAGGAAAATTAAGTACACTGCCCTACGATGACGTTGTAAAGCATGCATGTATCGTTCCATTAATCGGGTTCTACTACGGAAGGTATAGTAGAACGCGTGCCGTTCTTTTTTTTTTTTTTTTTTTTTTTGCTTACCGTAGTCTGGCTTGTTCTCTAGGCCTTTAAAGAGTTCAGATTCCTTGGGAAAATGTAAGTACACTGCCCTACGGTGCCGTAATTGTGAGCATGCATCTATCGTGCCATTAATCAGGTTCAACTACCGGTGTATTGTAGAATGCGTGCTGTTCTTCTGCCTCACCGTAGTCTGGCTTGGTTCTCTAGGCCTTAATGGGTTCGGATTCCTTGGAAAATGAAGGCACTGCCCTACGGCGACGTAGCTGTAAAGCATGCAATCTATCGTACCATTAATCGGGTTCGACTACCGATGGTATTGTAGAAGGTGTGCCGTTTATCTACTTACCGTAGTTCGAGCTTAGCCCCTCAGTTTCCTCTGAAAACTGTAGGTTCCGGCGCAGCATGATCTTTGCTGCCTTAAGCCGTAAAGATACAAGCAAAACAAGCACATTAGATCAAATACTCTCAAATACAAGAATGATTTTCGGCCACCGGTAGGAGTCGATCCGCATCTCCTTGATGGCGGTTAGGTGCTCTACACATTAAGCTACAAGCGTCAATAACCTCCTCCTGCAAGCGTATATAAGCTTTCATTGCGGGACAAGTTCTCGAAGAGTGCAGTGCTTAGACTGCTTTTTAAACCAAAGTAACCAATCAAAGAAGCCAAATCGAAACCTGTAGCCTAATGGAAAGAACACTTCGTCGTGAACTGAACCCTCAGTCGCACCCCATTCGATTTTTAATAAAATGGAAAACGAAATTTGAAAGCAAACCATTATAGAAAACGTCAAAAATACTGATAAAAATAAAATTACTTATTAGAAACAGTATCCAGCTTCCTTTTTATATTTTTGCCCAATCTATCGTTACATTTTCCACAATAGTATTTTAATAGTATAGTAATAGTTTTTCAATAGTGTTTGTTGTGCTATTAATAATACATTTTAAAATGATTTCATGTTTATGATTTGCACACGGATTAAATCTGTACTGTTCTGATTCGTGCAGCTGTCAGTATTTAAAAACAAAATTTATGACAAAATCTCTTTTGTGATGAATGCTCAGAAACTCACTCTCATAATATTTAAGTAGTTTGTTGAACAATATATAACTAATTAAAACCACACGAATAGCACCATCTTTTTAATATGATAAACCACCCCGATTCAAATTTTTAATTAAATCATAACTTCCCTCAACAACCATTTGCTTATCATACACCAATATGTTTTACACAGTTCGCACTTCATGTTCCTTAAAATTTTATAGCAACAATAACCTGCCAAATACGTTATCGCCGACATTTCATGTTCAACTTGTTGAAAATCACTTTCTTCGAGATATATGTCCGGATTAAATGAGTTGTCCCACTGTTTTTGCTCTTCGTAAGAAGAATCTAAGTTTTCTGAAAAACTGTTTATGGGTATCTTTCCGAAAGTTTGTGATGACAACGTCAAAAGAGACTGAATTCTTAATTTTTTTTTCCGATTCGTATAATTACCTGATCGATATGTTGTTCTGACCATATATTTATTATATGTCTATATTTTCCAAACTGATATTCTAATGGATCTGCTTGAAATTTTTCCAACAAAACATAATTCATTTTAAGTTCTTGTAAACAATATTGAGTAATTTCCAACACTCCATGAATTGTGTGAGAAAGAGCGGTATGAGTTTGGTGTGAAAGTTTATGAGGAAAATCACCAGATTTCCAAGTATCAAGCCAGAGAATCATTTTCCGCAAAAATAACAATTTAGGGTCATCTGGATTCTCGAATATTAGAGGCGTTTGGAAATTATCTTTAAGTCTCTGTTCTTTTAATGGTGTTTTCACAATTTTCCACCAAGTTGATACGATATCTATGAATTCAGAAGTTTCTTCAGAATTTTCTATTTCCGTTCCAAATTTCAATAGGGCCTCTTTCACAAATAGATTGAAAACATTTAAAGATAGATTAACATTCTGACGTTCAAAAGTAGTTGAAAATAATGCTTTCAGTGATAAGGAATACCCAAATATCAATAATTTATCTTGTTCCAATTGATGTAACAATAGTAAGGAATTGAAATTTGCAAGTTTTTTTCCACCAGTCTCGAAGTCTGGGAAGGTTAAGATCTTGTTACTCTTAGGATTCAACCAATTGTTTTTTTTATACATTTTAGTAGATGAACAGAGTCGTATAAGAAGAAAATAGATCGTGTGTTGTCACATAGATGTAGATAAACGACGCTTGATTGTTTTTTTGGTGAAAAATTACTCATAGCTTTGCCATTGAGTGCATTGTTATCACTGATAATACGAAGTACTTTGTAGCCTATCTCTTCTAATTTAGTGGCAATCGTTCGAATACAATCAAAAAGAGTGTCACTGCTGATGGTTGAAATATATGAATATCTTCTTTTAACTTCGATGTGACATTGAATATCACGAACGCGTAAGCAGATGTAGCCAAAGAAGTGTTGTTAACTGCATTCCCTACAATATTTCCACCTTCGAAGTCCAAATAAGGTTGAATATTAATTTCATCCACAAGTAATATGACATTTTTTCATGACCTTTTAAAAATCTGAAAATAAAACGTACGTACACGAGAAACAATTTTCTATCTTCATCGGTTGGATCGGATAAAAATTTATTGCAAACAGTTTTTATTTTTGACGGATGAGGTAGAATCAGTGAACTGTAATGTCGTAAATATTTATATGCATGTGAGCTTATTGAATACATAACCGATGAAAAAATCATCGTATTTACAGAATAGCGATATCTCTCTTTTGAATTAACGTGAAGTTTTAACTGTTCTGAAAGAAAGTTAAGAGAAGCACGTTTATCAAAGTCATCGCACTCTACTTCAACCAAGGCATTTGTTAAATGATCTATAATTTGCTTAAAGCGATTATTATCATAGTTGGCCGAAGAATTTTTCATTGATACTTCATTTATAAAATTCAAACAATTTTCAATAACTTCCAACTTATTAACATGACAGGGTGTTTTAATTTGGTTGTTATCAACGCAAATTTCTTGGCCATATAAACATGTTTCCATCTTCAGATTTGAATGTCTGACAACAGCGTAATTTGTAGTAGATTCTGGATTAAAACCAATTTTGAAAAAAAGTAAACTTTGACTCCTCAATTAGTTTAAACCAATTTTGTTTATGGGGTAATGAATCCAGAATTTCTAGCAGCCTATTAAAATTTTGAAAAGAAATAGATTCCTGATGAGCAATGAATTCAGCTTCGCTTTCTTTGATAGCTCTCAAACTGGATTCCTCAGTTTCACGAATTTTATCTTCCCTGCTTTTACGAACGGTGGGACAAGTTTAGGGCAATTTGGAAATATACTTGGTATAGCACCAACTTTTAAACGGAGACGTTTCGTAGAAAAGGTAAAACACTCACCAGTTTTCTTGTTGAATTTCGACAGATTCCGGGTGATATCGCCATTTTGAAAATGAAGTTCGCAGACTTTGCTGCGTTTTAACGGTGTAAAGTTCGCTCGTGGAATCACTCTGAGCCATATTTTTCTTGTATTTTCATCCTTTAGAAAGGAGAAAACCGCCACTTTTGGTGCATCACCATATCCATAATTTCCAGAGCAAGAAGGTACACAGCATCTAAACGGCATTTTGGATTACCTCGTGGTTCTAAACGAATCGTTCTGGACACACGTTAAACGTGTTGTTTGACGAAAGCTTTTAACACCTGTACACTGTAATGTTCTACAGATGTTATATAATAATAGCTAACTGCAACTACATTTACTTTCCGGTAAAATAGGATAAAAAAAAAAACTTAATTTCGTACGCTACGCCAAAGGTAATCCACTAGTAGCCGGTCATGCCGTGATGTTTGTTATGACGACTAGTTAGTGAGTCACGTGATTGAAACGTCACAGCTAATCTGGCCTTGTTATCGCGGTGGTAACGGTTAGAGCGATCGCTCTTTTTCTTCTATAAAAAGTCTCTAATTTGAGCTTATAGCGCGGATGTCAAAAATGATTATTCACACAACAGTAAGTTAGAATATTCAGATGAGCCCAGCGTCAATCCAATATTATAGATATCTTATAAATCAATCACCTTCAATAATCGATTCTGATATTTTATTATTATTTAATTTTTAAATTGTTTTAGTTGGTTTTGATCTTGTTAATAATAAAAGAAAACACCTCTTAACAGTTACTCCTCCGATACGGTCACCCCGTTTTTATGATCAGATAAAAGTTCCCCAGCTAGAAAATCCTTCACAATAATGGCCCTCCTTTATAGACAAATTTTCTTTCCGATGAGTGTCTGCTAATGAAGGTGTTTTACTATATCAAAAACAAATTACCTGGGTAATAGATTTTTCAATGGTGTATTTTTAAGTTTTTTGTGATTCATTAAATATTATAATTGACTTATTATTTGCATACTAAATGCCAGCAATTTAATTAATTTTCTATGGTCATAAACTCCATGTGCTTAACGATTAACATAAATTTAGCAAAGAAAACCGTAAATTATTTGGTAGTGACGGGGCCGTACTTCCGAGTAAGCACATAATGCGCATGCCTATGAATAGCAGCAGGAATCTCAAAGTAAAAATTTTCTAACTCGATAATATTGTCATAGATGTTCTGCGGCACAAATGTACATATAACACAGGATGAATACAGGATTGATGTATCATCAATGTTTGATGTCATGTTTAATGTCATCAATGTTTGATGTCATGTTTAATGTCATCAATGTTTGATGTCATGTTTAATGTCATCAATGTTTGATGTCATGTTTAATGTCATCAATGTTTGATGTCATGTTTAATGTCATCAATGTTTGATGTCATGTTTAATGTCATCAATGTTTGATGTCATGTTTAATGTCATCAATGTTTGATGTCATGTTTAATGTCATCAATGTTTGATGTCATGTTTAATGTCATCAATGTTTGATGTCATCAATGTTTAATGTCATCAATGTTTGATGTCATGTTTAATGGAATCTATTGACATAGTTAAATTGTTTGTGGCAAGTGAACTTGCACACTATTATGTTTCCAAGAGCTTTTTACGTGGTGTAGGCAATAATTCTGTTTGTGCAACCTTTGAAGAACGTAGCTGACAACCAAATAAATTATTATTAATTATTATATAAAATTATTGTTTAAAATATTATTTTGAATAACTCTGAAAAATCATTTTCATATGTATAAAATTAAGAGCGCTATATGCGTAATTTTTTTTTTTCAAAAGTGTGGGAGGAAGGAGAGCGGCAATACAGCCTGTGTATCTAGGGGCTGTAATTTCCTAAATGTATCACTAGGTGGTGGGAATATGGAAAGTGATGTATAAGGAAAATTTTTTCAATGAAAAGATTTGGGGTCTTCATACCCGTGCTCATTTACGCGAAAGTATTGGACCTTATGATTTTGAAAAAACGTATTGGTTTGAAAATGTCAGTAACATATACTATGATTACCTTTTCAATTTCATAATAATAGTCAATTTATTCTTCCAGTATATTTTGTACAAAGAGAACACCAACGCAAATGGCATGATCATTCAAAAGTATGGTAGCGATATACGAAACCGGTACCTAAAATCGCGCTCGCCATTTCCAATTTTGACAACTGACTCATGGCAACACAGTATCAGTCAATTTCATAAGCCATATAGGACAATCGTTCTTCCCAAAATCCTAATCTCAATAATTTACAATTAGAAAGCCGGCCAGAAAATTATTTATTTAATGACGTTTTAAACTCACTCAACTGTTTTACTCTTTGAGACTCCGAGAAGAAGGGGATGTGAGACACAACACTAATTATAACCCTATCGAATTAACTGAATTTCAGGAGCATGATGCGCCTTCTAGTGGCTACTGTACAACGCATAGTGAGACTTGTCAAACCGTATTGGCATCAACGCAAGAAAACAACCGCTCTCCCCCTTTCCGGTCAACGCATCAACAATTTAAGATCGGCAACGAATCCCAGGCTAATCTCAAAGCAATGGTTTGTACCTTGAGCTAAATTTAAAATTTAATCTATTTCAGATCAGAAATTGGCATGCCCGCAATTGAATTTCTTCGAACAATTAAAGTAGGGGAAACTCAATTGAACTGCTGGTTCGGAATTGAGAACCAAAACACATTTTAGCTATCTACTCACGAGTTCCGATGAATTTGTGATATGTATGCACGGGCGCCGTTAGCGGGGGGGACAGGGGGGACCCGTTCCCCCAATGTTGGTATTAAGGTTCCATGTCCCCTTCCAATTTCAAACAAAATGCCTTCTAATTGCATATTGTCCCCCCAATATTTTATTCCGTCGGAGCTCATGTATGTATGTGCACAATAACATACATATATATACAATACAAGTATACACCACAATAATAATTTCTTTAAAACCGAAGTAGCACCCTTAAAATTATCCGATCATCTCAAAATTTCGCATGCAAATTCCTTTAGACTAAGTGTTTCCTGACGTGGGGCCCATTGCCTCCACAGGGAGGGCAATAGAAAATAGCTCCACTCTACATAATGCAATATATATATATATAAATGTACATAACTAATGTAATGTACATAGTTAATGCAATATATATAATTAATGTAATATACATAATTAATGCAATATACATAATTAATGTAATGTACACAATATAATATGTATATATAATATAATTTTGTACTTAATGTATGTTGGGGGGTCATAAATAATTGGGGGGGGGGGCACGAAACTTTTGGTTACTATAAAAGTGGGTCGCGGCTTGAAAAAGGTTGGGAACCACTGCTTTTGACCAAGTAAGCAAATGATTAAATTTTAACTATTCAACTGGCGTCGTATGAAAAAGGTAAAAATTGCAGAGGGCTTATTTTTTCTCGTTGTCGGCGTTGCAGTCCTCTGGAGACGCAACCAATAATGCCGTTACGACGTTGACGAGGACCTTATAGCCAATTTTACGACTTTGAACGTGGTCGCATACCCGGGATGCGTGAAGCTGGCTGGTCCTACCGAGCAATATGCCGCCACCTGCACCGTACGGACACTATTGTGCAAATGTGTTGGCAGCAATGGTTTCTGCGAGGAACTCATCGGCAGAATGATGGCTCTGGATGGCCAAGGCGCACGAATGCGAGGCAAGATCGGTTGGTTGTGCAACAAGCCCGAGCTGACCCAACGGCATCATTGTCCGCCATCCAACGTACTACAGTCTATTCCATACCACCCGTGGCACCTTCTACCATCTCACGACGCTTGGCTGAGGTGGGGGTTACGCTCACAACTGCCTTTAAGACGTTTGCCTTTAACCCCACACCATCGACAGAGTCGTCTGGAGTGGTGTCGTAGCCGATCATCATTGCTGCCAGCAGATTGGCATCGCATAGTGTTCAACGATGAATCCCGCTTCAGCCTTGGAGAAGATGACCATCGGATAAATGTGTGGAGGTGACAGGGCCAGCGGTCCCAACCACCCTTTGTTTTACAAAGGAACACAGCCATTACCCCTAGTGTGGTGGTATGGAGTGCTATATCATAGAAACGCGCCTAGTCATTCTACGTACAACTTCAACAACTCAATGATATGTTGATGACATCCTGCGGCCGTTTACGTTACCCTTCATGACACGAGAGCCTGTGGCCATTTTCCAACAAGATGCCGAGCCCCATACGGCTCACGTATCTGTGAGCTGCCTCCGCTCTGTTGATACCCTTCCTTGGCAAGATCACCAGACCTTTCGCCAATCGAACATGTATGGGACATGGTAGGCCGCCAGATTCGGGCACCGCAAAATGTCGCAGATCTGAAGCACCAGGTGAGGAATTTTGTTTGTTTGTGGTTTTACGGCTCAAGGTCTACAGTGGTCATGCTGTGCAGCGACCAACTGTTTTCCGAGGAATCCAAACCTCTGGACCTACAATTTTCCGAGGAATCCGAACCTCTCGGACCTACAGTTTTCCGAGGAATCCGAACCTCTTAAGGCCTAGGGAACCAAACCCCGGACTACAGTGAGCAGTGCGATCTTTATGAGATCTCTGAGTAAGCGTTCTTTGCACTGTTGGGAGTCGAACCCGAGTTAACGGCGCACTAGGCGAACGCGTTACCACACTGCGCCACCGCAGAGCCCAGGTGAGGGATATCTGGCAGAATGTGTCGCAGGATAACAGTAGGAACCTTTGTCGCTCCTTACTTAGACAAATAGAAGCATGCATCGCCGCCACGGGGGGGTTTCACCAACTATTGATTTGAACATTTAATGTGCAATTCCTAAACATTGATGGGTCCTACGGCCTTGAATTTATCATTTCCTTACCTGTGTATGTGCTGGATGTACATATTTAATTTTAATAAAAACAGATAATTTGCAAAAGAATTTATATATGTGTGTGTGTGTGTGTGTGCGTGCGTGCGTGCGTGCGTGTGTGTGCCAATCATTAACATGCACAGAAAGTTCATAAAAGGGGGGGGGGGGATTATAGAACTACAACTCCGAATAACTATTATCAGTGGAACTCTGTAAGGGTGACTGTCCTTCGGAAGTGGCTGTTATGTAGAAGTTCAGTATAAAAAAAAAAAAAATTAACAATTAAAAAAATTAGTCATTGAAAATATATTAATCCTCATCTATTTTAATTTTCATTTAAAAAAAGCAACGATTCGTAATTGTTTTGCTTTTTTGCGGCAAACGGTCTTTTCTAAGGAAATAATATTTGTAGTCTTTTTCTACAAGTCGTCATCATTTTTGTTCAAAGCAAAGTTTTGGATCTCCTGAAAATTTACCAAAACATCAAAATATGTTTTGATGTTAGAATCTTGTAACTGTTCCACATTCCCTTCGGCTTCCATTTCCTCATCACTTTCTTTCCCTTCCATCATATTTTCTAACAATTCCTGCAATTCGTGAGTGATATTAAATGTACCAGAAACTTATAAATCTTCGTTCGAGCAAATAAACTCTCTGGCTTTCATATTTGTTAGTCCTGCTAATCTGAGCATGCCATATATCATCTCTGTCTATATTTTCAGGTTCATCAAGTGAGAAAAATTCTGCAATTAAAAAATATTTTAATTACGGGATTTTTGATTGGAAGTTTTTGGTCGACAATTGGAAAGCCACCCTAACAGCACTTCGTTTTGGTTTAGCAATTACGGC
>QLNU02015360.1:264300068-264312732 GCA_006491805.2 Dysdera silvatica | reverse complement strand
AAATACTGGGAATCATTGATGTTAGTGTAATCTCCTAACGGATCCTGTGATATGACTGATGCATAATCACCCTCTACTTGCCAAATTAAAATCTCTTGAGGGCCAGGCCGGCGTTGGTATGTTTGGCGCCCCTCCCCCCTGCAAATTGTAAGATACTAAATAACCATTCATCTGTAGAACACTCTTCAGAAAATTTTTAGCGGTACTTATTTTTCTCCGACCCATCACGACCTCATTTTATAATTATATTAAGAGCACTGTTTGCATGCAAATGCAAAGACTGAAATACTTCTTGAATTTTACATAATCGTGTTATAATATGATAAGTGAGTGATTGGAGTGCTATTTTAACCGATACTTCTTTTACGGTAATTCCAGTAGGATAACATAATAATTTTGCTTTTTTAACTTTGCAATAAGATGAAAAAAATTATAATTAAAGGACTTGACTTGGTGACATTAACGTTGAACTGTCGCTTTGAAAGGTTAACATCCACAATTAATGCCAGCGCTTGATCTGCAGAAAGATTTGCTAGCTTTCGAAGGTAAGACATACGGGCCTTCTTTATTGTTGTGCGTCGTTTTGTAGATGCAATGCCAAACTCTTTGACGATGGCAGCAGAATCCCTTTTCCTTTCCTTCCGTAATTTTATTCCAGCCGCCATTGACAGCTCATCTTGGCTGGCTGATTGGTTTAGGGTTTTAGTTTTGTTTTCTGGATTTAAAATCATATGCACTAAAACGCTTTATAAGCCTACTAGTTTCTTACTTAGGCCATTGTGCGTTGAGGTACCTCGTGTAGATTGACTCACAATGTCGGAAAACTTAAGATTTCCTTTCAGCCATGAGGAATTATCATTCGGGAATCGCTCTTGATGCCTTGCCGCTTTATCCCACCGTTGCTCAATTTTTTGAATGAAGCTTCTAATTGTTACTTTTGTATTGGTTAAAACAGTATCTGAAACGAATAGGTTGCCTAGTTAATGCAAAATATAAACAATTAGGACATCAAATCTGGACTGTTTTGAATTTGCTACCTTTAGGTTAAAAAGAGATTGACGAGAAATTGGCGGAGCCATTCTGGAAAACAAACAAAAAAATTTAGTGCACAAACTTGCGTAACTTCTTTTTTTCGGTTTTGAATAGCTAATGGGTCTAGCTTTAATTATTATATAGTAACTTAACTGTACAGAATGGTATAATATAGTAAAAGTCCAGTTATAAATTAAAATTACTTTTTCTTTACACGAAAATCACTCACATATTTAAAAATAAGTTTCTGGGTAAACAAAATGGTATTATGAAAAATTAAAGCGCTTAATATTATGTTTATAAACTGAAAATAATAATCTAATGACATAAATATTGCTGGAGAACGCTAAGGTAACACATTCGATAAGAGAACTTGGACAAATGATTTCAGTGGGTTACGACCATGCACTCCTAGGAGTGCAAGTAGGGACATCTTTCGACTCATTTTGGCAAAACCCCGCCCATTTCTTCAGCAAAATAACCACGGGGTATTAAAAAAAGGTAAGTCTTTCTATTTAGATAAGAAATAATTGTAATCATTGAGTTAGTTTCCAAATTCAATTTTTTCCACCTAGATTGATAAAATATTACACTGCGCGGTGTTTGAAAATGTAGAGTAAAAGAGTTTTTTATTGCGAGTAGGGAGATCAATTTGTTGACTTATACATAAGCGGGTAACCGTTTTACGATGCCGAGTTAATGAGGTTTTTCTCTACAGAATGCTACATTAGGGAACGTTCGAGTATTACGTAAGCATCTTGGGGGGGGGGGTGTTTCCGATTATCTTATTTTCCTATGTTGGCTAATGTTAATTTTTGCTTACCGGAGTGGGGTTGAAATGGTCAAAACATTACTTACGTAGTATTTGAACCCTCCTTTAGATGAAACGAAATCTTAAGAAAAGTCGTGTTATCCGCAATATCAACTTATGGAAAATTCAAGTATTACGTAAGCACCTTTGGGGAGAGAGGGCATTGCTGTTGTGCTTATTTTCCTGTTAGCCAATGTTAATTTTTGCTTAGGAGGGAGAGGGGTATAAAATGGCCAAAATATTGCTTATGTAATACACGAACCTTCCCAAATCCGAGGATCGAGATAACGAAACTCAAATGTACTTTGAAAGACAGTGTTTTTAGGTTATATTAACTGTGTTATTAATATAATATACAGTAAAACCTCTCTACAACAATATTCTACGGACCATATAGTATATCATATATATATATATATATATCGGATATTATTGTAAGGAGATTTTACTGTGTTTCTAAATATTGTATCATTAGCTGTAATTGAACTTATTTCGCTTATTTAATATATAATACAATGTACGTCATATTATAATGTGAAATTAGTTTTTATAATTTGGTATTCAATTACAGTGAATATTTGTGTCTTTATATATATATATATATATTATACAATTCTGTAAAGCTATGTGAATATCTTATTTCGCGTTTTTTGTGCTGTCAGACTCAATATGACATAGGGCCCTATTAATGCCAAGGATTACTTAAATATTTTTTGTATCTTCCGTCGACTCCTGCTTCGAATTCGGATTCCAACCTCACTAACAATCGATTAATTTCTTGCAGGTATAATTTATATCGATTTTCTTTGGAAAGAGACTAATAAATTTACAGATTTGTCGTTATAGGAAAAGACGGAATGCCTTAGACCCGTGTGTCACAGTTACATATGTACTATACGTGTATATTTATACTTCTGGGAATGGCAGCAGGGTGGGGTACGTATAAAATTGGGTTAAATACTGCACCGCGGTGGGGGAAGAGTCTTTTCTGGTATTTGGACGAGCCATCGTTTAAGGCCTTCCCGAAGACATGTTTACGATAGAGAGGGCATAGGACGGTTTGGTCTTAGAGGAAAAAAAATCATAAATTCGGACGCGGGTATGCGCCGACGGTACGGATTATTATTACAGCTTGTTCTCTCAGCTGTAGGAGTGCCACTTAATTGGCTGGTAGTATGGTTCTCGATGTACCATCGGACAGGTATTAGGTCTGGTCGAAAGAAATGCGTAGGGAGTATCATAATAAAGAGAAACCTCGGTTCATTCTTTTTTCCTTTGAGTCAGTCAGTCGTGTATTTAACGTCGCAAGACTGCCTAGAGGGCTCACGTGCGCCAGTCATTGTCATTTAAAAATATCATTATAGAATCCTGATATCACAACGATCAATGGTGTAGTGAAAAATTTTTACAACCGAAACACTAATAAGTATAATAATAATAATAATAATAATAATTACGATTGTTTAATTGTGATTTTATTTGTATCGACCGGAACAGCGTTCCAGTTCGGTTCCAGCATAGAGGATACCAATACGAAGACTTCTATATTTCTGATAAATAGCTATTGATCACAAATAAGTATATAGATTTTTCACAATAATCGAAGCGCTAGGTAACATAATAGATTTTTCACATCGCTTATATAAACAATTCAACGAAAATCTATATCCATTTAGTTCTCTGGTATATCTATAGATTACCTATATCTCTGTTCGTGTTATAATAATCAGGTCAGTTTTATGAAATATTAGTTAAATTATTATTATAGTTAGTTATTGTTTATAAATATTTAACTTTCGGCATTTAACGACGATTACAATACGATTAAATTTTAACGACAAAATATACCAATAAAAGCAATAATATTATTCGTTGGCATGTCTGGAGGGAGAGTTAAAGGCATTAGCTGTCCCTAGAAAAGGTTTACCTCTGTGGAAAAACAAATATTATGCGCAAAGCATAAGGGTATCATTAAGTCCCCCCCCCCAGCCCCAATCCAAAATTCGAGACTCGATATGCCAATGATGTTATTTCTAACCATTTAATTTTAATTCTCTCAACATCGATTGAAACGCCGTTGAAATATAATTATAAAACCAGACCTTTTTTTCTTTTATTTTTTTATTTGATACTTTAAGAAACACTGGTCTATATAAATAACCGTGCAACAGAAAAAAATCATGAATATATATACTCTATGAGCGATACACTGCGCAAAAATAATATTTAAAACAAATTACACACAAACGCAGTTTAATTTGAGCAGGAGAAACATTTTACAATTGTTTCGGTGGAAAATCGTAAAAATTGTAAAATGTTTCTCCTGCTCAAATTAAACTGCGTTTGTGTGTAATTTGTTTTAAATATATACTCTATTTTTTTCTTCATACGTTAGATGAAAATGACATGGGAAATTGACGAGAAAGTGTCTGCTAAGCATATTAGAGTAGAATAGTAGTATTCGATAATTAGTGATTTCAGTTTCAATTTCATATGTCGTTTATATTCTATTGGAATAATTGCAGGGGTGACTTTTTATCAAAAAGACTGAAATTATTATTTTTAATTATGTTCCAAACGAAATATAGAAACCATGATTTCGTAACAAACTTACTGAGTATATATTTGTTAAAAAATGTCCGGACGAAATCATTGTCACGTGTTATGATTATGTCTTTCACAACATAGCCATTGATAATTGATGAAGTACGGTTAAATTATAATTGAAGTATAATTAAAGTTCAGTTATGTGAAGTTAAAGATTCCACGAAGGAAACTTAAACCGCATAATTACTAAATCAGAAAGCTATAGAATTACTATAAAGATTTTTAGAAACGTATTTTAACGGTCACAGCAATTTAGTTATGGTAGATGATGGATATTCCTTGATCACACCGGGGATGCATTCCTTGGCAAACCGGCTTAAATTAGAACTATTTTATGATAGAAACCAATGGAAGGTCAATAGCATGATTTCTTGACACCCAGACAATTACCCGTAATATAAGCACATTGCACTTGAAGCCCTGTAAGAGCGTGATACAATAAAGGGACTTTAAAAAATATATTTCGGTCACTTACAACCGATAATACCGTAATGAAGCAGCATTAGTTTTCTAACAAGATCCCTGATTGAGGATTGTCATGGTGTTTGAAGAAAGCAAGCAGAGTGGAAGCATTTGAGGAGTGTGTGTACGTAGCTTCTTGTTATACAGGCCTATCTTTTGAACATTGCGAATCTGAGATTGAGGGAAGAATTGCCCTCTCCATAATGGTCTAAAACGCTGAAGGATATGCTGTAGCTTCGACTGCATTCGCATGCGTTGCTTGGTCATTTATTTTCACATAGTGGTACCCAGTGTCAGAGATATGAATCGCTTAAACCAGCTCTTGGTTCTTAAGAACGTCTTTTATCTTAAATTCCTCAAAAATATTGACTTAGGCTTAGCAGTGATAGTATTTTGGACCAAGAAAATATTCTTTCCATGTCATCCACACAAAGCAACGATCAGTTCTCCATGTTCTCTAAAAGTTTACTCCAGCCATTACTCACGTGCGGTTCCGTTTATTCTCCTAGCCCAGTGTTTCTCAAACTGGTTGTCCACAAACCGTTTCAACCTTTCCTTCATTTTTTGATGCACCATCGGAGGGGATATCTAGGACTCTCCCCAGAAGGAAATTGAAAAATATATCGTCTGAAACTAAAGTTGCCAATTCTAGTTAATAATGCAAGTCCCTACCCTGACCATTATCATTAGCAAGACAAATAATTTTTTTCTGTGACAATGTTTATTAAAATATTAATCCGCAAAAAATTATTTCTTCGTTCATTTAAATAAAACATTTCTTCTCTTAATATCGCATTTCGGCTTCCTCAAAATTATTTGGGTTACGCCGTAGAATTATATCATTAGGTGCATACCAATACTTTTTACAAACATACCACTAACACTTTAAACTTCAACGTAAAATATTTATATAAATACTAAAATCGAATCTCTTTTTAATTTTTTTTAATTTCCTTAAAATATTAATGTCGATAAATAACAACGATTTTGTGTGAGCAATGAGAAAAGTTTTTTGTTTTTTTTTGCTAATTGATTTTATGTATACATAACGGCTACCCTGTATACCAGTGGTTCCCAAACTTTTTCAAACCGCGACCCCCTTTTTTAATAACTACAATATCCGGGACCCCCTTTGTCCGCCACCGCCACATTTGCATAGTAAAAGTATTTTTAAACACATTAAATGCAAAATTATATCCTATTCATTATACAGGGTACCTCAGCACCAGGGTTATAAACATCTAGGAGGGGTAGGGTACACCTAGACGAACAATATTTGTCATAGAACCTAGGGTCGCAAACCACTCACAGCGCTAGTTCTAAAACCGTCCAGCATGCACAAATATTTACAACCAGTGCGTGAAAAGCGCCAGATAAAACTCAGGTCAGCTGCTCAAGTGCATAGATGATTAGGACATCGCATTTTGCGCTTCTCATGCACTGGTTGTCACTATTTGTGCATGCTGGACGGTTTTAGAACTGGCGCTGTGAGTGGTTTGCGACCCTAGGTTCTATGACAAATATTGTTCGTCTAGGTGTACCCTACCCCTCCTAGATGTTTGCAACCCTGGTGCTGAGACACCCTGTATACATATGTTACATTATGTATATATTAATTATATGTATTATAATAATTATATATTAATGTATATTATAGATATAAAGTTAACAACCATTAGTAGAATATTGCAATGTGTGTAACCATGTTGAAATATAAAAGCGTTGGAAACATTTGGTATGAAATTCCTTATAAAAATAATTGCAACTAAAAATAGTTTCGGCCATTCTCCAGAAACCTGTTCACGACCCCCAGGTTGGGAACCGCTGCTGTATACATATGAATATATGGAGTTGTAGCTCTGTAAAGCCCATTATAGGCCTATAATCCCCTTATGAATTTTCCGCGTATGCTTATGATCTATGGGTGCTTAAAAACAATTAAAGGACGAATCATGTATTTCGATACTTTGAAATGGATTAAACTTTTACAACAAATTTCCTTTCACGTAGTAAGGATGAAAATTTCTCCATTTATTCTCCCCCGCCCCCCCACCCCCCCAAAAAAAATCGGTAAAATCGAAGAGGAAATGTACATACAATTGCCTATTATCATCGTTTTCCCACTTGTGTTGCAATATACGATTATCTGAGACATACAATGCTCATTTGAAAGCTCTCTCTCTCTCTCTCTCTCTCCCTTCCTCCCTATAGCAAGAGGAAAAAAAGAAACTTGTCAGTTGTCACTTGCATACAATAAGCGTGAATTTCAGCAGCACTGAAACGGATCGATCTTTTCCTGCGTTCGTCTATTGCAAACTGCCGCCAACTTTATACAGTTTTAAAGATACATAAAGAAATCATAAAAAAAAATGTTCTAGAGGAGCTATCGGACTGTTCTGACTCCAACGCCTAGTCTGCCATGGCGACCATTGATACGGGCCGACCTGTCAACCAGAGTTGACCTTCGACTGTCATATGAAGTAACGCTCTAACACCTTGCACGGACGTCTCGATAAGAATATTTTTTTTTTTTTACTTCTTTGCTTTTCATATTCGTATTTTCATTTGAAGGAAATATGGAGGAGTTCAAAACAGGAGGGAGCCAGCATGAATAAGTTATTTGCGCTTAAAAAAAGCGAATAAGACACAAAATTTCTCAATGCGCACAGATACATTTATTAGCTGGAAATCTAGAGATGAAAACTGAAAAATGCTGAAAAATGAATGATGAAAGATGAAAAATGAAAGATGAGCTGAAAAATCAGAGAAAAATGGATGAGTAAAATTAGAAATCATGTTAGAATAACGTGGGGAGAAACAGCTCAGGGCAGACATGCATGGAGCTGAAGTAGAGGCCCCCGGCTATGCGTAAAAATTGATTAGGTAATGTGATGGTATTTTATGGCGTGAGAACAGATGACGTCATGCTGCAACGAAACCTAAAGTTGTCCGAGACATCCGAATCTCTAGTTCCTAGGGAATAAAGCTCTGAATTGAAGTGGGTTAAAAAAAAAAATAGCATCTGCCGTACTGAAATCCAACCCTGGTTCGACAAACGCGTTATCACCACGCTACCACAGGGCAAAAGAGTACGAAACCACCGGAACCATTTAGTTGCATGTCGAATGCTCTATCACTTGAGCAATGGTCTACATAATGTGATGATATTGACACGCATATATATTTCCATTTCATTATCATCACATTATAATGTGTATTTCCATATCATTATCCCCACATTATAATATATATTTCCATAGCATAGTACAATATGATGATAATGATATGGAAATATACATGTAGTCGTGTCAATTGGGACTAAAATCGGATTATTTGTTATGCGCCTTTTAGCGTACTACAGATTAAGTTCAAAATCCAGTGATTCAATACGTTCTATATCATCCTTCTGCTCTATATTTACCTTATATATCATGTATTTTCACTGTCATATATGTATATTTTTTATTCCTATCCTCCTTCAATTATATATTCCTTGTTTGTATTTGTGATTTGGCCTACATTATTGTAAAGGTTAATTTTATATACATGTTTTAACGAAGGCTCTCGCTGTGAAATTAACGTAAGTAGACGCTTATATTAATTTGATCGTTATAACTAAATAATTAAAAAATTATTTGTATTAATTAAAGGCGTTTGTTGTCAGCAATTTTATTTTCCAGACATTTCGACTTATCTATGCAACTTTCTTTTTCTTATCATTGTCTATTTCGTTACTTCAATATGCATTTGGACATTCCCGCTGTTCAATTTCCATTGCCCACTGAAGAAGAGGAGGTTTACAAGCCGTAGGATGTAATACCATAGAAAATGAAACATCCTATTGTAAATCGTTTCACGTACACTTTCACAGCCCATTATAATAATCAACAACAAATTTTCAGATAGTCAGCTGTATAGCAAAACGGTTATTTATTGCTAAAACTTTACGTTTCGATTCGAGCTGTGCGAATCATCATCAGAAGAGATTACATTAAATGAAAACCTTTTGAGAAAATTGTCGCATATACATAAATTGAGGACACAGTATAAGTATGTTAAAAGAAATTCGACAATTTTCTCAAATGTTTTTCATGTAATGTAACCACCTCTCATGATGATTCGCATAGCTCGAATAGAAAAGTCAAGTTTTAGCAATAAATAATCGTTTTGCTACACGGTTGATTACCTGAAAACTTGTTTTTGATTGTTATAATGCGCTGTGAAAGTTTCTTATTGGTTTTCCGTATTCACTCTCGGAATCTGAAATTGGTCATACTCGAAATTTTAAATGCCACGATTATAATATTAAATACTCCTTATATCTTCATGAAATAACAGATATTGAAACTTATAAGATCATCGCCAATTTAGAAATAAATAAGGGACCTGGTCCTGATGACATCCATCCTACTCCTGTCAGATACACAGCAGATGAAATAAAATATTCGCTTACACATATTTTAAACCTCATATACAGAGATGGAAAATCATCCCCGTATTTAAAAAGGGATCAAAATCAAATGTTTCCAATTACAGAACTATTTCAATTCTGTCAGTATTTGCAAAAATTTTTGAAAAACTGCTTCATAATAGATTATTGAATTTCTTTGAAACATACACCATAATTCACAATAACCAGTTCCGATTTAGAAAACAAATCAACCGAACGTCCTCTTATTACAGCTACTCATCTTATTTACTCGTCATTGAATAATAAAGAGTTTGTACTGGGGATATTTTTTGATTTATCTAAAGCTTTTGACACTATTAATCATGAAAAACTAATCTATAAACTAAGGGCTGCAGGGGTCAAAGGTAATCAAAATAAATTGTTTAGGAATTATTTAACTAACAGGATTCACTATATCACAATCGTAAAATAACACAATCCAGGATTCAATATGTTCAAATAAATGAATACTCTTCAAGTATTGGACAACCACTTTGCGGAGTCCCTCAGGGATCTACTCTTGGCCCCTTACTCTTTATCTTTTACATTAATGATATATTTTTTACTACAACTCAAACGCAAATCATCTTTTCTGATGATACGAGTCTTTTTTTATAAAAGCAATGATTACACGCAACTTTTCTCAATAGCCCAAAATGATTTAAAAAACTTTACCAAATACTTCAATAATAATCACTTAACACTAAATACAGATAAAACTAAATGTCTCTTGTTTATTTATTCAAGGAACGTCAAGGATTTCTCCCGATACACAGTTCTTATTGGAAATAATCCAGTTCCATTAGCAAATGAAACCAAATTTCTGGGTGTAATATTGCAGTCTAATTTAAAATATGACAATCGTATTGATTACGTGTGTTCAAAAATAAATAGAAATATTGGCATTTTGCGCAGCAACAGCTACTATCTTCCAATAAAAGTACTTATTGATTTATATTATTCTCTTATTTTTCTAACATTTCTTATTGTCACATAATCTGGGAGTTTACCAAAAAAGCGAACATAGAAGAATTTAGACCTTGTAAAATAGATTCTTAGACATAATAAAACTAAAACAAGCATTGCACATGACTAATTCTCAAATATTGAGCACACATAACATCTTACCGATCAAAAAATTATTAAATTATAAACTTGCTTTAATCATGTTTTTATATATAAAAACTATCAATAGTTCATTCTGTCTTGATATTCATCTACCTCAGCAGCATTATCCAACCACTTCCAAAAACGATTACAGAACATAGCGAGCTAGAATCGGCTTAGCGTGCCGTAGAGTAAATCATGCTGGCACAAATGTATGGAACAATCTACCGCATACGATCAAATCCTCTCTATCTTTAAACAAATTCAAACATGACATAAGAAATTTTTTCAAGATTTAGAGGCATCTTGGGTTTTTAAGGCAGCTTTTCTATTCTTTCCCCCCAATTTGGGAGCACTGACAAATTATTAAACAAGGCAATTCAATTTTATTACATAATATCGGGAATGTTTTCTTTACAAAAGGTAAAGTGAAAATGGGGAAGGAGATAGTGTGAGCGTATGATATTGTGATGAGTGAGTTGTAAAAGATGTTTTTATTTTCCTTTTATAATTTAAGTTATACTTATTTGCAAAATAATTCAATATATATTCTCTCGGGCAGGATGGGCTTCGTCAGATTTTGTCTTTACCTATCGTTGCCCGGGTGGACATGAACCACGAACGTTTATCACGAAATGTAACCACGATATATCCCTGTAAAAATGTTCATGATCTCTCCAAAATAAAGTTGTTGTTGTTGTTGAATATTCCTATTCCGGACACCATCATAATTCTTAAAAACTTATTCAATGATGATATATAGTTAAATTATTTGACATTTGCCTCGAGGGAGTAGCTATTTCACCTGGAACAACAAATTCTATGAGCAAATGGATGGCGTAGCTATGGGGAGTCCTTTAAGTTCCCCTATAGCTAATCTTTTCATGGAAGCATTTGAAGAGTTAGCGTTATCAAATGCACCATTAAAACCCACTAAATGGCTTAGATATGTGGATGATGCTTTTGGGATTTGGCCTCATGGAAGAGAAAAGTTACAAGAATGTTTAATACATATCAATAACATCCACCAACAAATTAAGTTTACCATGGAGGTTGAATGTGATAATAGACTGCCATTTCTTGACGTTTTAGTCATTAAGCAAAGAAACAATAACTTACTTTTTTCAGTTTACAGGAATCCTACGCATACAAACAGATACCTTCATGCTACATCGCACCATCACCCTTCCCAAAAACGGACGGTCATTGACATATTGTTCAAACGAGACAATATTATTTGCAGTAACAAAACAGTTTTACAGAATGAACTCAATTTTCTTAGTGACATTTTGGAAGAAAATGGTTACAATCAACATTATATTCACAAGTGTTCAAGTCCAAAACTGAAGCCCATTTTTCATACCTAATATCTGACCGTATTCCTTTTAAAAGAAATGAGCATAAAGCCTTCCTGCCATTTATAAACAGTATCACTGACCGTATTGGCCGTTTACTTTTGAGACAATATCGATACAGTATTTATTCCAAAAAACAAGATTTTTAATTTCCTACGTTCTGCTAAAGAACCTGTGGATCCATACAAAATTCCTGTTGTATATCCCATCCAAATTCCTTGTTTTTGTGGACAGGTATACATCGGGCAAGCAGGTCGATCCAGTGCGTGCCGAAAACGGGAGCATGAAAGCCTCGTGAGGAATAAACAGATAACAAAATCGGCAATAGCAGAACATTCAATTTTAAATAACCATTTAATCCTTTTTGACCATACTAAAGTTCTCGCAAAATCAACTAATTTTTGGCCCAGATTATACAGAGAAGCAATAGGGATCATCAAGCATCCTAATAATTTTAATAGAGACGATGCAAAAACCATTCCCGTTGCTTGGCTACCCATTCTAACAAAACTGTAACGTGTAAATGTCAGTTTTTATTTTTCGATTTCATTTCCTTCTGTTTTGGCTTTTATATTCATCTCTAAAATTTCATAATAATTTATTTCAACGTATTTATACTGTTTCCGCAACTTATGTATATTCTACAATTTTCTCAAAAGTTTTTCATGTAATTTAACCTCTTCTGATGATGATTCGCACAGCTCGAATCGAAACGTAAAGTTTTAGCAATAAATAATCGTTTTGCTATACAGCTGACTACCTGAAAATTTGTTGTTGCTTATCCTATTGTAAGCTGAAATACATATTATGCTTTATTTAGTATCCTTATTTTGATTTACA
>QLNU02015360.1:264278478-264299968 GCA_006491805.2 Dysdera silvatica | reverse complement strand
TGCTTTCTATTTTCTTCCATTTCTAATCTAATCATTGTATCAGTAAGCTATCATCATCGTCCTTGTATGTAATTCATATATAAACTTTCTATATCCAAATTTCAAGTTGTAGGCATGCGAAGTCACTGGTAGATGGATGAATGGATAGGTAGGTAGGTGGGTAAGTAGGCAAGTAGAGGCAGGCAGGCGATTGCCTCTTCATGTTGAATGAATCTTCGTTGCTGAATTTCTCAACTATGACTTCAAGGCGTTTCGGGTTAAATCAACTTTTCCCATCGAATGTGTCACGTGAGAGAGACTCATGCCTTTAAGTTTACCTTCTTTCCTTCAAATTTTTATTATTTGACCTTTGATTTGAATTTGTACAGTGGTCCCAACTTGAACGAAAACTGATGGTTCTAGCAAATATTTTTCGACTGAGCGGAATATTCGATAATCCGGGAAAACCAAAACGCTGCTACTACATATGCACTTGTGAATATCATATTAATAACTGATGCAACTAATGAACAGTGTGTCGTCCACTAACTCTTAAAAATATCCTAGTGCATATTAGTATCGCCTCAGACCCGTAGTTACAGATGCAGCCCATACTAGCCTTTATATGGAATCAAGAGAGCTGCGAAGTGCCTTAAAGTCGTTAATGTTTTGATGTATTTTATTAATATATTTAATAACATAAATATCTAAGTAGGCTATTATATTTAACATCAATGAATAAATTTCTTAACTTAAATTTTGCATTGAAAACTTACAGAGGTATATTAAAATTTGTAATTCACCTTATCTTTATTATAGAATACATGAAGATTCAAACCTCTGCAAAATACGTGATGTATACAAGATCTACCTCAAAAATCTATTTTGAATATATTTTTAACGTTAAGAACAATTTCCATTTTCATGTACAATTTTATACAAAAAAAATTTAAAATAAAATTATAAAATAATTTATTTCGAAGAACTATTTTCCAGGGGGGGGGGGCTGACCACGTTTTCCGGGCTCTTGTTAACCTAGCTGTAAACTTCTCGACACCATACCTGTGTGTTTTTAACCAAAAGTTATGGAACTAAGTAATACATGTGGGCATGACAGGGGGTTGGGGATTGTAACTTTCCCATCCACAATGAAATTTTCTTATATTCAACATAAGGCCATGTGTAACTCTGTAACCCTTCACAGGCATCGCCCCACTATCCCTTATGAACTTTCTGCGTATGCCTATGTAGGCACTTGCTGCTTTACTTTGTAGAAAGAAACCCGTCAAAGGATTGCTTTGCTGTGGATCTCTCTGAACATTAGTCTAATTCTTTTTAATTGCATAAACCAAATTACAATCAGAAGGAGGACATTTATAAAGAGCAATTTTCCCTAACTTTTGATTATTCGATTATCCGGAGACGGCCTGTGAAACTTATTTGCTGAAACGAGGAAATTTAACTTCGATTTTATAGGAATAACTTTGATTTGAATATATTTTATTTTTCGTTAGGGAGGTCTTAATCATCCGTAACTTGATTGCGTGAGGTCGACTGTGTTTCTCTCGCCCATGTTTTCACATTCACACATAATTTTACTCTTTCTTAACATTATGTTATTTATTCTATTTCACTTTTTTTTACTATTTTTATTATAATTCTAGTTTCTTGCTTATTGCCTTTTATTGCATTCCCTTCTCTCTCTGGGAGAGTTCAAGTACTAAGTGAGAACCTTTTTGTGAGGGGTTGCTGTTGTGCTTATTTTGTTAGCCAATGTTAATTTTTGCTTACCTGGAGGGAGGGGGGTATAAAATGGCCAAAATATTGCTTACGTAATACTTGAACTCTCCCTCTTTCACATTTCGGAAAGTGACAGAACTTTACTAGTGATAACATATAATAGTAAATCGGCTAGAATCCCACTAATTAATACTGATCTCATAACTTTGAAGACTCTCAAATATTAACATTAAAAACGAAAGCTAAATTGAACGCATAATGTAAACACACCGCTTTATTTTTGATGGAAAGAAGTTTTCAAAGGAATTAGGGTGTCTATCGTATCAGTCTTAAAAACGACTAAAGGTTGACTTTTGCCCCTATTTTTTGGCCGATCCTTTAAAACGAGCAGTAAAATCGGAGACATCCGTACATTCATATACACGTCAACCGCGGTTAAGTGTATTAAAACCCTCGAGCAGCGGGCGGCCAGACATTTATTGGCGTAATTTACAACAAGACCCGGACATGGGCCTTCATAGTTACTGCCCCTTATTACTACTGGACAGGGGCGGTGAGAAAAGGGGGGGGGGGCGCGTTCCAAAGAGTCTTGATTAAGGTTTAACTGGTTGTACGAAGCCAAGAGGGAGAAAGGGACATATTATTTTTTAGGTTGTCAGCGGATCGTTAGTCCTCGTATGGGGCCTATTTAATACCGGCAGGAAATAACGATTTCTTACCGGTGCTTACTTTTTGAGGGGAAAAAAGAAAGTCGTCGATAAAATTTTCCCCAAACTTTGTATTATGAAAACTAAGTGTTTAAACGTTGCGTATATTCAAGTACTTAACCTTCACAATGGGCCCCAAAGTATAATAGCTTCTGCCCATTGCGAGGCCTTGGGCCCTCTGACGGGACATGTCGTAACCATTATTGGAAGGGACGGGGAAGATGTCATTTCACGTGACGCATTTTCTTCGTCTGTAAGGTAACAAGCACTCTCGCCTCGCTCTGCACATATCTCTAGCAATGTTACTATTCACAAAGCTTATATTGCGATGTCCCAGCCTAGAGCTTAACAAAATTAGCAAAGAAATTTTTGTTCCTGTTCTGGATTTGATAATTTCGGCAGCATCCGTTTGGAGGATCAAAGTTTTATTTCGTGGCAAAATAATTTCGGATCTACTCTGTCATCTCTGTATTAAGGATGAAAAACTCTGGCTACTTTCTTCCTCGATCTGTTTCTGGGGAGACGCAATAACTGTCTCTTTCATATTGATATATCACTAGCAGGACTACTATAAGAAAGAGAAGGAACTACATTCTCTGGCGCTGACAAGTCTCCCTTGAAAGAGATCTGGGTTCTTTTACAAAGACTCCGGCCTGTCGAAAACTCACTTAATTGCTCGGAGCAGTGGTGAAGTTGTTTGCTTCTTGGCGCTGTCTTTGGGGAATGTTGGCTTAATGTCATAATGGCCGGTCCTGGAAATTTTCACTTTGTCTTGAAGTAAGCCATTGTTTGGAGGATCGCAGTGGCATAGCAGTGCGGTAAAAAGGGTAGAGGGAAAAAATTGTGGGTTTCTTTCTTTATTTAACTCGATTCTGAAATTGAGCGATTCTTTTTTCCCTTAAGCCATCGATTCTGAGATGTGTGGAGTAGGCTTTATCTCATGTCAGTTTCTCCCGTGATGAGAAGAAAAATGACCTGCAATTGTTTTCGCATATTTCTCAGCCATCTTTTTATAATTATTTATTAGGAGAACCAATGATGAACTAAAATGCGGTCCTTGCGGAAATATTGCGGACTGTTGCCATAACTCACAGAGGCTATTGCGTAACTGTGTGGAATTATGTGTATAAAGGCTACTTACGTCTTAAATTACGATTGTCCTGGGACGCTGCACATGCAATTAATTTTCATAATTAATAGTAATAATTAATTATAATAAGTGGGACTTTTATGACAATAACCTTTTGTCAATTACAAATCTAGTTTTTGCTCGGCTTAATGTGAGGTATAACGAAAGTGTGAAAATGACACATTGTCTATTTCAGTTAAAATTTCATCGAAAGAGTCATGTTTTCTGCAGGTTAATGAAAATATTTCTCTTCAGGGGGCCCTGTCAGCCACGTTGCGCTGCCGAGGAAGAAAGTGACCAAAATCTGACCGTTTCGAAGCTGTAGCAATCGAACTAACTAAAAAACAGACAGAAAGGGAGAAAAAGAAAAGGACCTACTATCGTCATTGAAAATTTTCTTCTCAATGTGAATTTAATTAAATAACCGCAAAATTTTTCGTATTTTTCCGCTCAATTTTAAACTGGCGATGCAACAGATGGTGAAACTCTCATCACCAAAAACAACGTCATTATTAAAAACACCAAAGTGAAAAACCAAACAAATCATCGGCAATATTTAACGCACTTTATTTTTTTTTACCTCAACTTCATTTGCCCTGCCGCTTCGTTCCCGCGATCTTGTTCAAATATTTAAATACACTCGACCCAATAATAATTACCATCGGTTTTTTACTTCTTCTGTCCGGGAACTGCGTCTTGTTTCCCTGGAAAATTCAGGGTGGGAAGGAGAGAGGAAAAAGAAATTCCTTACAAGGCCGGGATTTTGCGAGTTATTTGCAGTTTCCGAATTAATCTCCGCTTGCACTGTTGTGTCAACAGGCCTTCTCAACGCCTGTTTTGTTTGATATTTTTATAACGATTCTTTAGGAAAAGAGCGAAGACGAAAGTACTAAAAAAAAAAGGACCAAAACTACTAAAAAGGGGGTCGTCAATGGCCAAGATTTTCTTATTTTCAGGTTTAAATGTGAAACTGTCAAGTGAACTTCGTATAATTGGGAGAGATTTTCCTTGAAATTTACTTACAAGTACCATGTTTGTGTGCGTTAATAAATGTCTAACTTTATGTTAACGTCAAAGCTGTTGGATATTTCAGATATGACTCTTTCAAAATTCTAATCATGAATGTCGATAAAATCTTAACAATTATATTTTAGTCGAATTGATTTGTTTTTTGAATCCTGAAACAGACAAATTATTTTCGTCTATAACTGATAAAAGAAAAGAAAGAAAAAAAATACAGGTCATGCTCTTACTTTAATTTACAGTTAAAAAAAACTTGAATTTTTTTCATTGGTGGCAATGTAAGTAAGTTATTTAATGAAATTGATAAGAAAAATAAAACGTAAATTACATGTAAAAAAAAAAAAAAAAAAATCACCATTGGAGTGGGCAACCGGTCGCTTTCCACTCCTTTCATCTCTTCCCGTGTGTTGACAATAAATGGTTTCCATTTTAAACGTTTTCACCTTTAATGTCAATTCATGACCCCCCCCCTCCTCCTCTGGAAGTATTCCTGAATTTTTTGTTTATGAACCTGTGTGTTATCAATATAACACTACTTGGCAATACACCTATACTTGTGGGTCTGAGTAGCAGTTTTTTTTTTTGGAATCTCCTTGTGAAGCTTTGTATTGTTTTGTTAAAGAATTTCAATTTTGATATTTCCTAAACGTTGTATTATTTTAATAGCTCTGTATTATTTTATATTCTTTGTATTATTATCGAGCATATTGTATCACTATAAAATCATGTACTAGAGAATAAATCGAAATTCTTTAATAAAGAGCGCCGAATAAAAGAAAAAGCGCCCCAACCAGAGGTGTATCCAGATATTTCCATAAGAGAGAGAAATAGATGTAATAAACTAGGTACCAAATATGAAATCCTCTCGGTGAAAAAATTGATCATATTTACACAGGCATCATTTAAGACAAAAAAATGTCACAAGGGGAGCTATTGCTCCCTGTCAATTTCTCCTAGGTACGTCGGTGGCTCTAACGTATGTTTATCTTTTCAATGTCTGCACAAAATTTAAACCACTGTCGGATTCTTCTGTGGGTAGAATGGTGTACATGCAATACATTGGAAGTTCCTCCAAATTTCACATATTTCATTTTCTAAACGACCCCCTCTGAAAAAGGGGCACCAGAAGTCCAAGCAGTAGTTGTGCAACTTTGTTATCATTTCCCAGCTGCTGTTTTCCACGTGCGCGCCTTCTCACGTCGCAAAAACTTCCTTCAGAAATCTGGAATTTATTTTATAAGCGATTTTCTTATTCTTTGATCATCGAAATTTCCCCATTATCCTTTCTCGACACAGATTTTAAAATCAGTTCGAATTTAATCCTACGAAAGTTTAAAAGAGAGAGAGAGAGAGAGATAGAGAGAGAGAGAGAGAGAGAGAGATAAAGAATGTAAAAAGTGGAAAAAGCCGTTGAAAAAGGTATTGCGGACCAAAGTTGTTCAGTGTACACGAGTTCAATTTTTAAAATTTTAGCCAGAAAACAGGGAAATCATTTTCGAGAGTTCATTCGAAACCCATTTTCTTAAAATTCTTTAAGATGCACGATTTCATAACAGAATTCAGTTTTTAACCCAGATTAAATTGGTAACTGAATATTTTGAAAATATTCCGGTAGTACGTTCTAATTTTTGAAATAAGTTTGGCTTTGTTTTACTTGCCTCTATAGAGAGGCAGGCTATTTCAGCAAAAACTTTCTCAGCGGAAACTTTTAATATTCTCGGAAACAATTATGTCCAAACTTTCCAAAAAAATTTTTTGCCTTCTTTTCTCCTTTTCTGATAATTTTGCAAAATGGTTTCGTCTTAGGCTATATTTTCGTTTATGGAAAGTACTGTGAGCAACAAAATACAGTAAAACCTCTCTTAACAACCACCTTCATTCAGAAACCACCCCCTAAACGGCCACCTTTTCTGTAAACGGGCTTTCTCCCCCACAGATCCCATGCTAAATTTACCTCCGTTCAGAGATCATCGAAAACCATCCTCCCTCCATTAGCGACCACATTCTTGGGTATTGATAAGAGAGAGATTTTATTCCCAGTGTATAGTCTTATATTGACTGGAAGAACAATAGGAGCGCCTACCGTGGTTGTTTTGAAAAAGCAGTCCTTAATTTGCATTTTCAAAATGACAGCAGCAGGGACGGCGCCAAGGGAGGGGCGAACCAGGCAGTCGCCCAGAGCGGCACATTTTTAAGAGTGACAAAATGGGATAATTATAAAAAAGGAAGTCACTTTGGGGCTGCAAAACACGTGTTCGCCCTGAGTGGCATGATACACAGCACCGCCCCTGGACAGCGAAAAAAGGGATTTTAACCCCAGAGCTACGAATTAATGTTATAAATGAACATGAAAATGGAAAGTCTGAAAGAAAATTTGCCCACATGTTTAAATGTGGATAAATGAAGATAAATAATGCCGTAAAAAATTGTAAAAGAATTTTGTTTAACATCAAAACAACCTAGAGTAGAGTCCCGTTAATCCGAAGCATGCTAATTCGACAATCCGGAATATCCAATTTTTTTTTTCCAGTCGGCTGCAACGGCAGTCGACTGACAAGACTTCAACAAACAGCATTATGCTTGTTGTTCACTAATTGAAATTTCCTATAAAGGAATGGGGAATTTTCCGTGGCCTGCCTGTCGTCGGTTGTCTATTACGCGTGCGCATCAAAACACACATCGAACAATTATAGCTCACAGTAAATTCGGAAGTAAAGATTTCGGTGAATCCGAAAATTTGGCAATCCGAATGGCAACGTCTCACGCCACGTCGGATAAACGAGACCTCACTATACATTCCTTTTTTTTTAATTGCAAATTTCATGGCTTACAATTAACATGCAAATTATCAAATCACATTTTTTTTAGTATACATTTTGCCATTTATGTATGTAATTTCCATTGTTTCTATTTAATTTAATATTTATCGTTCCCTCATCCTACGCCTCTATTAAGAGACCACCTCTCTGAACGACCGCTTTTTCACAGAACCGACGGTGGTCGCCTTAGGGACGTTTTACTGTATTGTTGTACGTGTCAATCAAAGCACAAACAACAGCAGGTGAACTCCACATACTTTTAGTTTAGAATCAGTGCAATGATGCAATATATTTAGAATCAGTACATATTTATCTTCTGCGGTATACTTATATTCAATGCTAATTATAAATAAATCATTACTAATTATAATACATTATAAATCGATCATTACTAATTATAATATATTACAATACAATCATTACTAATATTAGAAGGAATTAGGAAAAATGTTTGTTTTTTCTTCACTGCATTAATAGAATTTACAATGAAATTTATTTGTCAGAAAATAGATTGAACTAGTAAAAATGATTATTTATCCAGAATATAGGAATTTGGTAAAGAGTAATAATATTACTAGAAGAAATTAAATTTTATAATAAGGATAATTTCGTGACATATAGAGGAATTTAATACATATAATCACTCATCATGAAATGTATAAACATTAGAAATCGATTGATGTAAATAGAGAAATAATTAATAAATAATTATATAAATGATTATAATGTCAAAATAATTATAACGTAAGCACATCAGTAATAAATAAATTAATTATTAATCAGAATAAAGGAAAGGAATTTTTAAATGAAAAGTCATTATTTAGTTGTAGTAGATTTCATTTTTGGTAGAACTGCCTCTGAAATTTACATACACCTGATGATTAATTGATTGATGATTGTTTATTTAATATACATGCAGTAAGTCACTCTTAAAAATATTTTACAATATTTTATGGCGATCACGGCCAATAAACCCATATTTAAAACAATTATATATTACATGCAAAATATTTTAAACGAAGTGCTTACAACGGAACCTCGAGAACTGTCTGAGCTCGATTTTTCTGACTTTCGGTTTATAGGCCAATATGACCGAGTAAATGAAAGATCCAAAATCAAATTTGGCCCAATCGACCTGGGGGTCGAGCTACGGCCCACTGAAAATAGAGCTCACCCTACTATGATGCTTCGCTGCATGACAGGTGAAAACAGTGTTTTGGCGTGCTGGGAAAACATTAAGCGCCAAAATTTTACTGTGAGTTACTTCTATTCATGTCAGAAGTTTAGCTTTCTACGTCTTGTAGAAGTGAAGTCCTGGCGCATCGGAAAAGCTGAGGTTCCTTTGCAAATAATTTTAGAGGCACTTTCCAAAATCAATTAAAATTATTTACCGCTGCAATATTGACATATGGAACTGATTTGAATTATGAATATAGAATATTTACATTTAAAACTGATTTAAATTATGAATATGGAGTATTTACATATGAAACTGATTTGAATTATGAATATGGAGTATTTACATATGAAACTGATTTGAATTAGGAATATGGAATATTTACATATGAAACTGATTTGAATTATGAATATGGAGTATTTACATATGAAACTGATTTGAATTATGAACATGGAGTATTTATGTATGAAAATGAATTTATGTAGATATGAAAAAAAAAATTTTGAGTTACCTAACTGCGGGGGTTTCCAGAGTTATAACTGCGCTCTTGGCTATGATGAACTTAAAACGCTTTTAATGGAAATGAAAATCAATAAAAAATGAGAAAGCATAATAACTTTGAGCAATGATTGCAACAAATGAATGAACTACCATCGCAGTCCATTTCGTGACACACTTGGTCCGTGAAATTAAAACAAATTTCTTGCACATTGAAGAATTTTTCAGGCTTAAGTACCGGGTACGTTGATTTCCACCAAGCATAGATTATCATATTACGGAATTTTGGGGAAGACAGCTGATTGTGAATGAGTGAATGCAGTTTTGTGATCTTATTCTTTTCTGATAAGCTTACATGATCATAATAATGCAAAAGACAAAATCGTGTTAAGCGTTTAGCGAAATATTTCCATTGAAGAAAAAAATATACGTCGTATGACTGTATGAGTGCTATCCCTCCAGGTGGTATAATCATCAATTTCGATTGCTCTGAAAGACTGGCTTGACTAACTGCAATCCAATATATTTTCGTCCATTTGACCTGTCCACGAATCCATAATTAATAGAACTTTTGATGTTACGTTCGGTTTGAGTACTTCGCTGAGGAACATATGTATTTCGGTAGAGGATTTGCAACTTTTGGAACATTCCAGAATAACATTAGGAGATTAAATAACTTTTCCTGTACCCGTGGATCGAATACACCCTTTGGTTCCTGATGGATGAGCAGAAATTGTCGCAATAATTGTCCAGTAGCAGAAATGATAGGTCGGATTATTACGGAATGGGATATGGCGTGAGAAGATTGAATGATACTTGGAGTGTGCTTTTCCCCATTAATCGACAGAGTGCGCGTAGATGCCCGTTCTTTAGTGAATCCGCTGTGGTCAGTGTTTAAAACCTCATCAAAAGGATAGTTGCTCATTGCATCTGTAACTATGTTGACGAATTCTATAGCTCTATCTTCCAAAGCCGTTGTGTGCATAGTACGTACAGGCATAACGAATTTGGTGACTCTTCTACTTGTTATGCCACGCTCTTTTATTAAAATTTTAATAGAAAAGCATCACTTGCGCTAAAGTTTGTGAGATTTTCTCTCATTGCAATGTTCAGAAACCATAACTTTAAATCGGCATCGTGAACTGTTAATAAAGCATATTCCCGGGCATTTTTAAACTTCTCAAATACTTCGTCTTTCATCCGTAACAGTTTTTCACATCTTGTACCCTGGGAAGCAACATAATCCCGAAAGCGATAAATTTGTCGACGTGAAAGTGTGTTGTCTTTAAAGCGATGCTGTATGCTTTTCAAGGAACGTAGTTTTCCTGACCCACTCCATGGAAATTCTTTTCATGTCTTCTAATGTGTAAGTTACGCGTGACGGCAAATTAGTTTGTTCATCCCATTCCTCATCATTCATTTCATTACCCTGTATTGCACCATACTTGATTTCATTTAAACAAATATCAAGTATATTCTCGTCATTCATTTCGTATGTTAACCCACTTATCAAAGTTTTGGCAAATGTAAATATTTCTTTCTCAATATCCATCTTATAATCTGATACAAAATCGGCTTGCTTTGTGTATTTTTCACAAACAACGCGAAACAAGTATGTTGATATGGTGGAAAAGGAAGACATGGTGACAAATAAGGCTTGAAATTCCACGCTTTCCAACAAAAAAATTAAAAATGTCAAAAATAATGAAGTTACAGGCAAGTGATGATTGCTACTGATTTGAAAATTGAAGGATCGCGTCTTATTTATTCAAGACTGGTTTACGTACCAGGCAGCTTTTTCGAGTTCTTCGCCAAAAATGATCTCAAAATTTGTCAGTTATAAAAAAGTAAGGTAAAAACTTCAAATATTTTTTACTTTTACACTAGAAAACACAATGTATAATTATTTCAGGTACAACTAAAATGACTATTATAAATATGTGCTATATTTTATTCATATGTGTTATTTTTTCTACGATAATGTTTGGCGTTTAATGCTTACTTACCCAGCACGTCCAAACGGTTTTCACCTGTCGTGTAGCGAAGCATCATTGTAGGGTGAGCTCTATTCTTAGTGGGCCGTAGCTCGACCCCTTGGTCGATTGGGCCAAATTTGATTTTGGATCTTTCATATACTCGGTAATATTGGACCATGAACCGAAATTCAGAAAAATCGAGCCTTGACAGTTCGCGAGGTTCCCTTTTAGTTCAAATATCAATTATACAGCGTAAACTTGCTCGCCCAGTTACAATTTTTTACATTTTTTTTTGGAAATTCTCTTTTCAGGGTAAGATAAGTGTCGTTCTCTGATAGGAGGTCTCTGTTTTCAGTAAAGGCCATACAATAGTAATATCTCACAAAAGTTTAATTAAAGGCGATTAATCTGTATTCCGTAAAATATTGTGATATACCAATAATAGAACATAATAGACTTTGGCAAAACATGCAACAGTAATTCCAATAGTGATCGGTGCACACTTTGGGCCATTATTATAAACCTAAGAAAATACTGGGAGAAATTGGACATTACAGATATCACAACAGCAGATATGTAGAAGACACTTTATAGCTAGGTATATCATACTCTACATTTTAAGGGGCTCTGCAGACAGCTCCCAAGTCTCGGCATGAAACTTGAACAGAACCAATAACTCCAGACTAAAAGGCTAAAGTGTTTAACATCCTCTGTTCTGTGAAATACATTGTCGCATGCCTAACCACGGAACCCTTTTCTTGTCACATGCCTAAAAACGGAACCTTTTAATTGTCACATGCCTAAAAACGGAACCCCTTTTGTCACATGCCTAACCGCGGAACCCCCTTTCTTGTCACATGCCTAACCGCGGAACCCCTTTTCTTGTCACATGCCTAACCGCGGAATCCCTTTTCTTGTCACGTGCATGACCGCGGAACCCCTTTTCTTGTCACGTGCCTGACCACGGAACTCTTGTGTGAATGCTAGTTAAGGAAAAACCTGAAGGGCTATTATTTATCTTACTGCTTGAACATAAAAATAAGCAATAAATCAGTATATAAAAGCTAGGTATAGCCGCGAGATACCGGTTATGGTTAGTTAACTTTATCTAAGGAGTTGTTAATTGGGGGAAAATTAAGGAATTTAGAGGTTTCCTTTGAATTTTCAGAGACGTTGTATAAATTGCTTGCGGAACCCGTGGAGGATCATCGCGGTACTTTAGGGTTCCGTGTGGCATATTTCAAGAAACACCTTGTTAGAAGAAATAATAAATTTTTATTTCCACTTCAATTCAGAAATAGTTATATTTCAGATTTAGTTATATTTATTCATAATTTAAAATTTACAATATAAACTAAAATGCTGAAAAGTCGAGAACATGAGAGAAAGACAGATATTAAATTTTGTTAAATTTTTAAACGAAATAAAAATGAAGAAAATTTTGATCAAAAATTCAAGCATATGCTCTATTGCGTTTGCTTTTTTATTCTAATTTTTTGCTAATTTAAAATAAATTTCCATAAATTTTGATCTGCCCACGACTTTAATTTTTTTCGTGATATTTTTCACCATTTTTATTGTTTGACAATTAGAACATTTTTAATTTTTGATAATTTTGTTGTTAAAATTTCGTTACATGTCATAATTACGACACCACGTTTTTAGTTCAAACTAGAGCCTTTTGTTTTAGGAGAAATGAGAGGCATCGTCTCCGGCCTAGAATGGAACTAGGGTCTTGCCGTTGAGCCCGGAGTGCCTTAACCTCTAGGCCACCAAGGACAGGAACGAAGCTCTTTTCCTCCGTATATAAGGTTGTAAAATATTATTACCCTTCTCAGGGCTAACACAATTACGACGTTAAATAAATTCAGCGTTTAATAAATTACCCAGAAAAAAATCACACAAAAAACTCGCTCCGATGGCTTTGTGTGTTTACCATTAGTTGGCAAATGTGTTAGCCATGAGAATGGTAATAATATCTTGCAACCATTGGCGTACGGGGGGATGTTGATAGGTGTTGTAGCCCCCCGCTTGAATGAAATTTTGTATATTTAACATAGGAATATATCGTAGCCCTGTAGCTCTTCCATTGACCCTATAGGGCCCTGCGGTGGCGCAGTGTGGTAACGCGTTCGCCTAGTGCGCCGTTAATCCGGGTTCGACTCCCAACAGTGTACAAAGAACGCTTACTCAGAGATCTCATAAAAAGATCGCACTGCTCACTGTAGTCCGGGGTTTGGTTCCCTAGGCCATAAGAGGTTCGGATTCCTCGGAAAACAGTAGGTCCCGGCGCAGCATGACCATCATAGTCTTTGAGCCGTAAAACCGCAAGCAAGAAAGAAAGAAATTTCCATTGACCCTATAACACCCCGTACGAAATTTCTGCGTACGCCTACACTTACAACCTTATATAATACTTACCGAGAAAAGGAGCTTCGTTCCTGTTCTCGATGGCATAGTGGTTAAGGCACTCCGGGCTCAATGGAAAGACCCTAATTCGACTCTAAGTGGCGGGTGATGCCTCTTTTTCTCCTAAAAAGTTGGATTCGGGAGGGTACTTCCATTCGATTTTTTTGTTCCTCATGATAAAAGCTTTCCATCGACACCACTCTCAAACAAACCGAGAACTCACACCTCGAGTGGTTTCCTAGTTAGTGTAAGTCTAGCTTTCCTGCCACTCTTTGTATTTTAGACGATTGAAGTAAGTGCATTTTTGGGCAAAATATAATTATTAATCATAATAATACAATTTTACGTGTAAGTTAATCTAAAATTGCATAGAATTTGCAAAAGTTTCTTATTTAGAAATTTTAAATTCCAGCTGCTAATACTTCAAGGACGATGGCAATTCTTATCGAAAAAGGAAAGCATATGAATCCTGCATTTCTTTTTCTTTGAAACGAATACAATTATTTAAAAGGCAATGCCTAGACTTTTTAAATTTCACGCAACAGCATCTTTCAATATGGCTCAAAATCTTTGCAACGTGTTCATATTTCGTGACCATGTAATTTCGAAACTACAGCACAGAATTTTGAAATTCTTTGTCATGTGCCTTGAAATTAAACAAATCGATTTTTTCCTTCGAACATTTTTTCCCTTTTTCTTTTTTCCTTTGGAACATCATTGTTTTGATCGCATGTTACTTTACAAAGGAAACCTTTCTGATGATAAACGCACTTTGAAATGAGATATATGGGTAATGATATTGCTTGAGTTGCTTATGAAGGACGTGGAACCATTTTTCTACTAAACTGATATGAATTTTATTATTATTATTATTATTCAGAGTCCAAAAATGACAATTTTTACGCAAGGTTCAATATTTTATAATCGCACTGTATGAATAAAAACACTTTTAAAATCTATAAAGTTATGAAGTATCATCGTATTTAACTGATAAAACAAATCCTCGAGTTCTTTGTAAGTTATTACAGACAGCAGTGTATCGTATTTATTTACAGCTAAATTCAAAACGGAGTCAATTATGTTTATTATATGTTTCATTTTATCAAAATGAGAAGCTCGCAAATGGTTGCTAACCATTAGCGTACGTAGGGAGGTGTTGATGGGATTCATTATAATGAAATTTTGCATATGTAACATAGGAACGTATGAGTTGTAGCCATCAACGTAGAGTTTTCAAAATTATTAGGAGGGGCCAAGCATATATTTTTTACATTTATACATTACAGTATATGTAAAATTGCAATTTATTTCAAATTATTGCGGGGGCTTGAGCCCCACGGGCCCACATAACTCTACGCCTACGGTCGTAGGGTTTTAACCCCCTCCTTACGAACTTTCTGCGTAAGCTTATGATGCTAACATGTGCCAATGGGTTTATATAATCGAAGGTGAACGTGGTAATGAAATGTTCCGCAAATATTCTAAAGTGTGACCAAATGTGCCGCAAATATTCTAAAGTGTGACCAAATGTGCCAAGTGTCCATCACGAATAACCTATTTTTCATATGAATTTTTTATACGTTTTGAATTACCTGACATATAATTTTTTTTCCATTTTATTCGTTAAATACGATAATCCTTCATAACATTATCGACCTCAAAATTGTTTTTGCTCACATACAATGCGAGTAGAAAATATTAAACCTTGCTCAGAAAGTGTCATTTTTGGATTTTGAATATTAATAAAAAATTTCATATGAGTTTAGCAAAAAAATGATTTCGTGTTCTTCAGAAGGAATTCAAACACTTTCAATTCCCACATGTCTAATCTCAAAATTCGTTTAGCACCTGAAGAGTTTCCTTTGTTAGACCAGTGGTTCTCAACGGCAGCCATGCATTCGCCTAGAGGGCCGTGCAATATTTCTGAGGACCACAGTTAAAATTAATAAAATTGGGGGCTCTACTATACTTCCGGGGGTCCTGGGTAAAAAATGTAGAATTGGGAGGAGCTATGCAGACTGTTAAACACGCCGCCTTAAATCCACTTCCATACGTTATTTCACTGAGTATCTTGCCATAGTTTTATTCCATTACCAAAGGACAAAGAATACCACTATGTTTAATAATTTTTATTGAATTTTCAAATCAAAACACGTGTAATCTGCAGAAACACTTACAAGCACCAACAAGGAGAAAAAAAAGGACTGTATTGAATAAATATTTTTTTTTAAAAATTTATACAAACAAGACCAATTAACCAATGTAAGCGTTTAGTGGAAAAGCATCTCAATTTGGTAAGGTTTTATTTTTATCATACGAAATTTTTAAGTTATGCCACATAACGGGGAATTTCAATAGCACAGCAATTCAAAGCTCATGAGAGTGAGTTCAAACGCTTTTAAAGAAGGTCTTATAATGCGATCTATGAGAAAATATTGTGTTTTTATCCAATGGGGGTCTTGAAACCCGTGTCCGCCTAATTTTCCTACGCTACTGATCTCATCTGTCAATGTTAAAAAATAATTTTTTTTTATAAAATACGTAAATATTTAACTCGAATTTTAAACAGAAAAAAAAGCTAATCTGAAAATAAGAAAAGTGCCTTTTTTAATAACATTTCAAATCAATTATTCACACTCCTGAGAAATTCCACTTCAAATCTCTAACTTGCGTGTCATTTATATGAATTAAAGCACATTTTTCTACAACCTACTGGCCCATAACAATCTCCCTTAAGACAGTAGTGCATTTCCCATTCACCTTTTTAAGAAATCTCTAGCATTGGAGCAATATATAATATCATTCGGAAAAACAGGTCGCGGGTTCGAGTCCCAGCACAAGCCACTTTTTATTTTTTTCAAATTTCAACCGTTTTCCAAACTGTGAATTGCATGAAGTAGATCGTATTTTTCTGGAGGCGATGTATATTTCTATACATTTTTAAGACGAATAATTAACGAATATTATATTTTAAATGAATTTTTAAAAATATTCACAACTCAAGATGGAAGCATTCATTTTCCCCTAAAACCTTAAAGAAATAAATTATCCCTCACCTCTTAACGTTAAAAAACGAAGCATTTTTTATATATAGCGTAGATATTTACTTGGAATTTTAAAACGCACAAAATACTGTTGTAAAACTATGAAAAAGACCCTTTACTTATAATGTTTCAAATCCATTGCTCATTCCGAAGAAATTCCACTTCAAACCTATTTGTCCTACATCACTTGCATAAATTATATCACACTTTAGCCACAAAAGCCAATTGTTTTTTAATTTCATTGGTATTCCAGCGGAAATTTTTCATCATTGTAAGGTAACCATATTATTTTTGAAGAGGAGGCATATTTTTTCACATTTTTATGACAAATATTCTATTTTAATTCAATTTTTAAATGTACCCACAATTCAGGATGTAAGCACTAATTTTCCCTTAAAAACTTAAAGAAGTAAATTATTTCTCATCTGTCAAAGTTAAAAAATGCAGTATTTTTCTACACAGCCTAGATATTTGACTAAAATTTTAAAACTATGGAAAAGCTCTTCTAAACCTATGAAAAAGACCTTTTCTTAATAACGTTTCAAATATATTATTTATTCCTAAAAAATTCCAATTCAAACCTCTCTTTGTCATGTCACTTGCATAAATCAAAGCACATTTTTCCTCTACTTACACACACATTACAATCTCTTCTAAGGCAATTGTTCATTTCTCTCTCATTTACTTTTTAAATAACTATCTAGCGTTGAAACGACATTTAGTACCATTCGAATAAAAAGGGCCAGGGTTCCAGTCCCCGTGAAAGCAGAAGCCTTCTTTTTTTTTTCGAACCTCGTCCGTTTACCAAACCGTAAATAGCATCATGCAGATCGTATTTTTCTAAAGGCGAAGTATTTTTTTTATCATTTTAGGATGAATATTCAATTTTTAAAAAAAAATTAAAAATACACGAAATTAACGATGGATGCATTACTTTTCCCTTAATAAATTAAAGCAAAAAGCTATCTCTCTTCTGACAGCATTAAAAAATATAACATTTTTTATAAAATACTTAAATATTTAAATCGAATTTTAAACAGAAGGAAAACTACCATAAAACTAAGAAAAATATCTTTCTTAATAACGAGTTTCAAATAAATTATTAACTCCTAAGAAATCCTATTTCAAATCTCTGTGTTGTTTTTCACTTGCATAAATTAAAACGTATTTTTCTACAGCCTACACACCCATCATAATCTCTTTTAACTACAACGATGTGGAAAGGTATCCCGGGGTAAGCGGCCGATCCCAATTGCCAGATTGGGGTCTCTCTGTAACTACACATACACGTCGTATGTGTGAAAGAAACATAGAGAAATCGGCCTTAAGCTCATCATGTGGCCAAACGTGTTGGCAAGCTGGACCTACAGTTTAACTAGAATTCCGAAATTCGGTAGCCACAGATGAAGTCCGGACTCGTTGTGTCACCCTCCCATGAAGTGACCCCTACTAAGGCTGCTTCAAAGCGGTTCTTTGTCGAGAGCAGGTATTTTTGTCAGAAGACGGTTATGTGGTCGTGTTTGCGTGCGTGAGAGTGAGTGAGTGAGAAAGAGAGAGAGAAAGAAAAGTGGGGAACAAGGGACAAAATAAGATCCCCAAACGTTTAAATTAGTTTTATTTATATAAGATAGACAATGTGAAGAATTAATTTGGTCTCTTTATTGCCCTAATATATTGCTGTAATACATATCACAAGAGTTTTACTTTATTATGAACCTATAAGGAAATATGCAATTGTATGTAAAACGTTGTAAAGTGCCTCGTCTAATCTGCACAAGGAACAAGATGAAGTAGCCGAATAGCTGGTGAAACAACAGTATTTCAAAGCGATTACAGTTAATTTCAAACTGATTATAATTGATTTAATTCCGATTACAATTAAGTTTAAATTGATTACAGTTATTTATTTTTGACCATAATTCATTTAATGTTGGTTACAATTAATTTCAAACATATTACAATTCACTTCAAACATATTACAATTAATTTAATTTCGATTGTAACTACAGGTGCTGTGTGAGTGTTGAGTGTAGTACAGCTGAAATATCCAGTTTGTGCTGTGCTGTCGACCATGCTTTCAATTATGATTTTAATTGCGGATGATGAAATACTTATACTCCGTTAGGGCAAGTCTGAAACCAATCGCATCGACAAATCGATGAAAATTTAAAATATCAATTATTAATGATATGGATAAACGCTCTTTCAAATCCCGTTAAACAACACTTTACTGAGATTTGCAACTAACGTAGCACAGGGAAAAAAAGAAAGAAGAAGAAGAAAGAACAAGAACAACAACAACAACAAGAAGGAGGAGGAAGAAACAAGCAAGTCTCTAAATAGCGAATACCGTAGGACTTGAGTATTTGCTCGCTATTAGGAGGTGTCAGCTATTCGGGAGTAAAGAGATTTTACTAAATTATTCTCCCTATTTCATCGAAACACAAGATCAAAATGGAAGAAATAAATATATAAAATCACTGGGTGTTCTTTGAGAAGGTCAGGAAAACTTGCCAGAGTTGGAAGTAAGACGAGAACATAACTAAGAGAGCCCCAAGAGGATGAAATCCAAGAGGGGCACAATAATGAGAGTTCATATATCTTTACGTTATAGCATTTCAAATATAGTTCAATATGAATGTATTTTTATTTTACCGGGAGGGGCAAACGCCCCTATGTGCCCCCTGCTTTCGTTGGGCGTCCCTCTGGATAACCAATCATTCTCTTTCCAAATTATGCAACCACAGACGTCAAGAAAAATTGTTTCTTTCTTTATTCAGATGAAAATCTTCACTTTGAAATTATCCCCTCAATTTTTTATTGCGCAACAAGGGGTTGACCACAAATTTAGAAACTTGAGACTTGTTACTGTAATTTTGCCTTCAGAGATGTGGCTTTGAAAAAATTGCTGTGTTTTCAATGGTATTACACAAAGAAATGATGGTGTTACTGTGTGAGTGATAGGGATTGTAGTTGAAGTGCCTACGAATTATTTTAAGCCTCGATTAAGCTCACGCACGAAATAAATGAACAAATTTAGACTAATTTAAAGTAAAATTATACGTATCCTGAAAGTGCGAAAAGTTTCATCACATTTATAAGCAAGAAATTAGAGGACTCTACAGAGTTCAATTATACATTTCAATTTAGCAATACGTACCCCGCCCCCGCTTCATAGTATTTGCGGGGGCTTTATCCATGCCCCTATATATGCATGTTTAGTAAACTAAACCTTTATTAGAATATTTAAAAAAAAAAAAAACTTAATATAACATTGTGGTGACTTTTCAAATGTTTGAAAATACTAATCATGTACGAAAACGTAAATTAAAGAACATTTGTTTGCAACCATTTTAAAAATACTGGTTATTTAAACAATTGAACTATGCATTTTTACAATACGTCACAACATTCCTCCCTTTTGAAATGACCTACCCTTTCCCGAATTGTGGTATAACGATTTACCAGTCTCTTTAGCAACCGACTTGTGTTTGACCTTCAGGTACACCCATCTATATATGGGGAATCTCCCCTCATAATTTCGTCTGAAGTCATTCCACCTTTTGTCCATCCGTTCCCGAGATAATAATCTTGGTGGTATGTTTTATATTTGAATGAATAAAGAAAGGAGGGTGGCTCAAATGAAAAAGATAAAAAAAAAGTAACAGAAGAAAAGAGAGCTTGCACACATAAATACCTAAAAACAGGCCATCAAACCGAACCCTAATAACACGTTAGGAGCCCACCGCTACTTTCCATAATAGAAAGCGTCCCTCGTCTAATGCTCCAGCATAGGCCCATTACCAAGCCAGCAAAAAAGTCACTCATTGCGCTTCGCTGTACTATTATTCCAATGATTCTCATGCCCTCTTTCGTGCCACCTTTGCCGGTTGCGGGCCAATGGCACGGTGGACCAGTCGTGACGTCACGCCCTCTACGACCAATGGCCAGCCATAAACGATACGAGGACGTCATGTAGGCCTGGGTGAAGGGAGGGGGGTACAGAAATGAGTGAGACCCCACCTTCGACCAAATAGCACCAACCCGACTAACATTCATCATCATCGTCAAAATTACACGTTTTGGTTTGAACCGCGAGGTCCCATTGGTTGGAAAGATGGATTGTACCTTGTGGTATCACTCTCTTTGATTGGACCGGAACTAGCTATGAAAGAAGATGAATTGAAAACGCCATTTCGTCGAGCCCACACTTTTCGCTCTTCTTTAATATCCATAGATGAGCCAGGTCCGTTGGGAGGTATAATTGACCACGACTCGCACAATTATGGTCTGGGATCCGGGCAATTTAGTCCTCTAATCGTCACATATCGCACCAATTCCTTTAGGAGCTGTTTCATCTTTCTCCCTGCTTCAGCTCTTCAAATAGCATTGCTCGTTTGATGATCTATGAATGTTCGGGCTATGAGAATTATTGGGAGAGGAGGAGCAGCAGCAGCATATCCAGGGGAGCACAGGGGGAACAAATGGCCCCCGCTGCAGCCTTTTTGCCTTAAATGGCGTTTATGGAAGGTTGCACATTTTCTTTTCCAGCAGGTTTAACATGGCACCTATTTTATTACCTTTGTTTCACCTTACGGAAAAACTTGAGTACCTTCCTGGACAGGACGCAAATTATATACAGTGGAGGACATACTGACCAAATGAATGATTCTACCGATCTACATTAGATGGGAAGAATCATTCACTGGCTCAATCAGTAAATGAGATTGCGCAGCTCCAATATACATACACGTATGTCCTTTCTGCAGGTCTTCCAAATCGTTATGGTGGCTCTCTTTTTAGTTCCAGCTACTGAGACTTTTTACTTGCTGAAGAATTAGCATTCTGTTATAGAAGAAGGTCGACGGGTTTGGTAGGAAAGATGAGATAGCGGACCACGACGTGACTTCCTGACGAACACTTCCCAGGGGCGTTGGTGCTGAGAGATAGCCGATTGAAAGATTGATTTCGCTCCATCCAAAAGATTCA
>QLNU02015360.1:264251919-264278378 GCA_006491805.2 Dysdera silvatica | reverse complement strand
AAATATGCTGAAACCAAGTTGAAATGTAGGCAAATGTGCTGAAACCAAGTTGAAATGTAGGCAAATGCGCTGAAACCAAGTTGAAATGTAGGCAAATGTGCTGAAACCAAGTAGAAATGTAAATAAATACACAGAAAGATTAATATAAAATCGCATCACAAATGTTTAAAATATTTCTTACACCATCTCTTGCTGAGAACAAACATTGCACTTTTTTATTAAAACATTGAGAGAACATGATTTTTGGAGAGGATTTTTGTCATATGAAATTAAAAATGCTTTTATTTTCCTCAGCTTCATGTTTTATATTTTTATTTTTTAATCGCTGTCTTTTAAACGAAATGTTTAATGTCTTTCGCGTATGCTTTCATGAGCCTTATAAGTGAGCTGGCAACAATAACATAAAGCCTATATTCCATAAAAATGAAAGTAAGTTACTTTTGTGGGAACTGCTTAGTAGGTGCAGTTTACAAACCACTCTGAGAAGCTGCATCTACTAGGCAACGTCCTCTCGTAAGTTCAAAAGGGGTGAAAGTAACCACTTCATTATATTCTACGAGGACTCAATTACAGCGGGTACGGCTACGGTTTCTGGACCGCTGGATTGGACGGAGAAGCAAAAAAATTACCAAATTAAAGACATCCATAAATTGAGGCTTACTTGATGTGAACATACCCGAAATGCTGTCGGCTCCGCCTTTGCGCTGGGAAGTAAATTGTTGGGATTAAAACGTAGACGCCTGGATTTTGGTGGATTTTGTAACGAAATTCGGGACCATTGGAGTGAGGGTTTGTAAAATACGCGCTCTCATGATTCATCTGAACTCGAATCATCCGTCTGCGGTAGTTTTGGGCCTTCGAGGGACTCTTCTCTAATTAAATCACCTTCATTGTAATGTTGGAACATGCAATGGGAAGTATTATGTACAGCTAGGTGGATTTAGGGAGGGGAGGGTAAAGGAATACCCAAACGGATTATCCAGGCTAGTGAATTTAAATAAAAATCCTTCCTTGATTGATTGATATTAATTAAATAACTTCACTATAAAATTTTAAATGATTTTTATGGAACATTTTAAATGAAAACCTTTGCTTTTATTCTGAAAATAATGTTCAAGGATTTTTTCGTCTTGTATTTCACATACTGGTATAGGTATTATATACTTACAGGAAGTCTTTCGTGCTTTTGAAGAACTTTTAAAAAAAGTTGTGTGGATAATAAGAAAAAAGCCACTGCGAACTTTGACTGCTAGATAAAACAGGTTCGTCTATTTCACGATGAGACTAACATGGTACGTACAACTCTTGATTGCAAACAGATCAGGTTTCACCAAATCATTTGTAGATTTCTTCTTTATTTTCAAGCGTACATTTCTTCATTTAAATTACATCAATTAAAGCATAAACAATTCAAATTATACGAAAAAATACATTAGTTTATTCTAAGAATTATGTTCTTTTTCACGTCTTCTACTTTCGCGAAAACAAGGAGAAAACCAATAGAGTTTACAAGTAATGGAAATTGACATAATACTATGAATGGCAAAATGGGTGTCAATTGACATACATTGGGAAACAATGGCATATTTTGAGTGAGAACTGACAAATGTTTGGTGACAATTAAGCAACTTGTATGACATCGAAAATGCGGTCGTTGTTTCTTCTAATTCTGAGCAAATGATTTGCATAATATATGCATGACATTTCTTTGTTAAAATTGTGTACGTCAATTTTTAAGAACACGCTGTGGATACAAAAAATTCAAAAACAGACCAAACCACATACACAGATAGACAAATAGGTTCAGAAAAAATGCTTAATTTTCGCATGCAAACAATACTCCAATGGCCTAAAATACAGAATGATCAATAAGAAGTGGGACCTCCCGTTTGGACGATACATTGCTGAACCCGACAAGGCATCTATTCGATCAGTGTCCAAATAATGTCCTGGGTTATCGTGGACTAGGTCAGAGATTAAGCAGGTGCCTGATTCTTTCTCTCTCTCCCCTAGGAAACAAGATCCCTGCATGCGAGGGAACCTACACACCGGACAACGATGGACAGAAAAATATTCTTACGACACCAATGCAAATCAAATTCAGATAAATGAATGGCAGAATAGGTGAACGCATTAATACGACACCACCGTAGAACACGGTAGACCTATATTTTTTTCCAGGAATCCGAACTTCTTAAGTCCTAGGGAATCAACCTGTGGACTGCAGTGAGTAGTGACTCGGTAAGTTTTTTTTCCCCGGGGTGGGGTGGGATGAGGGGAGACACCGCTGGAAATAGAACCAGGATTAACAGTGAGCTAGGTAAACGTGTTACCGCTGCCCCTCCACAGGGCTATAATTATCACAGTATTAACGATAGTTTCGTTGAACCGACAAACATGAATGCAATAAATAATTAAACAGTAAAACAACGTTTTTTGTGCGTATAATGAACTTAGTAACGTGTTGGTCTTCTTCAGTATTTCTCCTGAAAAAGGCCAGCATGTTGCCTGGCTGGAAATATCAGCGAGTTTTTAGTCATTTTTAACTATTCAAGTTCGTTATACGCACTAAAAACGTTGTTTTTCTGTTTTATTATTTAATTTAGTGCGTAGTGTCTATAATTTGTTATTGATGTAATAAACAATGTTGGCTGAAACAACAACTTTTTTTAAGGATAAACAACGTTACCGGCCAGTTCTTAAATGCTAAAATGGATTCGAATTTTCAAAACCATGCCAGATTCAAACGTATGTCACTATAATGTCAAACTTATGTCACTATAATGACAAACTAATGTCATTATAATATCAAATTTATGTCATTATAATATCAAACTTATGTCACTATAATGTCAAACTTATGTCATCATTATGTCACTATAATGTCAAACTTATGTCATCATTATGTCACGATAATATCAAACTTATTATTATTATTATTTACAATTTCTTCGTAGGGGCAGAGCCCCCACGGGAAGTCAGGGGGGAAAAAGCAGATAATACGACAGATAATACACAGATGACGAGCCCCAAGCTTCCCTCAAAATATATTTTTATTAAAAAATTCAATAACTGTTAGGGTACAGACAATTTCAGGCAGCGTATTTATATTAGAAAATAATATCTTATCAATAAAAAGCAAAAGTTTAAATCTGGAAGAATAATCCAAAATTAACAATATAAAAGAAAATAAATAAAATACAGAACACCAAATACACGGAGACAGTTGCCCAAAACCATTACGAATATTGCATCATAAAAGAAATTATTAATTTACCTTAAAATCAATAAAATTATTATGAAATTTAAAATCGATCAAGTACAAATAGATAAAACCATACTACAGCACTTATAAAATACAATAACATAACATACAATAACATACACTACACAATTAGTTCCAAGCAGTCAGTTACAATATCTTAATATTGGACTTACGTATGTTACTGGTAGATGCAACATCGTATTTAAACAGAGAACAGGTCAATATAGATAAAGCATAAATTAAAATTAAATGGCTATGATAGCCAAATAGTATTGTTCAATGCATTAAACAGGAAGAGCTTAAGGGGGTAGAGGGCAGAGATCCTGAGGAAAAGTAACAAAAACACCGATTTTTTATTTTAATCTTAAAAAACTTCTAATATTTCTAAACATTTTGATACCAAATTTAAAACCATACAATTTTTTTTACTTCCAAATTGGAATCATAAATATAGTCGATTAAAATTTAAAGTGCCAGAATTCTCGTAAACAAACACTTTCTCACCCATTTATTTATTTTTTTTTTTTGCTTTGCGACTTATTAAAAAATGCATAATGCAAAGTTTTGATTTAATAGGTTCACACTTCACACACACACACAATGTTAACGCAATGTTAGACTCAAAATACGAACGAGTCATTACATAGTCTAATATGGGCAAAATGCCCTAAAATATGCAACAGTTCATTGAGATGCTTGGAAATGCAACTGACAAAGAAGTCAGTTCATATAACTTTTGTTATAAAAAACAGCTATACAAATGCAGTCTGTTGCAACATACAACATAGGGTCTAATACATTGAATTATTCTCTTCGTATGGACAAATACAGAAAGCGAAGAACTCAGTCTAGATCAACCACCGCATTTGATAAATACCGTAAAATCGTTTACTTGGCTAAATTAAGAGCCCAAAAACGACGAAAATCCAAGGAAAGTATATATTGTAAAGAAGATAGTTTTCAGGCAACAATTGGTGAGCTCAGAAGCAGTGTAAATAAAGAATTATGTCATTTTTTCTTCAACTTTAAAGCTCGTTTTATCAGTTCAGTATTTTTGAACTTTTCATGTGATTATATTAATAATTTTATAACTGTTCTAGCTACGCATATAAAATTCGGTAAGTAGAATGAAAATAACATTATTTTGAAATTTGTCAGGGGTACTTTGTATATTTGTGCAATTTTTTAAAATATGAATTTTTAAATTTGTTTGTGTGTTTAGTAATTTGATATTGAAAGTTTAAAAAATTTTAATTGAAAATCTAGGCCTAATTTTAGAAATTTCCTTGATAAAAAGTTGCATTGTATAGATTTTTTCACAAAACTATTTTCTTTGAAGGCATAAATTGAAAATCATGTTAAATAACTTGAAAAATATGGAACCATATTTTTAGTTATATATTTTTTATTTTTTTTCACCTTCTTATGTCTAATGTGGATATGCTAGTTTGGTAAAAAAATTAAAGTCTCTACCTTAAAAAATAAAAAAGGTGCAAAACCATACCCGTACATCCTTAACTGCAGCCCTAAGCGCTCTATAGTTTTCGATGGTTGTTAGGTGTGTAGGCAACGTATTCTAGACCCTAAAACCCTTAGCATTTAGACTTATGTCACTATAATGTCAAACTTATATCATTATAATGCGAAACATATCACTACAGTGTCAAACTTATGTCACTATAATGTAAAACTTATATCACTATAATGTCGAACTTATATCACCATAATGTTGAACTTATATCATTATAATGTCAAACTTATGTCATCATAAGTGGTATCTTATCGTCTTGAAAATTATATCTTATATTCAGACACTTAGGAATAAAAGGGGGTCAAAAATATAATTGTGTAAAATCAAATAATCACGTAAAAAGTAGGACTACTCGTAGAAATTAAATCTAAAATATATCAAGTTGTTCAATGAATTTACAAAAAACTAGTATCCTCCTCTCTCTCTTTTTAGTTTAACGATATACTCATGAATAAAAACTAAAGAGATGTAACAACGCAATTAATATTATAAAATTAAACTTAGGGTATTCAGAAAGGAAAATAATAATCAATTTAATTTAAATAGCAACCAAAACCAATTCAATTCATTTATTGTATAATATGATTAAAATTAAGCTTGAACGGTTTTCGATTTTACAATGACGAGTAACAACTAACGATTATGCTAGTAAGATATTATTACCCTTCTCACACAGAGTGAAAATGATTGCCAAAATGATTAACGTATAAAGTCACTGGGACACGTTTTTGTAATTTTTCTTTGGGAATTGAGTTGGTCAGTAATTTTTGATCCCCAGGCCTTAACTAGAGCTTAATTTTTCTAAAGCAAAAAAAAAAATGGACACTGTCCTGGCATAGAGTCGAACCAGGGACCCTCGGGTGAACCGGAGTTCCTGAACCAGCTTAACAACCAAAACACGGGAACAGACTCTTGTTTGAGCCTATGCGGGTATAAAACATTTATTAGCCAACGAACGATTAAAATGCAAAATTTTGGTTTTTCTCCTGAAAGAAAGATCACATTTCACGACTGATTATATGACTAAAAGAAAGGAAAAAAACAGCAAGGTTAGTTTTCACGGCGGATATTGAATATAAAGAACCATATGAGAACATGATAGCGGCAAAAATAAGCTAACGGCTATTTCGAAAGTACCATGAAAATAAAGATGGCTATGAAGACCAAGATCATTTTTGTAAGTGAATTGTTTAAATTTAGGATCGTAACAAAGCCAATAGATTTCTTGGACGAAATCGACCTTTGGTTCTCATATTCGCTGAATACAAACCCAACTTTATGAATAGAAACTGTCTTCCATTACCAAGTCTATGCCTTTTCTTTTTAACTTTGCAATCTTATAATATCTATTGTACTTTTCTCCTAAGTGAAAAGTTTTTTGGCGAAACGGGATTTTATAGTCATCGATATGCCAGTTTCAGCCCTTTTGTCTCCTTCAAGAAAAGCTTTTTTTATATAGCACAACCAAAATACTTCGCATATAAATTTTGATGAAAAGGGTATTTCGTATCATAATGAAAACGAAGTTGTGGTGATAAACTTTCCAATGCTTTTACCTTGCTTTTGTGTCTATTTTAGTAAAAGTGCGCCCACATGTAAATTGACGAGCATTGAAAATTGAAATATAAGGAGACTGAATGCAAAGTTGGCAGATTATTATTAGGCATTATTTAAAATAAACTGTCAATTATGGTGTCAATTTCAGAATCAAAATATTTAAGATACCCCATAGGTGTTAGTTTTCCTTCATAATGATAACTGACATTTTTTTAAAACACGTGAACATGGTGACGATGTAGTTATGAATATACGAATATGGTGGACTCTATATATAAAATATAAAAACAAGACCTACTATATATAAAGTAGGTTTTGTTTTAAATTTTGTTTTTGTAAGATATTACCACCTTCTCAGGTTTAACACAATTGCCAAATAATAGTTAACAGACAAAGCCATCTGGGTGAGTTTGTTTGCAATGTTTAGTGAGTAATTTATTATAGCTAATAATTTCGACACCCACGTTTGAACTCCAACTAGAGCCTTTAGCTATAGGAGAAAAATAATTATTTATGTCTTACATCTCTCTCTCCTAATATACGGATAAAAAGGAGCGTCGTACCTGTCACGGATGGCCTAGTAGTTAAGGCACTCCGGGTTCAACGGAGTGACCCTAGTCTGACTCTAGGTCGGGGACGATGTCTCTTTTTTTCCTATACCTAAAAACTTTGGTTTGAGCTCAAACGTCGGTGTCAAAATTATTAATTATAAATTTTGTTTTGTAGGTGGCTTTATTTTCTTTATGATATATAAGGTGAAGGTGATCCTGAATTCTACCGACAAAATAAGAGGGGTTGTTGGGGACACCAAATAAGGCATATTTGCCCATATCCCCGTGTCCGCAAAGGGGACGGTTTGGCTGTAGAGCGTAACTACTGTTTATGCCCATCACGTTGCTACGTAGCCAATTGCATGAATTAAATGCAATTTTTGATACATAATTTAAGTAAATGAGCTAATAATACAGCAGAGACAAAGAAATTGAGGTCCTGTTTCGATCCCACCAGAGGGTGAAAAGAGACCGTTATATATGACATCAAAAAGAAACATTTTATTAGCATTTTTTTTCGTAATAATGTTCGGGCATTCATAAGCACGCATTTATGGCGGTTTATTACCAGGCTCATTATATCGCGCCAAGAGTTCTGTACCATTTATCGTTAACGGATGCCGAAAGCCTAAGATTCGTACCAGGCGATTTCATCGAATTGCGCGGAACCGCCTGCGTTGGTAACGGCTTAACGCGCCACCGGTCTGAATTTAACTGATATTAGGAAGTGGCCAGAGAGAGCCCAACGTCTGTTGACATTAAATAATTTTAAAACTTTGTGAAATGGCGCATTGTAGCCATTTATGGAAACCTTAAATGGGGTGGATGCAAATACTAAATTCACTGTAGTGCCCGAACGGCTAATTTTTGGAAAAAAATTCACTGAACAAAAAATTTCTTATTTCGATGTTCTTCACCTGTTGCACATACTTGGCAGTTCCCAACTCTTTTCTAGTGTGTTAAAAAAGGCAGTTTTAGGCTTATTTTCACTATATAGTAACACAGATCAGGAAACTGAATTCCGAATTTTTTTGTCTCTACTGTATTATTAGCTCAATCACTTAAATTATGTATTTAAACAAATACACAATATTAAATAAATAAATAATAATAATAAAGTACAAATAAAATAAACAATAATAAAGTATTTAAATAAATAAAATAATAAAGTATTTAAATAAAATAAAAATAAATAATAATAAAGTATTTAAAATAAAATAAAAATAAATAATAATAAAGTATTTAAATAAAATAAAAATAAATATAATAAAGCATTAAATAATAAATAAAATAAATAATAATAAAGTATCAAAAATAAAAATAAATAATAATAAAGTATTTAAAATAAATAATAATAAAGTATTTAAATAAAATAAAAATAAATAATAATAATTTGTAAATAAATAATAATAAATAAAATAATTCAAAAATTGTATTTACCTCATGTAATTGGCTACGTAGCAACGACGTGGGCGTGGTCATGCTTTTAGCATGAAAAATACCTGCATGAAATACATTTGCATGAATTATGTGGGATACATATTCAGTGTTATTGTTCTACTGATGGAGGTACATTATTTGGAGGTATAAACCTTACTTCTGAAAACCACTTACAGCAGGTGTAAATTGTGTGTTTTGTCCTACGATGCTGATTATATAGAAGTATTAGAGAGATATCAAAGTATGTTTAGTCATGTTAATAACAACATTGTGGCATTAATATTATCCATTGGGGAAAGGCATTTATGTGACGATATTTATCATAATCGTTTTAATAATAAGCACTTTTAAGATAATAATTTCGTAATGTGACATAACCTTGATGATGGTGATGACGCCGACCTCGGTGAGGATGTGCTGATGAAATTGATTGATTATTTTCCATGCTTCAGATGATGATTAGTGTAAACAATGAATGCAAATGCGTGATTAGCACATTAAATTATATTAAAATAAAAGTAATTGCAAATTACAGGAAGAATGATCATAAACTTAGCTTGTATATTACATATGTGGCCGAAATCGACCCTTGGAAGATTCTGTGGATAAGAAAAACACAGAAACCTATAAAAGCTAAGTTTGCACCACAATTAGATAAGCTTAATTATATTTGATTATTCAATTGATAATTTGGCATACATGATATGAAAATAAATACGTTTATATTAAAATTAATAATCATTATTTTCAATTAGTTCGGTTATAGTAGTTCTCCCGAAAATACTTGAGTTGTCTTATTAAAAATATCATAAGACGATTCCTATATATTCGGTTGAATGATGTAAATAAATGAACAGAATATTAAGGGGTCCTTCGCCTACAAAAAAGGTTAAAAACACGTCTCAGGAATTTTAAAATGCAAATTTTTAGTAAAGGTACCTGTGAAACATCCTTTAATTAAAATCTGACAATTTAATGTCACTTTCCGTTGTCATTTTATATAGGCTGCAAACGATTTTTCTAGAGATTTATTGCATTTGAATTAAATTAACGGTCTAATGAGCAATTAAATATTCCCTTAATGTAATACTTTTTTTTAAATAGAAAATTTCTTTTTTCCCCTTCTTTCCTTTCTTTTCCCCCGTTCTTACTTTTTTCAAAATAATTTACGGGAATAAAAAAGACATAAATTTTTCTGCGTTTTCCAAAACGTATGCTGGGCATATGAAAAAGCATTAAGAGGAGGATAATAAATTTAGATGATATGTAAATTTGGATTTACAATTAGATCACATTATATTTTTAATATGAGAAAAAAATCAAACAATCACCTTATAGCATTAAATGACATTTCGTGGACTCGCATTTCTCTCATTTTTATGTATAGGCGAACCCCGGTTATGAAGGCTTCGATTAACCGAATACGCGTTAACCGAAATTTATTTTTTTTTTCTCGTCCTTTTTATTTCTAAGTAGACATGCATTCAATAACTTCGACCAAAAATACTCATATTTGTTTTCTAGGGTACGCCAGCCAGCCTTAAAACAGGAACACAAAAGCAATAGAAATGGTAGATATTGGATATATACGAAGTCATGGATATATTTTTCCTATATTGATTATTTACAAAGCGATTATTATCTTAATTAACACACATATGCATGCACTTTATTTTTTTTTCGCTATAATAGTTTTATTTATATATTATTCAGTAACATGTAATTAGGCGTGCTTTTGTATAAATATTGCAGATACTTTGCACATTTATACCGAAAATCGACTTTCTGGATTATCTTAAATTTTGCTCATCCCAAGTCGAGTCCGCCATATTTATTTCTTATAACATGGGCTCTATTGTATTTTTAATTTAATCCGGTTATATATTTGGACCTGTCAATTTGATCTTTATGATTTTTGAACTCTTTTGTTCTTACTGTGCTTATGTTTTTTTCGTTCTATATACATGTCTCTGTGCGGTGCGTGTATTCTTTACACATCAGTGAATGAACATGTATTTATTTCAAGCACTACTTCTAAAAAAATGTACCTTTATGCATGACTATTAAATCCATGATCTCCTCTTAGTAGGTTCAAATAATCGTAAACGTAAACATTTTCAAATTCAGTGTCTCACTTTAATAGCTAATTTTCAGCATGGGAGAAATTAACAAATTTGAGTTGTAATTTTTATTTTTGAATTTAGCAATGACTCTATTATGGTAGGTGATTAATCTATTCTACTAAAAAACTACATAATTTATTCTACTAGAGTATTTGAAATACATTTTAGGCAGGAGATAAAATTTATTGATGTTGATAAAAAAAATTATTTTTTTTTAATTTAGGTTTTAATTGTATCAAGAAAATATGCATATAGTTGTGAGGTAATTATATACTTTTAAAAAGATTATGTCAAACCATAATTTTCATTATCATTATTTTCATTATCATTTGTTTTAACAAAATTTAAATTTTGTTTTTAGATTTTTAACAAGGGAGAACATTTGTTCATAAAAAACGTTAAATGAAATAAAAATAAACGACTTGTCACGTTTTCAAACATGCAATATAAATTAAAAATATTCACCCAAATTTATTCGGAACTGATGAATTGAATTCTAATTTGACCTCACAATTTTTTTAAATTTTCAAGCATACACCTTTCTCAAAAATTTTCATCAATTTATTGATATACTTGTCACTTTCAGCAACAGACAATGAAACTGATCCGTATAAGCTTTTAATTATTATTATTATGATTATGAGCCAACATTGATCCTTAATTTTAAATAAGGAAACTGATATCTACAGAAAATGATTTTTATTGTTTTCTTTTCACAAAATTAATAATTTTTGAAGGTATTATAATTTTTTAGTAATGGTTATATATTTAATTAGTTGACACTCGTCGGATTTCAAAGCTTCTGACAAACTTCTGAAACAAAATTATTGTTTGTTGCTATGGCGATATTTTCTACTTTTTTGGGGTCATTTAGGACCATTCATTTGCAGTAAACATTGAATCAGCCGTTGTAATATGATCAATTCTTTCACTTTAATGACGAGGTGATTTTTTCATCTTTCTTTTGTTGTTTTCAACTCCTCTTCTTACTCATCGAGACCCCGCAATTCCCTTTGCTTAGAGCAGTCATTGTATTATGCTATTATAACATGCAACTTGATACTTCGCATCAGGCTTCCACGACAACGTGTTTTTTCAGAAATAGGTTTTCCCGAATCCCGATATGAAATCCACCTGTTTATGAAGAGGGGAAAAGAAATAGTCAAAAGAGAAAGGAAACACAATTGAGGGAAAATGTTTGAGTTTTCTGTCGGCAGGCGTAGATCTATTTAGGGTTATCTTTATCTCTTTCTCTCTAGTCGTTCAGATGTAGGTCTTCATAGACACCAACGAATGATACGAGATCAGTTACAAAACAACAGATCTGCGTTAAATGTCATAAGAAGTGCAATATTTTTCATTAATTCTTTTGTTAGATTTCATTACACATGTACATATATAAACATCCACACGTGTTAATATGTACAAATACATATAAATTCAATTCTATTTACAAATTCATTAAATCGAAATTTCAGTTGAAAATAACGTATTTTTTAAATAAATTCAATATATGTATTCTCAATATAATTTATTCCCTGCATCATACTGTTCCCCAGAAGCAAAAATTTTCAAATATTATGTGAACGATATCAGCATAAAATAATGGAGAAAACCTTTTGACAATTCGGGAAATTTAACAAAATTATTTTTATTATATTCCTTTACTTATCTGTTGTTTTAATAAAGAAATATTATTGTTTTGCAATTGTAGGTATTTTGATATATCTCATGTTTTTTATGTGCGTATGTGGAAGCCGTTTCATCTAAGGCTTTCATAGCATGGTTCGCAATTTATCTTATGCAATATATTTATTTTTCTTCTACTTGCATTTTCCTAAGAAATAAATTTCTGCTTTGAGAATAGATGTAGGGGATGTATATTATACGTAAGACCCTGCACAAGGGAAAAATTTGGGACTTAAATCCCCCATTTGAAAAATATTATTAGCTTTGAAAGAAAATTCTTTTGGGAAAGAAAATTTTTTAGGAAAGAAAATTCTTTAGGAAAGAAAATTTTCTTTTTATCAACCTCCCTCTTTTTATCAGAATCTTCCATTTGGAACAATTGTATACTGCCCTGATTCTATAGCACATTATAATGCATAGAATGAGCTTAAACTGAACGAAAGTGCTACCTGTGTAGTGTACACTATTCTTTTGATATTTTTATTAACTAAATGCTATTATTATGTTCTGTTGTACTGTAAATACTAAATATCTTTATTAGTATGTTTTGGAAAAATAAGTGGCAAAAACAGTGTCTAAATATTGAAATATTTTGTCACATTCCAAACATAAAATATTATTATGTTAAAAAAAAAGAGTAAAAACCGCTTGTAGTAAAGGTTTATTCTTTTGCCATAGTTTGGTATTCCTTTTATGTAAAAAATGTCTATTCCATTGCCATTGCAATATATTCTTATATACGTATATCAGAGAAAAAAAAGCAGCATTCAGTATTAGCATTTAACATTTTAGCATTAGTTGAGCCTTAATGTTACTGTTAACTTCAGCATTAATGTTAAATTATCATCAGAATCAGTATGAGTTTGATTATACGTATTTTCTCTTTTCAATCAATGTTTCTAAATATAAATTGTTTATTATTGTCGTCATTGTGAATGAGCAGCGTGTGTTTAATATGAGATGTCTCCTCCTTTTGTTGAAGGACACTTGCGTGCTGAGTAGTGCCAAAAGATGTGTCATTTATTTTTAATTAGCAATTAGTAAAGATATGAGTGTGATTTCGTGGAAATTGTGTCAAACTTTTGAGGATGCATCAAGAAGAAGTGCTACATATAACTGCATCCTCTTCTTCCGGACTTCCCATATATTGGTAAATTGGACCCCCCCCCACACACACTTTTCACTAAATATTGTAAAGCAGCATGTTGGAAAAAAATATACTAGAACTTCATAAATTAGACATCTTCGAAACCTACATTCGAACGTTAAACTAACTGCAGAGAAATAATTTGATAAGGGAGAAATTTTCTGAAGCTGAATGTAACTGACATGTTCTCAACATGTAAAAGACCAAGTGGGATAATACTCGCTTGAAAAACATCACAAAAGAAAGCAACGACAAGTGTTTAAAAATGATTACTTTTCCTTACACGATATCTGTTTGTGAATCTCTGAAAGTGATGTGAATCGTTACTCGGCTTATGAATTGGTGAACGCTCCCCTTTCTGATTACCTTTCGAGTGATGAAATCTGTGCGGTACATAATAGCATTACGGTGAAATCGACGAAACCAGATCTTTTCTGATAATAAGTACATTTTCCATTGACATCGGCGAAAGTTTAAGTGAGACAAAGGAAAGTTCTTAATAGGAAAACGGGCAAAAAAAACCCCAAGAAATGCAGATTCTTTTTATTCTTTCTTCTGTTTCTATTCTGCACAACATTAGTTTTCATATAATGGAAATAAAGCTTAATGATCTAAACAATTCATTTCTTTGCTTCATATTGTGTGAGCAATGTCATTTGAGATTCGCTCTTATGCGTTTCTTTGGAGATATTTAACATGCTTTAAGAAAACAATGGAACTAAGACAGCTGGAAAGCGAATTTGGTTTAATATGAGATGACGCGTTACAATGCCTCTGAATTTCTACGGAACATGAAAATGCGATCTTTCAACGTAGCTTTGTGTTATGCCTACGAAGGTAAACTCAATCTAATTGTGTAATAAAAAGAGTGATAAGACTCCAAGCACGAAACTAAGAAAATATGATACATGAAAAAAGTTAATCATAGTATTAGATCTGTCAATAACAGGTCTAATATCAAACTCGTTGCTCAGAAACGTGGAAGGGCATAAATCCCAAGTCCTCAAATCAAATTATAGAACGTGATAGCTAAATTAAACACGTGTCGAACTGTCAGGAAGTTTATAGATGTAACATTCGAATAAAACAACCCGTACAGAGCGAAGACTTGAATACTTAGCTCTGCCCAGCTCAAATCTGTACCGCCATGTACAATAATACCCATCACAATAATGATAATAATAATTTATTTTAACCTGAGAAATAATGGATGTGATACATGTAGTACACAATGTTTTTTTTGCATATTTGAATTTACGTTCAAACGTTTGTAACAGACGAGTAGGGGAAAAATGGAAGAAAGCAGAAAGCCAAACTCGTTAAGAGGTGCTCTTCATAAGCATTGCCGTATTTAGCAATAGACTAAACTAGGCTATAGACTGGGGCGGCAAAATTTTGTGTATTAAGTTTGATATAAAAAATTTAATACCATATGATATAATCAGAGGTTCTGCCGAGAAAAAAGCTAGGCATCATGCTTTCCATTTAAATACCAGTGTTTTTATAACCAGTGTTACTTTTATTATTTACTAAAATTAAAATTTATTCCAATAAAACTGAAGTTGATTTATTATATATCAAAAAAAAAAAAAATAATGCCTCAGTATAAGATAATATTGTTTAATGTTTATGTTTTAAATTATGAGTTGGTTTTCAACATATTTATTGTCAATACAAAAGTTTTCGGTGTATATTGAATATAGAATATAAAATTTTTTATGTTCCTATTACTGATAGGGGAGGACTCCAGACGAGTAAGAAGGGGCGGCAAAAAGGTGACTTTTGGATGGCAAAGGGCCTAGGGGCGTCAAAATAGTAAATCCGCCCATATTCCTGAGAGACGTTCTATAAAAATGGGATGGAATGCCTGTTACTACAGAAGTAACAAATGCAGTTATTGGTAGCATATTGATAATATAGGGCATAGAAAAATTTACGCAGTGGCAGATCACTGGACTTTTATCTGGTACAAACTATTGTCAGGAAATGGTAATACACTTGTTAATGCTTCACAAGGACGTTTCCAATGTTGAGCCTACATGAGAAACGCAGCTAGAAGACAGAATTTGCATGGGTGAAGGAGCGTACCGCACAATTGTAGAGAGAATGTGGTGTGTATCGTGGTTTGTGTATTAATAGCATATGCAACATGAAGAAAGTGACATACTGAAGGTTAGTTGTGCTCAATGTTGACCCAAGAAAACGGAAAGCAAGTTTTAATGATTTTAAATCGTAAAGTTCGCTTTCTTTTTGGTTTTACGGCTCAAAGACTACAGTGGTCATGCTGCGCCGGGACCTACTGTTTTCCGAGGAATCCGAACCTCTTAAGGCCTAGGGAACCAAACCCCGGACTACAGTGAGCAGTGCGATCTTTATGAGATCTCTGAGTAAGCGTTCTTTGCACTGCTGGGAGTCGAACCCGGATTAGCGGCGCACTAGGAGAACGCGTTACCACACTGCGCCACCGCAGGGCCTAAATCGTAAAGTTCGAGATATTACCATGAAGTTACATTTCACAGATACTACGTTCAACAACATCTAATGTCAGGTCCTAGGTTATAATATATTGTCTATAATATAAATATATTATAATATATTATCTATATAAATATATTTATAATGAATATATTATAACCTAATAAATTGTAAGATATTATTACCCTTCACAGGGATAACACAATTGCCAAATATTCGTCAACACACAAAGCCACCGGGATGAGACTGTTGTGAGTTTTTCGTGGAGGATTTTTTATTACAAATAAATTTGACACCCACGTATTAGTAGCTCAAACTAGAGCTATTTTTGTTTAGGAGAAAAAGAGACGCCGTCCTCATCTCGGATTCGAACCAGGGTCCCCGCTTTGAGCCCGCGGTGTCTTGACCTACTAGACGAATTGTAAAATATTGGTCAACACACAAAGCCATCGGGGCGAGATTTTCTTCTCTTTTTTTTTAAAGTTTTTCGTGGGAGATTTTTAGTCTAGTTTGGGTTCTCTAGATTGAGCTACTAATACGTGGGTGTCAAATTTATTGGTAATAAAAAAAGTCCCCCATGAAAAACTCACAAAAAACTCGCCCCGGTGGCTTTGTGTGTTGACTATTATTTGGCAATTGTGTTATCAAATTTTCTGATCTAATCAGAGAATATTCTGTCTATTTATAAAAGATGGGAAAAGACGTTCTCTGGTTTGGTCGATGAAGGCTATACACCTATAATCTGAACTTGTTATCTTAGAATAAAAGTCTACGGAGACTTCTGGAATGACATCTAAGGCAGGGTTTTCCATCTCCATGGAAATTTGTTTCATTCCTTATATTGATGGATAGTCTCAAATACCTTCGAATAATTATCATTTAATGGCAGATTCCATGCCGTTTTAGGTACGTTCAATATACTGAACTTACTTAATGGTCCACCGTCCTACCCTTTCATATTTGCCAGTCAATATTATGCTGCCCACACATATACACATCATTGTCACTTTATTAGGAACCTTTTTTTCCGAACAAGTTTCGCGTTCATTTATTCAGCTGGCTTATGGGAAATTCATTGTTTTTATCAATTTTAGAAGGTTACGGAAACGTTTTAAAGCAATGTTGCATCATAAACCCAAAATAGTGTCACACAACTGTGGCAGATTTTATACTGATATGATTCGATGATTAACTAGCTTGATCTGATCCTGAAAACGCTGTATAGGGTTAAGATTTCGGCCGATATCGATAAGTGTAGCATGACAAATTGGCTGTTGTACATCTCTGGCTATTCTATAATGATGCAGATACTATAACATGGTGTGTTATCATGTAAAATCATCCATCTGTTATAAGAAAAATTAAGTATTTAAAGGATAAATCATTAATTATATACAGTTAGGATTTATTAACAACAAGACAATACAAATACAAAGTTTCGCCAGCAGATTCCATAGACTAACAACAGTTATTTTGACACTGGCGTAAGGTTTAAAAACACGACGTTTCGGGAGTCAACTGCTCCCTTTGTCAAGTGAAGGCATTCTGCCTTCACTTGACAAAGGGAGCAGTTGGCTCTCGAAGTATTTTTTATAACCGTTAATATCGTATGACTGTTCCAAAACTGCGATTTTTTTATTGTTAGTGTTACACTTTCTCAGCAATTTTTTTAGATTTCCGCGAAATTGGAGATTTTCTCTGCGACCGTTCAGCGAATTTTGGATTTTTTGCCGCGAAAACATTACTACTCCAAATATCACTAACAGCTCATAGTGTCAAATCGTTTTAACTATGTCTTATGTATAGTCTTCTTAATGGGATAAAAGTTACCAAGATTTTCAAACTATAGCTAATGTATTTTCATTCATTCAGTCGTGGTTCAATTTCGATAGTTCTACTGGAATTGCGCCAACTTCTCTTTCAATGACATCATTGAAATCTTGCATGAGCGTTTATTATTCAAGTCCATCCAAGATCACAGTTGTATAATATATTGTCTTGTTTACTTTTTCGCTGAGATTCTAGAAGAAAAGGAAATAGATTTATAACCGAGCAGGTGAAGGAGAAATTATTTAAAGGCATATAATTACAAGGAAAACTGCACTTAACAGAACTACAATAGCATTTGCTTGTTCTCTTTCTTTCCTATGAGGAAAAAGAATCGTGTTAAACAATAGAAAGCAAATACTTGGAAAGCGTCAAATATATGCTAATGTTAGAACTTACGTAGGAAGATACTTTGATTTTTTGTTTGGTTTGAACAAAGGTTTTGATATGATATTTTTAATACACCAAGATTGAAAATGAAGGCTTGTCTATTACTCAAATCTTTAATAAAAGGAAGTTTCTGTTCATACGAAACAGTTTTCCGTAATTGACTTATGCTTTAACGCATTATCTTATTTACAGTTGATATAAGCATGCACATTTCGTTAACTGACGCATTCACAAATGTTTTCTGGTTCTTAAAATTTTATATTACATGGCTCGTTTATTATATAAGGTAATAAACAATGAGCATTTTATGTTTGATTTTCAAATTACTTAATATATATTTACACTTGTAAATTTCAACTTACACACTGGTGCTAGTTCCATGCTGTAATAAAAAATATATGCATGTCTGTATTTCCCTTGATAACTGAAATTACTATGTGAAGCGCTACGTCGAAATAGACGTGGTCGAACAATTTATACAAATTTTAACCAGTTGAAAGCTTGGCACAATATTTAATACTAGTTTTAGGAAGACAATGTATTAAAAATAATTCTTGAAAAAATGTTACTCAGATTTAAAATAAAAAATATTTTCTAAAAGTGAGAAAATCACCAATGCAAAAACACATGGTAGAATGCAGTATGTTCAAATTTATGATTTTAAATTTACTGTCAAAATGTTTTATTATGGTGTCCCACAGGGATCTGTATTGGGGCCTTTGTTTTTTATCATATATCAACGACCTAATTTATGTAGATAATTGGATTGATATAGCACAATTTGCAGATGACTCAATACCAATTTTTAAAGAATCGGCTACAAATACGCTCAAACAAATGTTCAATCCCAAATTCATGAGGTATTTTGAAATGCTTTGTAGTAATAATTTGTGTTTAAATGAACACAAAACTAAAGGCATGTTGTTTGGTTCTAACGAGATAGCAAATGGCAATTTCGAAATTACTATTTATCATAAGAAAATAGAAATGGTGAAAATAAACAAATTTCTTTGTTTACTTATCTAATATAATCTGTTACGGAATGAAGATATTAAATGGCTCTCAATGAAAATCAGTAGGAATTTGGTGATAATAAATAGGTTGTCATATTTTCTGACAACAAAAGTTAAATTGAATATGTATTATGCATTAATTTACTCATACCTTAACTATTGTAATAGTGCATGGAGATTAACCCGTAAATCTACTATAAAAAAAAATAGAAACTGTACAACGAAGGTTTTTGAGAACTGTAAGATACTCAAATAGGAGGGGATAATTATGAATTTGAGTACGGATTATAACGTCATAATTTTAAGTAACTTGGTTGTATATAAGATAGTTTTTCATTTTATAGCAGAATAATATTCCGCGAAAACAATTAATTGATCTCTTTGTCCTATCCTATTCATGAATATAATACTAGGAATCAGGGCTGCCTTTTACAAACATTTGCACGAAGAGATTACATTGCTAGAAATTTAAATAGGACAGATGTTCATCTATGGAATAATTTACCAGAAAACACGAAATTGATAAATTCTTTTGGGCACCCTAAAAAATATTAAAATCCTATGTTTCTGTTTAGTTTACTTTGTATATTGTTATTTTCGTTTTTTGTTGCTCATATATATTGATTTTCAATATAGAAAATATTGAGTTTTTGCTAGTCTTGTTATATTATTAATCTATTGCAGTAATAAATAAATTTATCATGTGGTATTTTTATTCCGTGGTCACATGTTAAAGAAAGGAATGCTGACATGGGCATGTCAGATAGTTTTTGTTTTATATAATTATTTTCACTTGTGATACCCACAGTTCAAAGGGGAAGAAAGAAATTTCAAGACTACGAGTATGCTTATGTTTGACATTTAATTGTGACTTAATTTGTATTTTTAGTTTAGTAGTATTTATGCACTTATATTTATTGCAATAATTTCTTTACTTGTTTTTAAATTCAAATAATAAATTGAAAATTGAAATATATGCTTTGTGGTTTTTGAGTTTAAATGTGAATGCTTATGGGGAAAATAAATTTATTTTACACATCTGTCAATCACATAGGCGTACACAGGAAGTACATAAGGGGGTTACAGAGTTACCACTACAGACATTCATTTGCATATATACAAAATTGTATCGCAATGACGGTTATGACCCCCCATGAAACCCCCTGCGTGCTCTAGTGGTCAATCAGGCAGCGTGAATATAAAGTTTCGGATTTTGGAAAAGGTCCAATTGAACGATTTACGGTAATGAAAAGGGGCTATAAATATTTTTAAAGGAAGTTAAATCGATCTGTATGAGCAATGAACATTATTATTAACAAAATGAAGAGGGGTCGTAGACTTAAAAAACGTGAACGATGTCTTTGCAATCTTGTAAAAGGTGACAAACACCAAATCATCAGGGCTGTTTCAAATTTCATCAAAAAAACTAACCAAATTAGACTAGAATTTCAATTAGACTTTCCGAGCAACACAGTTCCTAGGACAAGCAAAGGAACTCCTACGTTCTACATGCATAAATGAAAATTACTCACTAGGGAACTCTACCAACTGTCACTCACCAAATGCCACGATTTTTCGTATCTAGTAGGATGTGGTACAACAATCACTTAAAACGTTAAAATTTTTCTCTATCTCGGAATAGAACAGAAGATATGGTCATATGAATATAGAGTTTTTAACGTGCCAAGCTAAAGAGATCTCGCCAAGTTAAAACAAATCTCACCAAGTTGTTTAAATTAAACGCTTTGGGCGAACGTCCGAACGCCTGAGATCACGATAAAGAACAGAGATATTGACACTAGAATTTTCGTTTCGCAGTTATCGTGAATTATGCTTAATTTACTAAATGTTGACATACATTTTTTGAACTTAGTTAAAGCTAAATTTGGAGATCCAATTACAGCAAACAATTCAAAGTGAAATGAATGTAGGGATGGAACTTTTTGCAATTGCTAAAACAAGGTTACAGCAACAATATGTCGATACTTTTATAATTTAGATTTAAATTATAGACAAATATATAGAATGCGCAACTATATAGTAAATAATGGCAATAGATCGCAAAAGTAAAAAAGAAATAAGAAACGCAGTTTTTAATCGTTTTAAATCAGCACGATACAATGGCTTTTGTGTACATGATAAAGACACCCAAAAATGGTTTATTGCATGCGCAAAAGAAAAAAGCACACATGACTTTAAAGTTTCAAATGGATTTATAAATTCATTTAAAAGAGAATTTAATATTTCTGGGCGAAAAATTACCAAACTCGTAACAAAAACTGATATCCAAAGTAAAGGTTTTTTTGAAAACCGAGCGGTTGAATTTGTCCTTCAAATAATGGAAGATATTGAAAGGACGCCAAATGGACGGGTTACAGCCAAATGCTGCTGATTTTACTAATATTCAAGATGTCATATCTTTTGATCTCTTCCGAGATAGAGAAAATTTTTAATGTTTTAGGCAATAGATTTACCATACCTTACTACATGCAAACAATTGTGGTATTCGGTGAGTGACAGTTGGTGGAGTTCCCTAGTCAGTATCTAAAACTTTGGAGTATATAAAGAGAGAACACTGGATTTTTGCAGAAAAATATGGAATATAAACTAGAAACTTGTAAGTAGCTTAACGTTGTTTTTTATTAATTAAATAACAATAGGACACCACGTGTAAAATTGTTTTTGTATTTTTAGGTGGTTTTCAGTGACGAAAAAAAGAACAATTTAGACTGCCCATGTGGAAGTGTATGTCGTTAGAGAAATTTGCGAAAGGAAAAGCAGTATTTTCGAAAAGAAATTTTTCAAGTAGAAGCTTCATTTATATTTAAATCTCATATGCACAGCTGTTACCAATTACAATTTTTTTTAAACTATTTGCAAATATGTTTTTTTTTTAGAAAAATCTGCGATATTTATAGGATATGGCAAGCCCCTTCACTTTCTCATTGTTTTCCTCCTCATTTTCCAACGTCAGCGGAAGACATTGCTTGCACCTGAATAGTGAAAAGAACTAACTTACTAAAAGCATGCATGCATGATTGAGTGATTGATTGATTGATCGATCGATCGAGAGAGAGAGAGATTAAAAATCTATTTCTCAAACTCTCTTACGACTCCTCTACCTTGATTAAGTCAACTTAATATTTCATTCTGACAAATATCTCTGTTTCTCAAATGAGGCTATAAATCTGCATAAAAATTCTTTGTTTCATAGTCTAATCAAAATTAAATTACTGTTCTCAACCTTTTCCGTTAAATCTATAAAATAAAGTGAAATCGAGACAACCAAACTGGAAATTATGATTTATGAAATACCCTATAGAACTGATTATATAAGAAATGAAAATAAAATTAATAGTTTAAAAAGGTGTTAAAATCCTTGATATTATCACACTCATTAAATATCGATTTGTAATTCAGCTGTTGTTATTGTTCAATTAGTGTTTTCACAACATAGAGCGTCGTTCAGTCCATAGATTTTGTCAAATAGCGCAATGATATTTGTAACAATGGTATCCCCCAGTTGATTATAAAATGCTTAAAAAAATTAGTGTAAAATTGATTTATTGGCTTATAAATTTAAATTTTTTATTATGCTATGTTATTGTACTGCATTTTTGAGAATATATATATATATAATATTTGTAATTAACTGAAAAAAATAAAACTGGAGGAGAGCTTTGTAAAAAATTATTGCTTTTTCTGTTCTCTTCCTCCATTTCTAACCCATGTCAATATTCTCTAATTATCAAAAATGTCAATAATAATATTGTAATCATATCGAAAATGTGAAGTATAACATTGTAATCATATAGAAAATATCAATTGTAACATTATAATTATATCGAAATAGGTGCATTGCTGGTACCTGTGTATGGGTTGAATTATATAATTCATTTCTATTCTATATTCTATTTTATTCATATTTCGAGGATAATTTTGCTAATGAAAGGAACTTGCGTTATCCCTCATAGCTTTCAAAATGGATTGAAATGAGTCTAAAACTGTATTTCAAGCCTATCTCATTGCATATTTACGCCAATCTAAAAGACCACAGTTTGCCTTCCAGAAAAAGTAACGAATCACTACACAGCAGACGATGTACAACTGAGTGCTTCGGACAAAAGAACATCAAATTTATGAAACGGATAGCTTGCTCTTTCAATTGTAAGGCCATAGAGAATATTTAGAAAATTTCAGTTAGAAAACTGTATGTAAATAATCGGAAGTACAACGAAAAAGATCTCCGCGCAGCAATATTGGAAATTTGGGTTGGACTTGATATGGCAACTTTGAAAATTCTTATTGACAGTACGTTGAATAGAATTTTTCAGATATATTACCATAGTGGGAGTACTTTCAGTTATTAAATTTATGTTCTGCAAAAAAAGTGTTAATGAAGTAAGTATTGTTGTAAGGTGTGTATATTTTGCTCCGTCAGTGGAAATTTGGTTCCAATTTTAAAAAATACAGTCGAACCACATTAACGTGAACATTTACTATGACAAAAAAATCGTGTTAAAAGGAGTTCATGTTATCCGGAAAGGATCGTATTACTATTGTTTGTAGCGATCATGGGCACCGGCAGAATTTTTTGTAGGGGTGGGCAAAGATTACTTCAGCAGAATAAAAAAAATACATTAAAAAATATCATGATTAGATTAATTGATTAATTAATCCAATTATTTAAATTATTTGATTAAATAGTATGTAAATAATTTAATGATAAGGTATTTAAAACAATGAAATAATTATTTAAATTATTTGATTAAATAATTATTTAAGTTATTTAATTAAATAATTATTTAAATTATTTGATTAAATAATTATTTAAATGTTAATTAAATAATTATTTAAATAATTTAATGAAATAGTATTTAAGTAATTTAATGATATTTAAATAATTTAATGAAATAATTATTTAAAATAATTTAATGAAATAATTATTTAAATAATTTTAATAATCTTAGAAAAATTTAATGAAATAATTATTTATTTAAATTATTTGAATAAATAATTAATGAGAATATTTAGTTAAAATTATTAAAATAATTTATAATACCCAGTTAACACTGTATACATCTTGTTTATCAAGTTTTTTAAACTAACCTTTAGACTGGGTGTATAAAGCTTGATGTCACAATTAAATTATTATCTCAGGTACATATTTTAGCATACACAAAAAACTATTTTTTTTTTAAATCAGATATGGGATAGGTGTATCTATAAGTAGAGATGCCAGTACTCTAAGTCAGCGGTCGCCAACCTTTCGGACCTCACGGACCACTAAATTCATAATTTTAAATCCCGCGGACCACATTTCGTGAATTTAGTGCAATATAAAGGCGAAAATTGTCATTCAGAATATGAGAATTTCTTAGAATATTATTTTTGTTTTATTATTAATAAATCATTAAAAATGCAAATAATGTCCAGATTTTTCTGCGGACGACCAAAATTTTCTCACGAACCACCAGTGGTCCGTGGACTACCGGTTGGCGACCGCTGCTCTAGATCATTGTGGACCAGGATGAGAACCACAGATCTAGATAATGCAGTAAAACTTGTCTAACTCAGCCACCACTTGTTCTTCTAGAAAACTAACCGTTTTGTGGGGTGGCCAGTTACATATTTCCCAATAGGCTATACTAGTCTATAGACTAGGGCGGCAAAATTTTGTGTATTGAGTCTGATATAACAAAAGCAATACCATACGATGATATAATCAGATGTTTTGCAGAGAAGGCAGCTAGATAAATGTCATACTTTCCATTTAAATACCAGTGTTCGATAGGCTTTTATTTTTTGCTAAAATTAAAATTTATTTCAATAAAATTGAATTTGATTTATTGTATACCAAAAAGAAAATAATACTTCAATTTAAATTAATATTGTTTGTTTATGTTTCAATTTATGAGTTTGTATATCAACATAATTATTGCCAATACAAAAGTTTTTGGCGTATATTGAATGTAACAATTTTTATGTTCCTATTACTGATTGGGGGGTGGCGGACGGGTAGGAAGTGGCGGCAGAAATAGCCTAGGGGCGGCAAAATGGTAAATCCGCCCATGGGGGTGGCCGCAGAACGTTTCTGATGTTGAACAGTTGAAGATTGTAAAACTAAATTTGAATTTCCATAATATCCCCAATGCATTAAAAACATGTATATCAACGTACAAACATACACGTAAGGATACATAAATAAGCTTAAAGAATTGATAAATTTTGAAAATAGAAATGTTGCGTTAATTTATTTTACCGAACAATTTATAAAATTTCGGAATTGATAAGGTGTGATATATATGTTCATGGATATTTATATTGACAAATGTTTAGGGGGTGAGAACTATAATTTGACGCATTTACATACTTTGTCTCTAAAAATTTTCAACGTAAACTTTTCACGGTTAATAAAGGTGAAACATGTATGAAAACATAATTTGTTTAGAAACTGATACATTTAAAAACACGTAAATTTTCACCTTTATAATGTCAATCAAGATGCCTGCTCTTAGCTTTATTCATTATGAATTTCACGGAAAACAAACTTTGCTATTGAAACACAAAAATGTATATAGCTATTCAAATTATAAGAGAATACAGCAATTTTTAAATTTCTGTATTAATATAAAATGTTACATTGCGTAAATACTTAACAAATGTTTATGCTTAAACAAATTTATAACGCTTCCGAATTTATAACATTCAATAAATTTGATTTTGCAAATCCACCCAAAATATACTATCGCATTACTCAAAATTTTTTAACTATAAAATTTATAAAGGTTTCGTAATTGAACCAGTTAAGATGTTATTTGATAAATTCGATCAACATAAATTCACAATTTATAAACTTCATAATAATTTTGCTACAAAGTAAATATCAATGCACTTTCCCCTATTACCTAGATTTGGGTCTCGAAACTGTTATTCTTATAGATATCTATCAGTCTGGACTTCTCAGAAATTCACAACATTAGGCCACGTTGGCCTCACTGACCCCGGAGAGTACTTCGTGAAACCGGCGTCCTGTCCTTACCAGGATCGCCAGTACTCTGGTTACTATTACAATTTCCCCATTCTAGGAAGAAGAAAAAACACATAAACTAAAATACAGTACCGGAAAAAATGTCATATATGTGGTATAAAATGTCTGCTTGATGTTTTTCACACATCGTCCCTGGTGGGATCGCAAGGGATCTTTTGACCTCCAGTAATCTGAAGAATTTGACGTGCTTGGTTATTGCATCCATAAATTTAGTCCTATACTGCTTTTCTTGGAAAATCAGCTTAGACTTGTCCAAGTGCAGGGCGTGATTACAATGAATGGCTATTACTGAGAAAGGTTAAAATAGAGCCATAGCCGCATCTGGGTTTCTGGAGATTGCAAAGTTATAATAATTTTATTTATTCTCTACATATACATAGCACAGCATGAAGCTGTTACA
>QLNU02015360.1:264211966-264242154 GCA_006491805.2 Dysdera silvatica | reverse complement strand
GGGGGGACAGAGGGGACCCGTCCCCCAATGTTGGCATTAGTGTTACATATCCTCCTTCAATTTCAAACAAAATGCCTTTTAATGGTATATTGACACCCCCAATATTTTCATGTCATGTCGTCGGCTCCGATGATATAAAGCGTGCAAGTGATGTGCCATACACTCAATCGGCGCACTAATTTGGCGCAGTATAGCCCAGATGCTCTTGCGCCATAAAAAATCCAAACAAACAAACAAACACACTCAATCGCGCCGTCGTTGGCATGGGGCATCAATTGTAGAGTACGTCATCGGGTGTTATTAGTTTGTGATTTAAAGTTGAGGGATCTATAATTTTCTTAGGGATCTGAATCTTTGGCGCGAAGTGAATCACACTCCGGAATACGGATTTATAGAAAAACGGCCAACAGTTGGTACTCCATCTGGACTTTCAGCACTGTAGACAAACGCCTTACCTCTGCGCCACCATACGGTCGGTGTTATTTCAAAAGGTTTTGAGTGCGATGGCTTAGTGGAAGCTTGGCGAAAGTGTTAATTTGGCGCTTTCTGTTTGTTTTTTTAGGGTTACGTTTTGAACAAGCGGTTTGTCTTGTCTTATTTATTTTAAATTATTATTATTAATAATTTAAATTAATAATTTGTTATTATATTTATTTAATTTAAATTATTATTTGTATTATACTGATTCAACACTTTTCATATTCAGGCAGCTTCTCGAAAGTCTAACAATATTAAGTCGGAGGGTGGGGGGTCGGGCCTCACAAGGCATCCACTGATTCAAGTATTATCTAATGTACGCTAACCTACTCGTAAGACGTCAAAGCATGAATGGGTGTGTTATTTGGCGACTCCTCTTCAAAACGAGTGGCGCCAAGTAAATATCATCGCCAAGCCATTATCACTTAAAACCTTCTGAACATACATCGACCCCACCATACAGTTCCGATATTAGGGCTGGATCTTCAAATAGGCATACGAGACTGATGCTGAGAGCTGGCAGTAGAAAATTCAAAAATAACGTTTTCCAAACGAAACGATGTTTAAAAAAATATCCTGTAACACAAATAGTGCAGGGTGAATACAAGTTTAATGTCTGTGTTGGAAGAAACTGTTCGTGACAATGGAAACTTACACAATATCGTCGAATGCGAATTACTTTTAACACAAACTGTTTTCTAAATACTCGCCAAATGAATAACTTATTAACACGGTTCCAGCCTTTCCGGATAAGACGAATTATTGTTAACACGAATTTTTCTCTGAATCCTCAACCAAAACGAATAATTTAATAACTCGAATTACTTTTAACACGAACTTTTTTTTTTTGTCCCCAAGAGAGTTCGCGTTAATGAGATTAAACTGTATCAGGTTTAAAAAAAGTTTTATACGTAGAGTACCTAATGATTCCGAATACAACACATAAGGGACGGCCGCTGAGAGCCCAAAAATGATTAATTATTATATACTATTAGTTACGTTAATGTTTGTGTTTAATGGCGCAAGGACATGCGCAAAGGTCATGCTGCGCCCGGACCTACAGTTTTCCGAGGAATCCGAACCTCCTAAAGCCTACGGAACTAACCCTCGTCTACAATGGGCAGTTGATCGGAAAGTTTATTTTTTCTTCATTGTTGGTAGTTAAACCCAAGTTAACGGCACGCTCTGGACGAACACGTTGCCATGGTGAAGGTGAACCACCGCAGTGGTAACGCCTTCTTCAGGCGTGCCGTGTTCAACTCCAAACGGTGACAGGAAAAAAAAAAAAACCTTACCAACTAACTTCTCATTGTAGCCCGGGGATTAGTTCCCTGTGCCTCAAGAGGTTCGGATTCCTCGGAAAACTATAAATCGCGGCGCAGCATGACCTTTGTTGTCCTTGCGCCGTAAAATTCAAATAAACTTTACAAGGGACGAAACGACAATACAGCCTATGTCTAGGGGCGGTTATTTCACAAGTCCGTCACTGGACATCGAGTACTAGGTGTCTGTACAGAGAGCTATCAACAGCATCATCAAAATAGCCATCAGATTTAAATGAGTAGTATTGCTAGCGAGTAGTATTTCTTTTGTTTCCAGGCTGGAAGTTTGCAGTTTGTTGGAAGGAGGTAAATAGAGCATCTTCTCTGGATATTGCGAGAGTCCAGCATGTCTCATGCGGGCAACATCCCAGACTTCGAATCAATATATACTGAATCTTTTGAGTCAAGCGGGAACAGTAGCAAAAGGATCTTTAATAATTCGACGCTGCTCATATACATGCTAATCATGTACCATCGCAGGAATAATTATCGGGAACAGTAATAAAGTGGCCTTCGTTTGCGGAAATTTACCGGAGCGCCCGGTCTGTTTTATTGGGCTCTTCTCATCGCCTTACCCCTTTGTCTCGTAAACTTTAATCCGGATAAGTTTCGCCGGAACGCCAATTGCGAGTCGGAAAACGGGAGGTCGTAGTCACCTCGCTTGCATCCCGTTTTATGAGGCTCTCCCAAACGAGCTCGATTCTGCAAGTCTTAAAGGGCCTCGTCAAACTAGAACTCGAATTAATTTGAAGTCCGGTACGAATGCCTGGAATTATCTCCTGTGATACTAATTCGGGATACACCTCCCTTCCCAAAAATGGGGGACCGTCCTCGAACTGATAATACGAGGAGAGAGACGTTTCTAAGTAACCATAGCTCTTTCGAGGGCAGGACCAATGTTATGCAAATGATAGGATACATAGTAGTGATGGCTGAAGCTAGCAAATGAATTTGATTTACTATTCGCTGCTCTCCACGCTGAAATAGTGTTTTAGGAAGTCCTGCTTTCTACATATTGAATCAGCAAAAGCCACTAATCGTTCAGTTATTGACACTACAATGTTCTGTTGTCAATTTCATTTCTTCCAGTCACTAACTAACTGGTGATTTTCTCGTTTTTTCTATTTATGTTTAATCGCACCCAAATCGCTTGTCTCTTTCAGATTAAACCACTTAAAGATGATTTTAAAATTGTACATACTTGCAGATTTCACACGCGTTTTAAAGTTTATTTCAATCACGGGTGTACACAGGTCGATGTGATTCATAACCCCTCAATGAGTATGAACATATCATACATATGCTACGATTTTGTATACACATATATGCATATAGGGAGTTGTACCCTTATAATCCCCCTTACAAACTTTTTGCGTACGCCACCGACTTTAAACATTGCTATAAGGTCGCAACATAAAATTACGCCTAGGTCGGGAAAAATTGGAAAATACGATACTTAAGAACCAAATATTAGTGGTTATTTAATTTCTAATAATAATCAGGTTGTAAATTTGTATAAGCCGATATTTTAAGTTTGATCATAGCTATTATTATTTTCGTTTCTGAGCTAGCTGTAAAGTTTTGTTGGGTTACGTTAACAGATCAAAACTTTCAGGTATTGTAGGAAATTAGTTTTAATCTTATAATACTGAGCAGTTTCCGCAATTTTTTTAATAGTTTACTTTTAATAATTAGTGGTGTTGCGTGTGTAAATCTACCACTGTTGATAGCGATGGCAAAGGAGTTAATTTGCGTTTTAGCTTTTAGTGCTACTCAATGGGTAATCTCAGATGACACTGTTAGCTTAACGGTGCATTTAAAAGCCTCTAAGTTTAACCGGACTCGGACCAGAACCAGTACAAACCCATGAATTCAACCACGGAGAGATTAGAGATTATCAGCCAAGAAGTGGATTAGGAATCATCTGATTTCTACCTGTATTTAACTAAAAGTATATAGTTCTCAGCATTTGACTGTAATTAATACAGATTTAATTCAGATTTATCAAAAATAACCACACTGAAAGCAATCTATATGATCTAACTAAATCTGAATATTCTCTTAAAATACAAATTTATATCTTTAGGTGCCACAGAAAAGCCCAAGTAAAGATTCACATCGTACAGAGCGCATACAGGGCCATAGAGAAGGGTGGGGCCCCTCAAGGGTTAAATCATATTTGTCCCGCATATCGCATCCTAAGGGATCTAAAAATTGTTTGGATTAAACAACGCTGTGTTGTCTGTAGTAATAGTGGTCATTATAAAGGGACAGGGAGAGAAGAGAAGCAAGACACATGTCATTTTCAAATGACCTTTGAATTTGGAGCGTTATGTTGAAATTTATCAATGAGAGGAAAACCCCTTTTCGCGCTTGGTATTTTCCGGGCAATCTCACGGCTTTTAACTTACTAATTAAGACCGCTTTTGCTTCGAATAACGTATATCAGACTTGCTTGATCTGAACACTCACCTGTATTGTGGACATACGAAAGAACTACACCCCACCCGGCCCCTGTATTTCGAAGACGAAAGTGATAGGATTAAAATTTAATCAAATTTCGAAGAGTTTGTCCCTACTTTTAAACATTTGCGATTTAATGCGGGAGGTGGGGTAGTCATATATGCTGGAACTAACATTTTTGTTTGATGTGGAAATTCCTACTATGCTGTCTGTAAACTTTGAATTACATTGAAAATGATTAACTTACTTTACAAACTCGTTAAAGTTAGTTTATGGGAATTCAAATGGGACTAACGTACTTGAAGAGAAAAGTATATTTCGAGATCAATTACCTCATCCATTTCATTCGATCCACGTTTACTGTAGTAATTACTGACTAGTAAAATTTTTTTTTAAAAAATTTATGTTTTCTTAATTGAAAAACCCATTATGAGAATTATTTAGTATATGCTAATTAAGCTAATTACACAGATTGTGGCGCATATAGTCTGCCGAAAAGAACCGTAGTAAGCAGAACAGGCTGTAATGTTAAATGAAAGGAAGAAAACACGTTCTGTTCTGGGCATCTCAGAAAAAAAACAAGCCTGTAACGTGCCCCAATACAGATATGAACAGTTCCCCGATGAAGAATTATGTCCGTGTTGTTAAAAAACTGTGTAAAACGTGTTAAAATATTGAATTATATGCCTATTTTTATTGCTGATGGTTGTGGTTTTGAGAAAAAGTTCGCTTTTTCATGTTTTTAAAATTTTTTTTACGATGTATTTAGTTATGATCAATGTATTAAAAAATTATATATGTACATTATATACTGTATAAATGTTATAAATACTCACAGTTGATTACTTCCAAAGAAGTGCGAATATTTTTGTGAATATCATTAATAACAGAAATATCACATCCGATAGTAAGCATCGTTATCAGAACTTAAGGCAATGTGCTAATCCACAGTTAATGATATGAGTACTGGTACGTGTCATTATGAAACTGATTACATTTAAATGGAGATCTATCTCAATATAGGAAAGAAATATAATTGTTTATTTAAACGAAATAGATGGAGTCACGAGATTATTGTCAAAAATATTTGAACTAAATAAAATCGGCCGAACACGTTTTCTTCCATTCCAAGCAATTACTTTCCGATGTTAGCAATTAAACTTTGTCTTAATTCATTATTAAATAAATGGAATTATTCTTTAATTTAAGTTTTTAATTAATAAATAAATAAATTAAGTAGTTGTTTAAGTAGTATAATTAATTAATAAATTAATTAATCTTAATTTTTAATGTTTGCTTGTTACGGGAGAAACGCTGTATTTGGAAAGGCAGTGTTTTATATTAGGTTAAGGTCCTTATCCATATTAAATCTCTGTCTCAACGTTATATGGCATATTTTAATAATAATAATAATGAATTACTTTATTATACATAATCATGACTTACTATAACTGTCTTATGTCGCCAATTGATAACACCCCCATGAAAAGATAGCTAAATGTAATAGAAGAAGACCTAAGAAAAATGTGAGTGAAAGAATGACGAAGAAATTTGGTTGGACAGGGATGAGTGAGTGATGATTATTGGGGTGGCCCTGGTCTTTCAGGAACTGTAGCGAAAAAATAAGAAAAGGACAATTGTTAACAGGTGTTTTAATATGCATGAATTTCAGCATATTAGTGTTTTTTCAGCTACAGGCTTTTTTTCTCCCCAGTTACACCGAGAATATTCAATTTTTGCATTTTAGGTTTAATTTATGATATTTTTATTTAGGGTCAGAGCGTTGGATTTAAATTAAAAATATTCTTATCATAAATTTCCTAAGTACAAGGTTTAAATAAAGAGCAGAATATAGATAAATGAAATTAATAGAAGGTTTGGAATATTAGTTAACTAATTGATTAAATAAGGCATTAAAATAAAAGGTTTGAAACACACTATGAAAGGGATTACTTGCAACCTGAATATGTTTAGAGTTATTTCACAAAACCATCCATTTTAGAATTGGAAGTTCTGTAAATGACATTGGTTAATGAAATAGAACGATATCATCGTTATGAAAACTTCTTTTTATATTTTGTTTGAAAATTTCTTTGCACATCTTATCTACCAAACAGTCCTTTGGAAGTCTGGTTCTTTAAACTTGTGTCTCAGAGAATGGAAAACGAATAATAATTAAAGCCATATATGTATAAAACTAAATCGTATGAAATTCGTTGTTTTAAAGCTGAAACTAAAAAAAATCTAAGCCTAAATGAAGCTGTTCTATCATAGTGCTAATGCAATTCCGGATGTTTACGTTCTACAGCAGAGTTCGAAAAATTTCAACTTTTAGATTTGGTATCCATTTTGTAGGAAATATGCTATATTCTCCGTATAAAAAGTTTCATAAATATAGTTCAAAAACTGTTTCGTGTATGGTGTTATATATAACTATGTTTGCCACAGGTCGCTATAATATGACGGGGCTGGGTTTTTTTTTACCTCAAAAAGGAAAATTTACATTTTTTTAGTTGTATCGCTTTTGCAGCGGGTATGCGTTGTCGAAAAACCCACAAACATTGCTAAATATTCATTTGCTATTTCTGTGTCGCAAACTTTACAGTATTTTGACAAATTTGTAGTAAGATTAATACTTTAAAATTAAATTAATTTTTTTCCTACGTTCAGTGTTCGTAGTTATTTGGCCATATTGATGTCTGGTATATTTATACTGTCAGATAAAGGCGAAAAATCGTAAGTCGTTCCTCCACAAGGGCACCATATAGGCGACCGTCATCGCCTCATAATGCGCATAATACAACCAAACTTACTTGGAAATTGAAGACCAAACCCAGCGAGTCAGAAGGCGATGATCATACCCACCGGATAGCAAATTTGAATCTGATAACCTGTTTAATCAACGTTTTTAAATAGGACACGTTTTCTCAGAACACAATATTTATTGAATCGATAATTAAATTTGATACCTTGTACTCGTGCATCGATATAATTGAGAATATGATTACACTGATTAATGATTTAGTTGCATCGTAACTGATTGACATTTTGGCAGATTGTGTGCAATTGATTGAAAATTTAGTGGATTGTGTATAATTAAACGACAATTTTATTGCATTTCGTGTAATTTGTTGACGATTTAGTTCCATCATGTTTAATTAACAATTTAGTTGTATCATGTATCATTAACAATTTGGTTGTATAATGTGTCATCAATAATTTAGTTGCATCATGTGTAATTAACAATTTAGTTGTGTCATGTATAATTAACAATTTAACTATATTATGTGTAATAAACAATTTAGTTTTATCATGTGTAATTAAGTGTTTAGTTGTATTATGTGTAATTAACAATTTGATTTCATTGTGTGTAATTATTTGACACCGTTTGGGTGTGCTCCATATAACTGATTGAATATTGGAAATGTATTCCGATACTGCAAAATATAGCATTATGGATGAGCTTTGCAGCAATCATACAACGCTGTCGAGTGTAGACGCAATGCATTGTATCTATAATTCATTTAGGAAAAGAAACCAACACAATGAAATCTAAACGAACTATTCGTGCACGAAAGCGTTTATTCTCAACTGGTAAGACAGGACCATACATATACAAAAATACAGATGCAGACAAAGGGAACAGAGTTATCTGTGAAAATGCTCTAAACAGACCAGACAGATGTAGCGGGGCCTAATATATACACGCACACACACATACATATATTAACACGCGGTTCGAGCTTTTCTTTCTTTATATATTTTGTTTAACTTTGTTTTTACTTAAGGGTCGTCGAGAGAGGCCTGCTTCGCAATCGACATTGAAATAGACAAGCCGTTGAAAAGTAACGTAACAATTTTGGCAAATATTACATTATAATTGGATATTTAAATAGAGAATGACATAATGTTTTATGAACAATAATAACGTATATAATGGCTAAGTAATAAATTGAATAATATTCATATAACTTTGCTTTTAAATTCCATATATTTTTGAATAATATTTATATACTTTTGCTCTTTTTGTCATCAGCCGAAAATGGTTGAATGCAGAAACTGGGTAGTCGCGTATATTACATATACACATACATTTGCAACCAGTGATACGGATTATTTACCTTTGGGAACGATTTTAAAAGAATGTTTTAAAAGATTGTAATGACGAAAATGGCTGTTATTACATACTTAAAGATTATATATATAATTACCTGAAGAACTTACTTAGATATTTTAATAAAAAATATGCTCGTATATTTTTATCAGCCCCCTTTCAAAGAACGGGATGAGTAGACAGCTGTTATTATAGATTACAAATAACAACAAGAATAAATATACAATCATTTAATTCGAGCACTTTTAAGGAGACTATCGTCATATCAAAACCTTTAATTTTACGGTCATTGCAAATGAGAAGAAGCAATTAATTACCAGTAACATACGGACCTAGTCGGTCAAATGAAATTTAATCATCCAGATATGAAATTGATATGCGCGTTTGATACTGACAGATCTGGATATAAAGCCCACAAGATCATGAGCTAACGGTGTGGTATTTTTCATGCGGATATGATATGTTTATATATACTTATATTTTATATTTAATAATTAGTATTATAGCCAATATTGGCTGGCAATTTTTTTCTTTGAAAAGCAGGTTTTTAAAGGTAGTGGGAACATATACAAGCATTATATATACAATTGCCGATGAACCGTGTGTTTATAATCACCAAGCAATTTATTTTTTTTTTATTTTTTTTTCCTTTTTTTTCTTTTAACGAGCGCATTTTAAGGAATTCACTGGCCTCGTTAAGTTTTCTTATCATGTTACACATGGGAATATTGTGACATTGAATACACTGTTTTGTAACATTATCACACCAATTACTACTTTAAAATCTTCTTATATACAAACAATAGGCCATATTTAAAAAAGTTTTCAACGGGGGAAGTAATATGAGAGATAAATTGAGTTACTGCTTATAATTTTTCTCGCGAAACTGACTATAGAAAACATTAATGTTTTCTACTAAACAATTCCGCAAGCAAATCACTCATCCCCATGTCAATTTCAGGCGAACTTTTTGCCTATTTCACGTAGTAAATTTCGCCAAATGGTAAAAGTGAAAAGCCTCGGGTGATTTTCTTCTCTGGAGGAGAATGGGTGTAACACTCCTCACACCCCTAAAATTCTTTTCATTTCAAAAAAGGGCATGGTCCACCGAAAGAACCACTCAAAGTAACATTAAAAAGCAACAAATTTTTCTCTGTTTTCTGCGCACCGTTTTCCCTGTAAGCGACGTGTACCCATATTCAAGGAAAAAGGCAGTAATTTAAGGGTATGCAGTTGCTAAAAAACTGGATCTATCCCTCAGCTTGGGGAGGGGGCGGAGAATTTTGGTGCTCTTTGATATATTAGGAGGTGGGTGGGGAAATTCTTCGGTTCACGTTGAGGTGTGGTCTTATCATATAAGTACTGACCTTCCGTTGACCTTTGAAATTGAACGATGAACGAATACCGCTAAGCAGATGTAAAACGAGGTGGTCTGAAATTGATCAACTGAACAAAGAGGGCATATGATTTGCAGAATTCCATAAAGTGGCTATCTGCTTCATTTAAAATCTCTAAAACATAGAAAACGACGCCGAAAAATTTTCGAAATCATGTTAATTTTTCTTTTACAAGTATTCGGCGACATTTTGATTTTTTTAATAGCAATTTAGTTGCAAATGTAATGCGTCAATAATTTATTATTTGAAACAAAATTAATTTTGAATTAAAATGGTTTCAAGGCAGTGTCGGAGTTAGATTCGAAAATTAGGGATGGTAGGCGATGCCTACGGTGAAAATTCGACAGAAAAAAAACAAACCAGTCAGACTGTTTATAAAAAGCGAAAATAAAAATCAGAGACGACTTAAAAAAAAATTCGCATGGACTCTCCTTCCATAATAGGAAAATGAAATGGATTATCATGCAATAACATTTTAGCTAGGTTCTTGGAATAGTCTTGAATTTTAGGGCAAAAATTAAATTTAGAGCAAGTTGTGTGCACTGTCTTTTCACTATCCACAATGATACTGCCCTGGAAGGGTGGTATTAGTTATGTGGAAAGAAATAGAGTACACTGGTGACTGTAGAATTAATATGTCATATTTTTTCGTTAGGTACTTTAAAAATCACCCAAGGCTTTTTCACCAATGATTTAAAATTTGCGTATAGAGAAACATCTGTAAGCTAAACCTTCAATACAGTAGCATAAATTTAACAATAACGGGATATTTTATCTGTTTGTGAAGACCGTATTTTTCCAAACGTTAGTCAAATTTTGTTTTTTCTTCTTCTTCATACGCGCGAAGTTACGGAAGGCAGCAGCATGCTCCAACAAATAGAAGTAATTTTATGATTTCTTAAATGTCACTTATTTTAGCAAATGGAGAGCGTGATGTTAATATTCCTTTTTTTTTAATTTATGTTAAAGAATGATGGCATCATCTAATGGATAACGCCCATGTTGTTTCAACTAACGTTTTGAAAAACAAGGTTTTTCCATCGAATAAGAAAATTCAACGTGATATTGTTTTCAGCAAACGCCATTGGTAAGATTCCACAAAAAGCGTTTCATTATCCGATACTGTACTTTTCTCGGACAAGGATTTTCTGAACTGACAGACAGGATTATACGTCCGACTACGTGGATATCTGAAACAGACGAGAAATTCATTCTTTCAGATGTGTACAAGAACGAAACCTCTTGTCATTTTCTCGTCGTAGTAGAATGGTTATTATAAAAAGAAAACAAGAAAAGAAAACACTTTTTTCCTCTAAAACTACGCCACAAAATTGTCCGAAATTGACTAATAACAAGGTGTCGGTGTGAGGTAACTGATAGAAATACTGTTTTCAGATATGTGATGACGTGAAAAATTTGTGAATATATTTGAAAGGTCAACCAGCTACGTGAGACAACAAAAGTAAAAACAAGAACAAAAACTACGAGATACAGCGACGAGTGCAGTATGTGTGGATTTCTTCTTCTGCTACGTAGCAGAAATGACAGCTGAAATAACAGCTAAAAATTGTATTTCGACTATGACATAAATACAGTACTAATGTTTATTGGATGTTCCGATGACGACGTATTAATGATCTGTCACCATATGACTGTTCTGTCGGTCGTTAACGTTGTTGTTATCGTAGTTCCATAAACAATCAGAGAGAAAATGACACTGCTCGCATTTCCACTTTTTTCTTGATTTAAATAATACACACATTGGTTTAATCAGTTTTCACCACATGTTTGCGGGTCGAATAGTGTTTCACGATCTCCGCTAGATGGCACTGGTGGCGGCTGGAAGCGATCGCCACTGAGAAAATGCGATGACAAGAAGAACAAGAAGAGCGCCGCTGCTTGTCAATATCCTTGTATTTTGCCCAACTTTTTTTACACGGACATGGGGCAATCTGGAAAAAAAGAAAACGACAAATGAATAACATAAATGATCTTTTTCGTAATTCACACGAAACAGCACGATATTCAAGGCAATTGACAACAAGGGCGGATCCAGGCCTTTGGGGCAGAGGCCCTTACGCCCCTCCCCAGAGCAACAAATGTGCACCTATTATTACTTCCTCAAACCCAGAAACAGATTTCACACTTTTTTTCACACACACATTTTAATTTCACAGATTTTTCAGTTTAAATGATCTTCGCCCCCCACCCCCCGAAAAAAAATCTGGATTCCACCCTTGATTGACAGATGATTATTTCAGGATTAGCAAATTTTTCCCTCCATAATTTTCGTTTTTTTTTAAATTAATAAAACGCAATATTTTGAAAAAATGCTCTATCACAATATAAATTGTTAGCTCCCCTTTCGATAGGGTTCAGTGGCGTAGTAATTCAAAAATTGTGGGGCCCCTCAAGTGGCATTAAAAAATATCGTGGGACGCGGCATTACAAAAAATATTGTGTTTTGATATCCAATGGAGACCCTTAAGCTTCCTTTCCTACGCAAGTGATAGGGTTATCTTAATAGCTTACATATTTTCATATAGTTAAGTATTTCGAATTCTCTTAATAATAATAATAATAATAATATATATATATAAATGAAGAGTCAATAAATTTAGACAGATCATATTTGGTCTGAATAAGAAAGAAGAATTGGACCTGCAATGTACAAATATTCATTGGCGTTATGAGCCAATAATCATGGGTTTAAAAATATTTTAAGGATCCAACATTCCCCATTCAATGCAGACATTATACAGGAAGACCTGTTTGTTTATAACCATCCATGTGGCAGAGATTTAAACACATTTTTTGTTTGAAAGAGACAAAAAATAGAAAGAAATAGAAATTCGTCGATATAGATCATAGCAAAGTAACACTGTTGAATAACTTACAAGTAGTAATTCAACAAACTCAGTTCAAGTAATACCACAAATGTAAAAAAAATATAGATGAATTTATTCAGTGTCAGAAATTTTTTATTTTTAAGCATTTTTAGCTAAGTTTTTGCAAGCATATTTTATTAATAATAAAATAGGAAGTGGTTAAATTACCTTGTAATAGCAGTAATGTAGAAATTAAATTCAAACTCGTAACTAAAAAGATAGCACATGATCAGTTGAAGGCAGTTTTGAAAGTGTTTCCACATCTTATAAACTAAGCAATACCAGATATCCAAAAGGAGTAATGAACAGGTGCTTCCATCTATATTTGAGAACTGCGATTAGATGTATTTAATTGCGGTAAGTATTCTTTATAAGAAACATTTAAGATTTCTTTCTAGGGATGAAATTTGCAAATGTTTTATTATTAATAAAATATGTTTGCAAAAAATCTGTTAAAAATGTTTAAAAATAAAAAATTTCTGACACTGAACAAATTCATATATAGTTTTTTGCATTTGTGGTATTACTTGGGCTAAGTTTGTTGAATTACTACTTATAATTTATACAACATTGTTACTTTGATGTGAGATGTATCGACGACTTTCTATTTCTTTCTATTTTTGTCTCTTTCAAACAAAAAATTTGTTTTTAATCTCTGCCACATGGATGATTACCAACAAACAGGTCTCCCTGTATAATGTCTGCATTGATTGGGGAATGTTGGACCCTTAAAACATTGTTAAACCCATGGTTATTGGCTCATAACACCAATCAATTCTTGTGCCTTGCAGGTACAATTCTTCTTTACATATTGGGCTTTGGTTAATGGTATTGATATGGGATTTAAATACTTGGTACTATAAATTTATTTTGTTGGTATGATATTGGCATCACTAATGATAACACACTCGTAATGATAACACTATTCAAAAATCTTTACTATTACTATTGTATAATTTGTTCTGAGTACATATTGTAAAATATTTTTTAATAGTTTTCAAACCTACACACACATTATATATATATATATATATATATATATATATAAAAGTTTTCCTCGCCCATTCTTGGCGGAAACAGGCTTTGGGACGGGCAGAGCGCCATGTTCCCAAGCCTCTTTTTACATCACTTCTTAATGTGCCATGTCTAGAAACTTCCTGACAATGTGACACGTGTTTAGGATTGTGGCTTTTTGTATTTCAATGTAGGTGTTTGGGTCAATGTTGAGTATCTCCAAATTCGTCGCAAGCGTTTTTGGTACTATCCCTGTTGCTGAGATGACTAACGGGATGATGAGGATCTTTTCCATACCCCATATATCTCGTACTTCATGTCTGAGATCTTGGTACTTGGTGATTTTCGTTGTGTAGGTTGTCTGTATGTTATTGGTGTTGGGTACTGCTATGTCGATTAAGTACGTGGTCTTATTCGATTTATCGACGAGGGTTATGTCAGGACGGTTATGTGGGACTGTCTTGTCTGTTATGATTGCTCTATCCCAGTAAAGCTTGTGTGTTTCGTTCTCATGCACGGTCTCTGGCTCATATTTGTAGTAATATATATATATATATATATATATATATATGTAAACAGAAGAGCAAGAAATTATTTGTAATGCACTCAAAGGAAAAAAATATCCTTTGTTTCTGTTTCTGAGTTCAAAGCACCTGTAATTTTGCATTACACAGAATGTTGTGGAGTTCCATGCATGCATTGTGCGTTCGCGCAGACCTGACGCCTGATACCGTTAGCAGACGGGTTAGTCCATTGCAGTTTAGGGAAGGGCGTCTTGCCGAAACTGGTTTTTCGCGCGGGAAAAACCAGTTCCTCCAAGACGGCCTTCCCTAAACTGCAATGGAATAACCCGTCTGCTAACGGTATCACGCGCCAACTGAGCGCGAATGCACAGTAGTGCGGGATTTAGATGAAGAGAGGCGGGGTCGGCAGCGTTTTAGGAGTATTGTGCCTAAATAATACTACAGTTTCATTCTGAGTGCTAACTCACAGCCAGCACTTTGTGAATGTTTATTTTAATACCCGGCTATTAACACATATTAATAATAATTTTGTTATCTTGTGTTTCGAAAGCAAGTAAAACGGATCTTTTAAATTTTAACAGTCATATTCAGAATTTTGTTTTAGCTTTTAACAGAGGCCGCTTTAGGTTAAGGAGGGATAGGCGACTGTTTAGAGCCTCGGGCCATTAGTTGCACTGATTTTTCCAAACTTTGAAAAACTTTACACGAAAATTCAAATATTTTTCCTATTAAAAAATAAATAAAAAAATAACTTTACGAGTAACAATTTTAAATAGTGTAATAATTATCCGTTAGAGGGGGAATTACTACAGGGGGAATAAAGCGGGGAATTACTACAAAATATTACCTCTATGCAGCAAACAGCGAAGTTTAATTTATAGCCTACAAATGGGAAAGGGATCTGACAGTTAACATGAAAAGGGAGAAGAAATTGTAAATAAGGTGAGCATATGGTTAAAAAGGAGAAAACTTTTTAGGGAATAATTTCTATACTGTCACTAAAGTTGATTTTAGTAGCTTTAACAAGTTTGGATTAGTTTAGTTATTTATGGATTTTGAAATAACTGCAGCGAAAAAAAGGAGTTATAATAAATATTACTGAGTCCGTTATTAAGACTTGCGTGTAAATGTAATTTATTTGGAGGTCTCGTTAAGTCACCGATCCCATCCAAAATTACTTAACTCGCTCTAGGCGTATAAAGAAAGCAAATAGTATGGAGTATTTGCGAAGAATTTTAGTTATAAATAAACTTATGCCGAACAAGAATAATGTGATTTGAGCAATAATTTAGGTATGAAGCCCAAGTAATCCTGCAAAACTAAGTCACAGTGTTCAAATTAAATATTAATATATTCTGTTATAAACACTTGTCATTGATTAAACATAAACAGTATTTAACTGTGTGATCAATATGTAATATATGTCATTTTCTTTTAGTAATTTGCTTCTCTCTCCACTTCGTCCGCCCCTCTCACTCAAAAACATTCAGAAAAATTTCAAATACAATAGGACCCATTTATAACGAGCACACATTTAACGAGTTTCCGAATATATCCTGTACAATATATAGATTTTGTTTGGTATAATGGTTATGTACACTAGAAATTAATTGATTTTAATGACTCAGGTTTTTGCGAGTCGACTAAAGCGAGCATTTTCTTTGTTACCAAGCTCCTCGTTATAAGCGAGTTCCCTTGTACAGGGCCTCGCACAGTACACCCTGCCTTGGGCCCTCACAAGTTCTAGGGCGCCGTCTGGTTTTTAACTCACTCCGCTAGCCATTAAAAATTGATCCGCGGGCCATGTATGGTACGCGTGTCATAGGTTGGCGATCCTTGCCCTAGGTTGGCGACCCCTGTCCTAGGTTATTCCACTTATGAGCCCTCAATCCCTCGCTCTCAAGACTAGAGAAAGATGGGAAAAGAGTGTTTCATAAATATGATTCTCAGTAGAGATGTAATTGGTGCAATTCGCATCAATATGCTTTGCAATATGTGTAGCCATGTTGAAATATAAAAGCGTTGGAAACATTTGGTATGAAATTCTTTATAAAAATAATTGCAACAAAAAATAGTTTCGGCCATTCTCCAGAAACCTGTTCACGACCCCCAGGTTGGGAACCACTGACTTAGCTGAAAGCCCCTAGATTTTGAGGGCCTCAGCCATTGAGAAATCCGGCACTAAATGCATACATCGCTATTCCATTTAATAATGCGAATAAACATAATTATTATGTAAGGCATGGATAATTTGTTTTGCCCTTACAAATTTCCAGAAAATGGGCCTGTCAAAATAAAGTTAGTTAAATAGCAATTAAAACAACAGCATGCTTAAAAATGTCAGGTAGAACTGAGCCCAGAATTACAACTATCACTTTCGTTTTGAAATCGACATACATATATGTCATTTTGACATTGGTTAGAAATATTCCTACGAGGAAGATATTTACAGGGACTGTCCTGACCCCTCCGCTTTTTATGGTTCACCCTTTTTTGCGTTGTGACATTGAAATAGCGATACGCTACAACATATAAAATTTTTTATGTATATACTTCCCAGCTAAAGATGCAGCGTAACAATGTCCCGCCCTTTCGGCGACACCACCATACAGATCAGCAAAGAATGGATAATAGCAAGCCTGACACCCTCGGGACGTTATATATCAACAACTTCCATACACACAGATACTCATTTTCTCTTCGAACGACAGGAATAAAATAACGTATTCAAATTTTACCAGATACATGATGAATACAAAAATCCGCAACTTCCGTCAAACCCTTTCAGTACTTCCGGTGAAGACAAAGCCTTCCCCCACCACCTTACACAAAGCGCCACCTCCTGGGCAGCCTCCCTTTCTTGAGTGACGATGTCTTACAACGAAAAAGTTATTTTTCATGGCTTCTTATCGCAATACAGGTTGGGCAACAGCTCCCCCGTAGAACTAATCTTTTTTTTTTTTTAGGAAAAAAAAAATTATAAAGGTCTATGGAAGTCGGACGTTTGGGGAAGAAAGTTCGCTTTTCTTTCTGAAATTCGTTTTCGGAGATAGCGGGCTATCGTTGTAAATAGAATTTTTCTTGTCAAAATAACTTATGTCAAAAAATGATCCTTTTTGGCTAGCTCGTGGTTTACATAAAAGGGAACTGTTTCCTGCAAGGAATTTTGGGGCTATTATTCAAAAAGATGTGTCTATGTAAGGGTGACCGCAGGACAACCCAGACATCGTTATGCGAACACCGTGTCATTCCGAACTAAAATTCCGCTGATATTCAACCCGCGTTTGTTGGAGGAATTGTTCGTAGACGATCTGTCTTTCAGAAGTGTCGATTTCTGCCACCTCCTATGCCACTTCTTAGGCAAACGGTTAGGACGAATTTTTACAAGGTTCTCAAGAGCAATTAATTATTTGTCATTAGGATAAAACAGGCCACGGTTAGCTCGCGTTTCAAACTGATCACTTGCCCAATTCTCAGAACTGATTTGGATCAAACGTGTTCACTTACAGTAAATGTGATGACGACTGTGAAAATGACAAAGTTGGGCAGTTTTCCGGGCAATTCTGGGGCAACTGAAGGTGGAAGAGCTGCTAGTATGAACGCAAAAATATAACTTCCATACCGATTATTATTAGTATTATTAAATACTCATTCCTATAATTTACAATATGAATATAGAAAGATATAAAAATTATCATATTTTTAATTGGAAATGTTCGTTGAAGTTTCATCCGGGGACCTAAAATCCAAGTACTTTGCCTAATTTTATTATTATAGTGAAATTTGTCTATAACGAGAGTGGAGGGACCGGGAAAAAGACATTGCAATAGACAAAATTAAACCTGATACACTCTATATACGTTGAGATCGGAGGAGAATATCGTTATAAGCAGTATCCTTATAGACAGATTTCACCGTATTATTATTAATTAATGAAATCCACAAGGCAAAGGTAGTGAGAGAATAATTTTTATTAATGAATATCTATAATAGTAATAGCAAATTGAGATGAGATATTATTACAAAATAAAAACTGCAATTGTGTCAGCCGTCCGGTAGCGTAGAAGTAACGGATTTGTTTACCGTGAAGAAAACCCGGGTTTTCATCCTAGCGCTCGCTATCCGTTAACCGAAGTTTTATTCCCAAGACAACAAAGGTTTGAAATCCTTGGAAAACTGCAGGCACCGTCGTGGTAAGGCCTTAAATGGCTTTACGTCATGAAGCAAACAAGCAATACTGATAGTACATTATAAGCAACGTGAAGAGATGAGTGGTATTTGAAATATCTGAAACACGCATCTACAAAATATCTCTGCCATTAAACACTCAATATGCACTCATTTTAGGGTCATTTGAGCCGTTTCTCAACGATCATTTGCGATGCCCCTTCACTGCCTGTTTGAACACATTGTACATCAACAAAATCATTCGATTCGACTCGACATTTAAAGAGACGTGTCACAGCAAAGAATAGCAGATAAATAAATGATCAAGAATATGGAAACAAAAACGGACTCTTTTCTTTCTGCGGAATGTGAAAGCGAAACACGGCCTTTGTATAATGTGTCTGACCGAGTACCGGAAGAGGTCCATTGTCGTTTTTGGAAAGCCATTGTCATCACGTGCTCACTAATCAATCAATTCGCTCTCAAAGAGTTTGCAGGAAATAAGACTGGGGAATATAAATATGCGGGTTTAATTATAAAGAGGATATGAGAAAAAAGTGAGAGAGGTGGGGTCGTTTCCACATTGAACGGTCGAAAGCCACACAAGACGACTTAGAAGGTTTTACCCATTGGCAGGCCAGCTACGGAGGCCCCCTTATTAAGACTATGACAGGCCCCGAACGAAGCCACTGCCCACACCCTTTCTCTAGAAAAAGGTGAAAATACAGAATGGATGAAGGGTCTGTCATGGAATGGAAAAGCGTTCGTCATCGCGCTTACGTAAAATACGAAGGTACATGAACCGGTAAGACTTTTGTTTTTGAAGTTGGAGCGCTGAAATGAGGAATGGCCGCCGGCAGCTAAATAATTGTTAATTTAGGCACCGCCTTTTCAGCCTTTGCAGTACCGGTAAAAGACACGCCACGCACCATACTTAACTACTAAATGGCCTTTTTCTAATACCCATTTACGCGCTTTTTCCGTGGCGGTAAAATACTAGCAGGGCGTGGCGCCAACGCCATTTTGCCGCCCCTTCTCTCCACGATCATCATGTCTTCTGTTTTTATATGTGATTTGCTCTCCTTGCGTTTAAATGCGCTAACTCGCTCTGTCTGATGCCTTTTTTAGCGGTTTTTGAGCGACCCCCCTTTCGATAAGTGACTGATTCTATCCTAAGGGGTAAAGGTCTGAAGAGAGTTTTTTGAATATTTGAAGTTTTTTTTCAGTCATTGGAAATCTAAATCGTCGAAAGACGGCAATTTTAGGGGTTTTCAAAATAAAAGAAAAAATGTGCTGATTGCAGTGTAATTCATGTGTAGCTCACGTCATTAACGGCGTTCCCTTAAGAAAAGCATTTTGTGGAACATTAGGCAATTTTCACCCAAATACCGCTTGAATTCTCATCGCTTGGAAATTAGCGAAATTGCCAAAAAAACGGATTTTATTTCTTGAGCCTAATCTGAATTTTATATCGACAAAACCAGCGTCGCAAAGTCGGTGTGTAAAAACTTTGCATTGCAAGTCTATTAGATAATTTTCCCCCGCTTTCAAGCAAATCTTTTATATATATATATATATATATACATTCATCCCAAGAATTTCATTTACACTGTATGCACCTCAAAACGCTGGGTCTTTTTTAAATAATTAAAATTAAGAAGAGAAATAAAAGCCTCAAATCATCCTTTCAATTTCATAAATTTTAACAGTTCAGCTATATCTCTAATACAACTTACAAAAATAGCTAAACTATAAATTAAACCAATATTTCGTAAAAGTTAAAAGGTGAAGGGCAATATATATTAAATAAAATAAACCAGTTAATTGTAATTCATTTATTATAAAACCAATGCATTTTTTTAAATTTATTCAATTTCGTGACCTTCCGATTTAATTCTTTAGTTTAATACCAACATAGTTCTTGCATGTTTTGAAGACATAAGCTATCTTAAATTATAGCAATAATCTTCCAAGACGTGCTCATTTACTCGGCATATAATTTTTAGATTCTGCATATATATATATATATATAAGGGCTTTGTATTTCAAGTTTGAGTAAACGTATGCAAAAACAAATGATAAGTATTCAGTATTAAAAACTGATAGCATCCTAAAAAACGAAACCAAACGCAAACATTTGTTGTTCTTCCCCATTAATTACTCGTTAATCAAAGCGAAAATAATTAACGGACCTGCCTAATTTGCATAATATCAATCTTGCTGGAAGTATAGAAACTAGAAGGCTTTTTTTCCCCAAAGCGTAATGTTATCCTTCTGGGCAGGTCAGCTGTGCAGGGAGCCATTGTGAGAGGGAGAAGGGGTCCCCGAGGGACGAACGGGGCAGCAAAGTGTGTGTGTGGGGAACCAATGATTACCACTTGGATCAAGTGCTGTTGTTCGAATTTTAGAATTTCGGATATATTTATGTATCTAGGGATCTGTTCTCCCTGCAAAGATAGTGCTTTGACAGGTCGAACATAGCAGCCCCAGATTTTATAAACTTTGTTGCGTTTCAACAGCGATGGCACCTTGAAATAGAGAAGCAGATTATATCAATATTTCATTTTTCGGATGTCGGTGTTGTAATCTTACTTTAAGTATAGGTGTTTCTGAAAAACGGTTGAGTAACTTATTTCTTCTTATAGACAGTTGGCGCCTTAACTAACTGCACTTTTTGTCTAATCCGATGCCGAGATTGTTAAAATAACTATTATGCCGCATTCCAAGCCTAACTCACGAAAGCTTCCAAAAGTCCAAATAATTGTAATAATATTTTTTTTGAAAATGCAAAAACTTATCTCTTGATGTAAATGCAAAAAATTATCTCTTGATATAAAATATATAAAAATATTTTAATATAATATATAAAAAATATTTAATATAAATATAAAAATATTTCAATATAAAAATATTTTATATAAATGCAAAAAATTATCTCTTGATATTAATACAGTTTCACTATCAAAAATACTTTTTCTTCATAGTAGTTTCATATATTTTAGAAGACATCATCTATCTTCCTACGGAGGGGATGAATCTTACTCACACTGTATGTTTCTTAATTTAAAACCAAATAATCTGTATTGATTTGGTAAAAAAAATGCCCGATGAATACAATGAGGATGAGACGGTTTTTCTATTTATTCCATAAATTTTAAAATTTAAGGTTATAGTGCTGGATATAATTCATACAACCTTAGTTTGCACTGCAATCGAAATTATAGGGGGATTTGAAATTCCTTGCACAAATTTTAAATATTAAAATAAAATATTTTCATTAATGAACATTTGTACTGTAAGTCCGCTTCAGTAAAATTTAGTTAGTATTCTGTCGGCATATATATGCCTATAACAACTGTTCCGTTTTCATTAGCAGTCTCATATGCTAGATTAGCGGTGGCACATCCGTGCCACTTAGTGCTGCTCGGAGATTTGATGTATGGAAGTCGGAAACCTAATTTTTTTTAATCACGTTTATTATGTGGTGCCAAATTATTTAGAGGAAAGTATAACTCGAGCGACACGCCATAGGCGTACACAGAAAATTCGTAAGGGGGGGGGGATTACAGAGCTATAACTCATATATTCCTATGTTAAATATACAAAATTTCATTGCAATGGGGGGTTACAACCCTCATCAACACCCCTATGTTTACGTCAATGTGACATGCCGATGGTAAAAAGCCCGAAAGCGGAAAATGACATAGAACTGTTGAACACTACTGTGCTACACGTACTTCAGCCATCTCAGCATTCGTGAAATGCGCCATGTTCCAAGTACAAAGTACGTTACCCGTACACTGGCAATGGAAATGGAAAGCCTGCCGTACAGTTACTGTACATTCTAATAAAAAAAAAAGCCTAGATAACTTCCACCTAAGTGAATATACATTTATTAAGACGAAAAAGGTTAGTTCTTTTGTCTAAGATTTGTCAGTGGTTCTCAAATTTTTGATACAAGACCCTATTATTCCCACACGCCTGGCTAGGGCACCGCTTAATAAATATCATTTAAAGAAAATCGAAAAGTTTATTACTTATCATTGCTTACCCTAAACATAACAATAAACAATAAATCAGTATGAAAACCTAGGTGATGCTTTTATATTGTTGTGGATTATTAGTCAAGGTTAGATCATTATATTTAAGGAATCATCACGGGAAAAATGACAGCGTTTACAGATGTTCGTCAAATCTTCGGCACTGTTCTTCAAATTGTTTATGGAACCCTTGGAAAGTCCTCACGGAAACCCAGGTTTCCCCCGGAACGAACTCTGAGAAACACTGCTCTAGGGAGTTTGGAATCATCCTGCAGATTAGAGTAAAAATAACGCTCATGTACTGAGTTGAAGAAAGGAGACCTTCTTACGATTAGGCTTGACAGTGAAAGTTGAGGGTAAAAATTAAAACATATTTTTAGATCATAAGAGGGGTAAAAAGAAGACATTTGTGCTTTTATGGCGCAAGGGTAGTAAAGGTAAAAAAGATCAAAGGTAGTAACGGTCATGCTGCCTCGGAACCTACAGTTTTCTGAAAAATCATAACTTCTACTACCAAGGAGACCAAACACACATATGGGGGGTCGGCAACCCATGACCCGCTTGCCATACCTGGCACGTGGACTACATTTTTGATGGTACGCGGAGTGATTTTAAAATAAAACTCATTGTAAAGAATCCCTTCCCTAAGAGTTTTTTATTTTCTAAATTGATTAATTATTAATTTGGATGTTCTCAAATGACTAATTATTAATTTTTATTCCCTTAATTAACTAATCTATTAGCTTTCATTAACAGTTTGATAGTAAACTAAACTTCCGCAATTTGGGTGAGTAAGGCTGGCACATGGCAGAAGATTGCAGAATAATTTTGGCACACCACCTTTGAAAGGTTGCAGACCCCTGCTCTACACTGTGGTGGGAAGAAGCACGGCACGCATTTCACTGAGAGTTGAATACGAGTGGCACACAAACGGATGGCACGATACATGAACGCGTTACTATTGTGCCACCTCGGGGTTCCAGAAGGAAAACTGGCTAAGGATTCATACTGGATACGAACCAGCAAGCGTTAAATTGCAGTTTCAATGCATTTCCCGATATGCCATTGAAGCACAGCCAAGCATGGTTTATTTTCCGCGTATATGTTTACTAGTGGGAGAAGGGTTTTCTCAAGTAAATTAATGACCTTGTAGCGGAAATTTCCATTAAAATTTAGTTTTACCCTCTACAGTGGAAGTTCAAATTAAAACCAGTTTTTTGTCTCATAAAGCAGGAGAACAAAGCAAATTAATCGAACACCCTCCCCGCTGGCTGGATGCCTTTTTACAATTCCGTATTTGGTTTCTTTGGTGGTATGGGCTGTTGGAAGTTCACGTGTTCCTCGTTGAATTGTGGGACTTCAAGGCGTGAGGCTAAGAACCCCATCCGAAAAGGAAATCGAGGTCCGTTGTTAAGAGGACATGGAAAGGCAGTTCCAAAAATTCTGAAGGACTAAAAGTACCAATGACTTTTAGTTTCGCAAAAGGGGAATGGCTTTACTTATGCAATGGGGGGAAAGGTTAATCAAATGAAACTACTGCAAAACCTCTCTTGACGGGCAGATAAAAGCTCTTCCGTCAGAAACACCTTTCAAATGACATCTCTTTCCTCTACGAAAAAGTTTTGCAGGTGAGTTGTCGCTAAGGAGAGGTTTCATTGTAATAGGTAATACTTTTAGTAAGGTTTGAAATATGAGCAGAGTGTTTCAACCCTTTCAGGTCCATGCAGAGGATTTGAAAAAGGAAGTGTTTTTAATGAATAGGGGGAGGGGTTTTGATAGAAAAAAAAATGCCCTCCCATAAGAAACTATAATTTACAATTAATAATGGTGTTCAAATAGGGGTGGGTTTAATCACAAAATCCGTCTTCTTTTACGAGGTTTTGTTGTTAATTTATATCAATTTTTGAAACCCAAGTGTTTATAAATGAGTTAAATTACCGTTTCTTAAATGCTTAACAGCTAAACTCCTATCATTCTGTTTTTGATAACATATTTTATTTTTAATTTATAGCGGAGTTTCCCAACGTAGCGGCAATTTGATTATTAAGAGGATCATTTCGAAAATTTTTAATATATAATAGGTGCAGATACTATAAATCTAAATGGTAAGTATTTGTGTTTTATTTTTATTTATTTCAGTTTTAGAAGCATCATTTTCCAGAAAAATTTGGATAAATATAATATATATATATATATAATTAATATAATATAATTTTCTATTTAATGTGTTTTCTTTACTCTGTTAAAAATGCTTTTATTATGCAAATGTGGCGGCGGCAAACAGAGGGGTCGCGGATCTTTTGGTTACTATAAAAGGGGGTCGCGGATTACTTGGTTACTATAAAAATGGGTCGCGGCTTGAAAAGGGTTGGGAACCACTGATTTATATCGTTCGCCGCCAAATCACCCAAATTTTCTTTTCCATATGTTAAGTCCAAATTATAAATGAAAAATTAATGCAATTGTTGCGTACTGTTTTTGTGTGCCATTTTATATATCTCTGCTTCATGAATAAAACCTGCATTTCCAGCCTTCCTGGAAAGTGTTCTGATGGTTTTCGTGGCAAATACTTTGAGCGTTATTGCAACCCTTGCTTTAAAACGCTGCAATACTAATGTTTGCGAGAATGCCAAGAAAGCTTGAAATGTATCGCGAGCGATCATTTTCTTGAAACTGTATCGTAGTCATTTGTTGTGCTATAGCTTGATGAGCGAACATCGTTTCCCTGAGAGGCATACTGATGAAAAAGGCAAGTAGCCCGCGACACGTGCTTGAAATCGAATCGTTTTCAAGAAATTGACGTGGCTCCTTCCCTCTTAAAACTGCTCTCGTTATTCGTGTCATCCGAATTTTGCATAAAACTAGGGCCTGCTTTTACAAAATACTTTTCTTCGATTTGAAATTTTATGTCAGAAAACCTAAATAACCAAAGCTGTTGTTTTTTGTTCTTCGCAATCTTCCATGAAACACAGGGACGTTATTTTGGTATTAGCAAGGGGTCAAAATTAAATTCTGAAAATGGCACCGTTTCATTTTTTGCTCTCTCTCTTGTAACGTATATAATATTGAAGGCGTGAGCAAATGGAATTTAGACGAAAGGGAAGAGATTAGTCTATGTCTATTTCATATATTGTACCAATAAATTTTGTTTGAAAACCGAAAGATAAGTGAATTTTCGTCAAAAGTTATGCTAGCTACGTATGTATGCTATCTCGTATGTTTGATTATGTGTGAGTACACAGACGTAACGGGCAAATCTCAATAGAAAAGGGCTTGTTAGAAAATGATTTGGTGCATATTTTTAAGTGTAGAGTTAGAGAGAATCATACACATTTGCAGTGAAAGAGCCTATGATTTAGGGGGGAATCAATTTCTAGACGCTAGATGCGTCTATTACTCAAAAAGATGCTGATTATTTCATTTCAATTTTTAATTTGTTTTTCGGCATTCTGATGGCTATTAAATCGCAAATATTGTTTTGCAAATAATAATGTGCACCACCCCTTCATTCTTTGCATTCGGATGCATTATATCTAAAATGGACAGATGAATTTTCATAGGAACATGTTTATTTCTACAATAATTTTTCACAGACATTTTTCATAGTTTCCATGTACATTACTTGATAACTGCTAAGGAACAGAGACATTTTTCATCATAACTAATGATGGACACTGCTGTAAGAAATGAAATTTTCTAAATAGTTAGTTGAAGTACTGTGGTACGTTTATTAAGCAAAATGGTGTGGATTTTGCGCCAGGGAAAATAAGATGATGAAAACAAACAACCGCTATTTGGAGCATCTTCGGACAGTCACGAAAAATGCTCCATCTCACGTGAATGACGACAGATTTGGATACCTCGGCAGGGAGCCTGCCCTCCACCGACGCTATAATGCACGTTTTTCATTTCTTTGGCATGCTCCACTGAGCTGTTGAAGAAAGGCCTGAGCTGTGGGGATGTGATCCCTTTCATCCGTCAAGGAAATTTTCAGGTCTTGTAGAGTTCGAGGTGTAAAGTTTCGTGGCACTACACGTCTACTGAAAGCGTTTCAGGCATGCTTTCTATGATCTAAATCTGGCGAGCAAGCAGGCCATGTCTGCCATGCACTCAATATCTTCATTTTCAGGTATTTCAGATACCCGAGCTACTCTGTGCGGACGAGCATTGTGGTCCATGAACAAAAATTCTAGATCCTTGCTCCAAGAAAAAGACGAACATGGCAGGAGACATTCGGCATAAAAATATACTGTCGTAATGTAAACTTGGCGAAGATATAAAGAGGTGTTCTTCCATTATGTATAATGCGCACCCATGCCATGGCTTCAAGGCCATAACGAGCAACTTCATGGATGGTCCGCTGATGGTAACAGGTTTCCGGTTTTCGACAAATTAACTGAAATTTACTATTGCTCCTGATGGTGAACTGGGACTCGTCTGAGAACATCACTTTCTACCACTCTTTATAATCTCGATGCAGATGCTCGTTTCACCACAGCAATCTTTCCGGATGATACCGTGCTCTTAACGGAATGCATCTGACAGGTGTCCGTGATATACAGGCAAGCTGGATTTTGGCGACGGGAAATGGTTCTGACATATATACAAGCGCTTGTAACAGTTTCAAGGTCTGTAGTTAACTTGCCAAGTGTAAGCTTTCTGCTTCTTTTCGCTAAAAGGGCTGTATCTGTTATTCTGAGCTGTTGTGCTTCTTCCGCAGCTACCTCATTGCCTTCGTACTTTATCTTGATTTTAACAGTTTTTTAATTGAAAAATAACACTTTTGGACACACCTATTGCTGTCGCAACTCCATTGGCCCTTTGTTCTGCCTCAATCCTCTAAGTTATTCGGCCACGATCATACGCTCTCAAATAGTAGCTTACAGACATTCTACGACCATTATTTACTGCGAATCTAAATAACACGCAAAATTTACAATAAATTTTACCATCAAGCTTTGCTGATTTCACTTTTGAATGAACCGCTGGTGAGGTACTATCATTCATACAAATGACTTGCACAGCAGCATCCTTTTCATTAGGTATTTTGTGACTGCAAACCTGTTGGGGGCGCTGAATGGCCATAACCTGTTGTTCCCTAGCAATTGTCAAGCAGTATATAATTTAGTGAATTATTGAGTTTACGCCACAACATTGACCAGTGGATTACTCGCAGAGAAGGGTCATAAGTGCGTTAGTGAAACGGGTCTGAAACTGCATGATCTACTGATCTTCAGGATACAATGGTATTCAGAATTAAAGGAAAAAACATACAGGATAAGACAATACCTTCAATTTTGAGCAGCAGTCTATGAATGCAGAAATTAGTTCAGAAAAAAAATAATCATTAGATGCAGTATTATTTGTATCAATTTCCTTAAGCTACGTTTATTATACTCATTATTTTTTATCGGTATGATTAAATTTTAATTATAATTAAGCGATTAATCGGCATTAAAATTCATACTAATATTCACAAATTCAAAATTCTAGAAGAATTTATTATTTTTCATTTTTCCATATTGGACATTTAATTTCTGTTATCGTACATGAACGTGCCTTGTATATTTATATTCTTTCATAATTTTTGATGATGCTTTTAGTGTTTTTTCTTACAATACGTCATTATTGTGAATATTATTGCAATATTCCATTATATTATGGTTAAAAGTCAAAAGATGTACACTCCATATAATTTATAGTGATAGGAATTACTACACATGACCCTAAAAATTATATGAACTGCACTCTGATTTCGTAGATCTCTAAAAGATAGCATATACATTTATTGTTCTCGTGGAGTATCCCATACTTTCGTTATCTTCATGGAGCATCTTATTTTATGTAAGATATTATTACCCTTCACAGGGATTGCTTGAGCTTATTTGTACGTGGGTGTCGAAAATTATCAACTAAAAAAAATTATTTTATGTTGCCCTCATGGAGCACCCTAATGTTATATTGGCTGCGTGAAACACCATAAAAATTATATGAAATGCACTCTGATTTCGTAGGTCTCTAAAAGATAGCATATGTTTTATCGTTCTCATGGAGTACCCTATACTTTCGTTATCGTTATGGAGAATCTTATTTTATGTGGCCCTCATGGAGTACCCTATACTTTCGTTATCGTTATGGAGCATTTTATTTTATGTTGCCCTCATGGAGTACCCTATACTTTCGTTATCGTTATGGAGCATCTTATTTTATGTCGCCCTCATGGAGTACCCTATACTTTCGTTATCGTTATGGAGCATCTTATTTTATGTTGCCCTCATGGAGTACCCTATGATGTTGGCAGCGTGGAACACCCTAATTGTTTTAGAATAAACAGCATACTCGTACTTGTTACAACAGACACTCTTCCATGAGCGATAGCCATATTTGTATATTACTATCTAATTAATCCAGAAATCGAATATATAAATACTATTAAAGAATATTGCAATTATAATTAGAGTTATATCGAGAAAATGTTTTTTTTTTATATATATTTTATTACTGAAATGTAGTTACAGAAAATACTAATTTTATTTTATGACTTCTTAGTATACCAAGCTAAAAGTCCGTCAACGGAAAAGCAGGGACTAAATTCATGCCACTTTCAAACTTAGGATGACTCAACTGTGGGGGAAAAATATGTCGCTATTTTTGCTTTTTATAACGTATGAAAGGTAACGTCCTAATCGATCAATTGCGAGTGCTCTTGTTTAAGTCCAATCTGTAATCAGATCAATATCCAGCTTTTGTTATCATATAATAAATATTTTGCAGATTTATTTCTGTATATTCTGTGTTTGATATTTATATGGAGCATTCAAAAGGAAAGAAATAACAAAAAACGCGGAATTTAAACAATTATAACAGAAAATAATATAAGTAGGAAACCGGACTAAATTTCTGTCACTTTCACAAGTTTATCATTTTGTGTAACCCGATATATTATTTTTAATTTGAAAAGGGAAATATTGAGTTTCGGGAAGATTAGTAAACATTTATAGGAAGTGTAAGCTTTTGCCCCCTGAATAGAAACTTCTTCCGCTTTAAAACGGATGGTTTGAGGGGAAGCGTTCTTTTAGGGGCAGAGAGCTTTGGCCATGAAAAAAAATTATGAAAAAATCCAGTTTTATATTTAACATACTTTCACCTCTTAACGAAACTTAAATCGAATAAATAATTATAGTATTTATACATAATATTATATATATAAGACTACAAACATAGACACGATCAAGTAGCGAAAATAGTCCACCAGAAATTGGCAGCGAATGCTGGCTTTCTGACAGAAAAATGCCCGTACTACAAATATGAGCCAGAGACCGTGCATGAGAACGAAACACACAAGCTTTACTGGGATAGAGCAATCATAACAGACAAGACAGTCCCACATAACCGTCCTGACATAACCCTCGTCGATAAATCGAATAAGACCACGTACTTAATCGACATAGCAGTACCCAACACCAATAACATACAGACAACCTACACAACGAAAATCACCAAGTACCAAGATCTCAGACATGAAGTACGAGATATATGGAGTATGGAAAAGATCTTCATCATCCCGTTAGTCATCTCAGCAACAGGGATAGTACCAAAAACGCTTGCGACGAATTTGGAGATACTCAACATTGACCCAAACACCTACATTGAAATACAAAAAGCCACAATCCTAAACACGTGTCACATTGTCAGGAAGTTTCTAGACATGGCACATTAAGAAGTGATGTAAAAAGAGGCTTGGGAACATGGCGCTCTGCCCGTCCCAAAGCCTGTTACCGC
>QLNU02015360.1:264196188-264206821 GCA_006491805.2 Dysdera silvatica | reverse complement strand
CAGATCTAAGTGCTCAAGAACAGTAACGTTTTCAGAGCATGCAGTCAGATAGTGGGGAAGATGTTCATATCAGCATATTTAGAATAGAATTTGATGAGTCCTAAGATGAATTTTTTTTAAATCACTGTTGCACTGCAAATCAATAAAACTAAACCTAATTCCCATATACGCTAGAAAACTAAAGTAAAACACGACTTAGGGAAAAATAGAGTGTTACTTTAGTTCTTTAGTGTTTTAAGATATTTATTACGAAATATGAAAATGCCAACAGAATAAAATACATATATTTCAGTCTCAAAGAGAGCAGAGACGTCATTTTTGTGTGAAACAATTTGTATTTTTTCATGAGCTGACGGGTCCGCGGGCCGCGGGTTGAAGACCCCTGTCTTAGGTAATTAGAAAGTGCCTACAAAAATTGCGTGGATCCCCTAAAGACTCACCTAATTGGTATGCTCATTTTACTGTTATTTCTACTAGGTTTATTTCTATTTCATGTCAATATTTTTTATTTCTACCTATGTTCCTACCATCCTGTTTCTTATTGTAACCTTATTATATTCCTTCTTATATTTTATTTAAAATACACACACACACGCATATATATACATCAAGGACATTGACGTGAAGAAAATATTGGGGCCCTGAATTCAAGAATCTGCATGTAAATCATGTTAACCAATTAGAGATAAGAAACACATTAATAATAACACTATATTTTATACCTTATGTCGTTTTTCCTCTAGAATATTCTGTATTTCTGTATTTGATATTCATAAATTTCAGGAGGTCATTTTTATGAGATTCGTGGCTCATAGAGGTGGTGTCCCTGATATATATATGCACATAATGAGCCTCTGTTAATATTTTCCGTTTACTCATAATTTTATATTAATATTTATTAACTTATATTGTACAAATACATGTAAAATCCGATAGCGTTTATAGTCTAGGTACACTTACGAAAACTACTGTAGAGTATCGAAGTGAAATTGACGGAACCGATCACTTCAGGTAACGATTGAAATGACAAGGATGAAAGAGACAAGAGAAGTAATACCAGATATAACTCCTTCTCCATACATTCTTAAACATTTGTTTTGTCTTACGGTGCAATCCCAACTAAGTAAGGCCATGCTTAGAGGCGGCCTTAGATAAGGCAAGTCAGGCGACCGCCTAGGTCCTCGCGCAATATAGTTGCATTAATATTTCTAAATTTTGAAAATTTGTATGCGAAAATTTAAATATTTTCCACATTAAAAAATAAATAAAAAAATAACTTTACTAGTAACAATTTCAAATAATGTAAAATTTCTCTATTTAAATGAAAGTAGGGAATTACTACAAAATATTATATTTCTGCAACAAAAATTGAAGTTTAATTTATTGCCTGCGAATGAGAAGGGAGTCTGACAGAGTTAACGCGAAAAGGCAGAAAGAATTGTAAATAGGGTGGGCATGTGGTTAAAAAGGAGGAAATTTTTTATGGAATAATTTCCATACTGTCATTAAAGTATGTTAAAGTATATTAAAGCATATTTTTCTCGTGGACATTTCTCTCTTTCAATCACTATGTTTGACAGCCAATGCTTAGACCTTATGTTGATGTTCAGCGTTGTGTTAAAGTGGGCAGCTCGAGTTGGTCAGATTTCCATTTTGACTTGATGTTGCGCAGGCAGATTTCACAATCTAGGATGAATGTACTTAATATTGAATAAATTTACTAATTTATCAATGTCCTTTTTAATTATAAAATTATCTCTCTTCATAATTGCATTCTATCAATGATCACACCATGTATTTGATTTTGTCTTATATATATATTTCGTGTATTTATTTTGTATATAATCTGTGTTTGCCTAAAATAAAGTTAATGAATGAATGAATGAATGAATGAGTGTGAGTCTTTATAGTTACAGCACGCTTGGATTAATTTAGTTATTTTTGAATTTTGAAATAACTTCAGCGGATGAAGAAAAAGTGTTAGGTATTACCTATCCTGTTTATTAAGACCTACGTGTAAAGGTAATTTATTTGGAGAAATCATTAAACTATCGGTTCCATCTCAAATTACCTAACAAGTTATACAAGGTGTCTCAGCACCAGGGTTACAAACTTCAAGGGGTCATAGTACTCATCAAGGTGAACGATAATTGTCATAGAATCTAAAGTCGCAAACCACCCACAGCGCCAGTTCTAAAATCGTCCAGCATGCACAAATATTTACAACCAGTGCATGAGAAGCGCAATATGCGTTGTCCTAATCAACTATGCACTTGATCAGCTGACCTGAGTAGTATCTGGCGCTCTTCACGCACTATTTGTAAATATTTGTGAATGCTGGACGGTTTTAGAACTGGTGCTGTGGGTGGTTTGAGACCTTAGGTTCTATGACAAATATCGTTCACCTAGATTAGTACTATGAACCCTTGATGTTTGTAACCCTGTATACGTATAAAGTAAACATACAGCATGAAGTAACTGCGCACAAGTTTAGGTATGAATAAGCCGAGAATGAATGGGACGAGAATATCGTGATTTGCGCAATAATTTAGGTATGAAGCCCAAATAAATCTGCAAAAGTAAGTCACAGTGTTCAAATCAAATAATACTATATTCTGCTACAAACACATTGATTAACTATGATGAATATTAAATATATATTTCATTTTCTTTTATTAATTTGTTTCTCTCCACCCTCTCCCTCTCCTCTCAATCAAAATCATTTAGAAGAGCTTTCAAATAGAGTAGGGCCCACTTATAACGAGCATGCATTTAGCGAGTTTCCGGATTCGGCGAGGAAAACATAGATTTGGCTTTATATAATGATTAAATACAATGGACTTCAGTGGTTTTTAATGAACAAGGTTTTTGCGGGTCGAATTTGGCGAGCATTTTCTTTGGTTCCAAGTTCCCCATTGTATAAGGGGTCTCCTTGTATAGGGCCTCGGCAGCACACCGTGTCTTGGGCCTCACAAACTCTGGGGCCACCTCTGGCTATCTAGCAGGGTCTAGAGTTCCGTGGACTCAGAATCTCTGTTGCCTAGAGAACAAACAAAACCGCGGACTACGGTTGGCAGAAAAACGGTACGCGCCGTTCTACGGTACCACTTGTTTGTTTGTTTGTGGTTTTACGGCTCAAGGACTACAATGGTCATGCTGTGCCAGGACCTACTGTTTCCCGAAGAATCTGAACCTCTTAAAGCCTAGGGAACGAAACCTCGGACTAAAGTGAGCAGTGCGATCTTTTTATGTGATCTTTGAGTAAGCGTTCTTTGCACCGTTGGGAGTCGAACCCGAGTTAACGGCGCACTAGGCGAACGCGTTACCACACTGCGCCACCTCAGAGCCTCTAAGGTACCACTGGGATTGAATCTGGGTTAACGGTACGACAGAGGAACGCCTTACCATCAAACCACAATAGGTTTATTCTTAAACGATTAATGCAGCATTGAAATGTCAGATATATAAAATATATAAAAAATAGAATAAATATAGAAAACAGACAATATAGAAAGAAAAAAATGATCACAATAAACAAGAATTTATCTCTACCTCCATTTTCTTATAGTTTGTTTCTCTTATACGACATAAATAAATAAATAAATAAATAAATAAATAAATAAATAAATAAATAAATAAATAAATAAATAGACAAAATAAAATACAAGGAAGGACACCCAAATACGTATGCGTCAGTGAAAGGAACGTGGCTGCAGTTCGTGTCATTTACCAAGTCCGTTTCTGCATCGCAGCCCGTTAAGACACATGCAGCGTTTTTCTGCCCTTAAGTCTTTATAAAAGTTGCAAAACAGGGGACTCGAGTAATAAAACCGGGGGCTTTGCATAAGCGAATAGCACGGGCTCTTTATTCAAACCTTCCCTCCAAAAAACAAGTTGGTGACTTGGAGTTAGCACTCTATCCTGCTCCTCTAAACAGTTACTCTCTTCGCCATCCGAAAAGAGCCCTAAAAAAAGATGTAAAAATTCCGTTTCGACTTTTAAATTGTTAATGTAGGGTGGAAACGGTGGGGAAAAAGAGCTTTTAGAAACTCGTCGCTTGGGAGGAGGGAAGCCTCGGTTCCTTCCTCTAATGATACTGTGGTTATTGCCAAAACATGCGGCGGACGCCCAAAATGCAGATCGCCTAGGGTTGTTGCCGAAGAAAAAATCAAATTCCGAAAAGAACAAAAAATACCTGCGCGCCAAAGTTTATGCAATTGATCCTGAAAGTGACTACATCTGATATTTGATGTGTCATGTGAAAAGATAAGAGTTAGGTAAAAATTAATTAGCCTAAATAAAAGACGAAATAATTAGGACTATGATATGTGGATTTCATTTTTTAATCAAGTGAAGAGAATTAGGCCAAACTGCGTTTAAAGAGCTTCGTTGGCGTGAGATCCGATATTATATTAATATTTCGATGACTATTTTTAAAATATTTTTTGCATATCTAACTCCCAAGATAAATAAGATCTTGTGACACAAATTCAAACAGTTGTCTTCTTGTCTCTTTCCAAAGCATCCAACTCCCGCTGGTCGAGCCAAACCGGCCAAAATCAGCCAAATCTGGCGTTGGCGTATACTTGGAAAAGATCGGATGAGATATATAAGTTAGAGGAATTGGCGCCTTGGCTTTCGGGCTCTTTGAAAGGGGGCTCCTATGGGACAGGCGCAAAACGTTTTACGAATGCATGAATTTAAGCGTGTCCTATTTCCATAATGTCGGAGACGGTACCTGCGACCATTAAAGTTTCCCTATACTTATATGAGAAGAACAAGAGCGAGTTTTCATAGCGACCTAACAATTCTTCTGAACTCGAGATAATGCAAAAAGCTTCAAATAGTCTGAATATTCTATGAGTGCACGCCATTTTCGGCTGCTCTGCCAGGACCGGGAAGAGAGGAGGCAAGAATTGAAGGGAAAAAGTAATTTCACTGGGCGGGAAGGGGGTGTGCATTACCAGAAGGGAAATTTAAAATACACTTTTTGGAACGTTATTACGAGGCGGACTCTTGGGAATAGGCTAAATTGTTGAAGAATAGGTCCGCCTTTTTCTTTTTGTTTACTGTGGTCATAGAGGCAAGGGGGTAAACAAATTCACGCATGCGCAGAAGGGTGGTATAATGAGAGAGCCCTCTTTCACTTTCTCTCAAAAAAAAAAGAAGTGAGCATTCTATAATTCTATTAGCGATGATAACTTTAACGTAACGTGCAGAAACTTAACATCCACTCGGAAAGAAGTACACGGAACAATCATTAAGTTACAAGTTTGATCAGAGCGCATTGCAGTTCACATTCGTAACTACTTGTTCTAACAGCACAATTACGTTAAGACTTTGAATAATATGTTTGGCCTAATTATGTATTGACCATCGAAGGGGAGGGGAAATCCAGAAATTACAATTCTTAATGTTTCGTTCGGTCCTTACCATTAAGCAAACGCAGTGTTTCTGCTGAACTGTTCCTCAGTGCTTCTTCGTATTGGGCTCGTTTCTTGACTTCGCATTCCAGCTGTTCTTGGACTCGTCTTCGATTTCGCTTTTCTTTCTTCAGCCTCTTCTGGTACAGAACTGGAAGACAGAACAAAAACTTTAGTTTCATAAGTATAATAGAAAACTTAATACATATGGTAAATATGCTAAATATTGTATACATGGCGCATGCGAGACACATAACACATATGATATATGTGTGTCGCATACATGTTATACAGATGGAGCATATGATATAAATTTCTCATATGATACATGTTATACACATGGAGCATATTATGTAAATTGATCATATGATATATTTGAATCATGTTATATATATGATACATGTGGCTCACGTGATACATATGGATTATATTATAAATGATACACATGGAGAAAATGATATACATTGCGCATATAATATATGTGACACACATGGCGAATATGATATATGTGACACACATGGCGAATATGATATATGTGCTACACAAGGCGAATATGATGCATATAATATATATATGGAATATTCCATATGCTTCAATTACATTTAGAACCAAAATTAATGAAATATATTCTTCCAATTCTAGGTATCCAATCCGCACAAAAGGGGTATTCATCAATTGCTACAAACATTCCGTTGTAATTGAAATATGTACACTTGGAAACACACATGCATTCGACCTTAGCCAAATAATTGTGGAGAAACAAAAGAAGGCCGCAAGCAAATACATAAAATCTGAGCTCTATTCGTCTTCAAACGAACCATGACGAAGCTTTACAAAGAAAATAAATTAATGAAGTCAAGATTATGCTGATGCAAATGAAAATATAATATGTCGACTGATAAAATTACGCCCCTTTTAAAATCATCAATTGGTTCCCCGCAGTCTTGGCAAATAACATGCGCGTGATTTGAAAAATAATATCAGCACTATGCTCTTTCATAATCATATAATCAGTTTCAATATTAACAACACGTATTTGCTACTATATTACTGTTCATTTTTGCTGTGGCCGCAGTTGAAGAAAACCATTATTCCAGAGACAATGCTGGCCACAATAAAATGCCACAATTGTGTCTAAGAGTTCTCGGGATATTCCTTAAAAAGTATAGCGAAAACGGACTTTTTTTTTCTTTTTCCCGGAAGAGAAGTATTTTATGATTTAAAGCTACTCTCCGGATTTTGCTCAGCTTTGGAATAAGATGCCAATGGGAAATGACAGTTCTGGAGATAATTCAATCCGGAAAAGTGCGCCCGGATTCATATTTTCTTTACCGAACAACACAATAGAATTGGAAATTCAGGTTTTCGGTTTATTCTTTGTTTCTTTTTCCTCCTCTTCTGACTGCTATGATACTATTTTGATGGATCGCTCTCTTCTTCTCGAACAATTGATACGTACGTAGCCACTTTTCTATTCAATCATTTAGAGGGAGACGTAGAAACTGCATATTATCAATGGCTCCGGAACTATGACAACTACGGAAGTGGATTTGCTGAAGAAGGATTTCACGTCCGCTGAAGAAGGATTTCACGTCCGCAGAACAAACAAAGCATGTAGCGCGCCGTTTAATTTAAAGGCACATCGAGGGCAGTGAAACTTTAAAAAATGATGACGTAGAAAAATAGAGCTTTGAAAAGGCGAGAAATACAAGCATTTGTTTGTGCCTAACTTGTGTGGAATGCACCAAATATATCTCCTTTTACATAAAGCCGTCTAGAGAATCAATTTCAATTTTCAATATATTCTTTTTGTCTGATTTCAAAGACCCGATCAAACAAATGTATTTCTGAAGCTATAGTCACTTTCTTAATAATTGTAACTGCTAATTTAATAGAAAATTTTAAAAAGATGTGTGTTTGTTTATAACACTTCGTTGAAGAGTATTTATTTACGTCGAAGTGACATTTTTTGACAGCACCCATGCCACGCTGGAAACGTTAGTTTCTAAAATATATTAAGATGATTTCTGGTACAATTAGAATTTGAAAGAGATCAACTAAAAAAGGCACTGTCGTAATCAGGGGTTTGTAACCTACCACTGCGATGAAATTTTGTATATATACATATAAATATATGAAGTTGTAGCTCTGTAACTCCCAATTTTAAGTCTGTACCTTCCTCGTGAACTTTCTGCTTACGCCTATCAGAATGGGCTTGTCGCGGGCTTCAAATAACCGCCCGGTTGACGTATAGATTATTTTGAGTCGACCGAATCCACATTCGAATACAGGCAAAATATGGATGTGTGTGAACGCGCTGTTTGTTTGTTTTTTGGTTTTACGGCTCAAAGACTACAGTGGTCATGCTGCGCCGGGACCTACTGTTTTCCGAGGAATCCGAACCTCTTAAGGCCTGGGGAACCAAACCCCGGACTACAGTGAGCAGTGCGATCTTTTATGAGATCTCTGAGTAAGCGTTCTTTTTGCACTGCTGGGAGTCGAACCCGGATTAGCCGCGCAATAGGAGAACGCGTTACCACACTGCGCCACCGCAGGCATTAGGCATGTTGTAGCCAAAGTACTCTAAGGCAGGAGGGTCTTCAATCCGCGGCCCTCCGACATGTTTTATGTGGCCCCCCGGCTCACGAAAAAATGCAAATTATTTCACACAAAAATAACGTCCCTGCTCCCTTGGAGTCTGAAATCTATATATTTTATTCTGTTGTCATTTTCACATTTCGTAATAAATATCTTAAAACACTATAGGACTAAAGTAACTCGAGGTTTCCCCTCGATCGTGTTTTACTTTAGTTTTCTAGCGTATATGGGCACTAGGTGTAGTTTTATCGATTTGCAGTGCAACAGTGATTTTAAAACAAAAAATTGGGACTCGTCAAATTCTATTTTGAATATGGTGATAAGAACATCTTCCCAACCATTTGATTGCAAGCTTTGAAAACGTTGCTACTTCTGGAGTACTTACAACTGCGCATAGGCTGACGTAGGAAGTTCACAGGGGTGTTAAAGGAGGCTCGCAATTGGTGGGATTACAAAGCTACAACTCCATATGTATATATACAAAATTTTATTGCAGTGGGAATTACAACACCTATTAACCCAACATCCCTGTGTACGTGGATGCGTCTGAAAATCGCTGTTTTCAAAAGTGAAGTTGATAAAAATCAAAGGACGAGAGCAACTGACGTCCATTTTAGAAATAAAACTTAATGTTGTAATATCAAAAATAAGACTTAATATTAACAGGATTATTGAAAATAAACGGTGACAAAAATCTCGCTATATGGTTTGATTTGGCTTTACACATTAATAATTAAAAGTATTTATGTTAAATATTTTTTTACTTTCAGACGTATTTTACGTTGTAATATATACAGTAGCGCTCGTAAGTATTTTGATAAACAGTTTTTGTTCAATTATTTTATTTACTCTATGTTTCATTCTATCTGAATACAAAATAAACTAATAGTAAATGAATATATATTTAAAAATATATAAAACAGCATTTATTTCAAAAATTATAATAATAGAAATTAGATTTAATCGAAATCTTGTGGATCATAAGTATTTTGACAAATGTTATTTTTATATACATAAAATGTTAAACACTGCTGTGTTCTCCTCAAATGGTTCTATCTATAGACAAGTTTTTGGCACTGCCATGGGATCTCCGGTCTCAAGTGTTGTAGCTAACTTGGTCATGGAGTCATTTGAGGAAACTGCTTTATCTTCACTGAATTTTAACATTAAATTCTGGAAAAGATACGTCGACGACACGTTTGTTGTACTTAAAACTAATACACTCCAAAGCTTCTTCCATTACCTTAATAACTTAAACTCACATATAAAATTCACATACGAAACAGAACAGAACAATAAACTCCCTTTCCTAGACGTTCTTGTACACAGATCTCACGATAACTCAATCTTCACCTCAGTTTACCGTAAACCCACACATACAGACAGATATCTCGATTTTAAATCGCATCATCCAACATGCCACAAAGCTTCCGTTGTTAAAACATTAAGTCTTAGAGCGAATTCTCACTGCAGTAATGAAACACTTTCAAACACAGAAACAAAACACATACACACGGCACTTAAAAATAATGGATACCCTAAACGATTCATTCTCAGAAACTGTAGACCCAATAGTACATCTTTAAACAATACATCTCACACCCGCATATCTATTCCATATATTCACGGCATTTCCGAAACAATCTCTCGCATCCTTAAAGAGGCAAATATCAAAACATTCTATTCCCCTGTCACAACACTTCGCAAACAACTTACAAAAGTTAAAGACCCAGTTCCACCAGAAGATCTCACAGGCGCCATATACCAAATACCATGCAAAGACTGCAACAAACATTACATAGGACAAACAAAAAGAATGATCAAAACAAGAAGAAAAGAACACAAACAAGCACTCGCGAAAGGAGACATAGCCTCACGTCTGGCAGAACACGCTTTACAACACGGACACGAACCCGACTGGGACTCAACAAAAATACTACACCGTCACATCACAAACAAGAATAGTAGACTCTTCTTAGAATCTTGGGAAACTTACAAACTACACGGGAAAGCCATTAATACATCACAACCACTTCCAGAAACTTATAAACAACTCTTACTCTGAAATGTATGAGACATCCCCAAATTAGGTAACCCGCAGTGTGGGTTTCTCATTGGTCCCTATTGGGGTTCTTCCATGATTCTATTGGAGGCCTCCCATTGGTTCTCATTGGGTTTTCCCATTCTGCGGGACTACTCTGATGAAGGGTTTTCCAGAAATTTCAAGTATAAAAAAGAGACAGAAACATAACATCGTCATTACTCCTGATGAAGGACTGCTGCTGATGCGTCCGAAAGCTTGAGTGATCTTTTTCATTGCTATTTTACCAGTGTTTAACCTTTTTATGTAATTTCCTCCCTGGTACCCTGTATTTTATTTCTAACTTAATTTTCAGTCTTGTTTTGACTGATAACTTAAAAGTAAAAAACACTCTTGTGTTTAATATTTGGTTGGATAGCCACTGGAATCAATAACAGCCGTGCATCTTTTCGGCGTTGTGCCGATTAAACGTACAATGCGCTCTTGAGGAATATTTCTTCGCTCTCGGCGCAATGTATCAAAAAAGTGTCCTTATTTTTGTAGTTTTGGTGTCTGACACGTTTTTCTAGTT
>QLNU02015360.1:264160100-264174993 GCA_006491805.2 Dysdera silvatica | reverse complement strand
GTATTTATGGTTCTAAATTTTGACACCGTTTGGCTATTTTAGTGGCGATTTTTACTTCGTACTTTTACTCTGTATTGTGTATTGGAGTCATGGTGTACTTTAGTGTGTACTTTATTTCGATGTATCTTTGTGTGTGTTTGTATGCATTCAAACAATGTGCTTTTACTTCATATGTTGTATTTTACTTTTAATTTTGTGCAATTTCTCAATATTTGGTTGTTTTTAGATAATAATTTTATATCTCTTTTCAATTCATCAATTTCGATCGTGTCGCGCCTGTATACTTATTGGGTGGTCGTGAATAATCCATCCAATATTTCGATTTTTTCTCAATTACTCATCAAGTCACATAATCTGTTTTATGGTACTCTATTGTAAAGATTTTGTGTCCTGATGAATTAAATAATAATAATAATACAATTGCCGCTCTCTTTGTAAAAAGTCGCCCCCGCAGAGACAGTTTACGACGGATGTAACAGAGTTATTGTTTACAAAGAGCGTATGGAACAAAAGTAACCAAATCATTTATTTATGGCGAGAAAGAATTGTTATTTTGCGATTTCTTACCTTGTTCTCTGTCGTCATCGTCATCATCTTCACTGTCATTATCGTCATCATCGGGCCCGTCATTGTAAGCGTTTTCACTTCCGCTCTGATCGGCTCCTCCAGCTCCGCCACCCCCTGCACCGCCGCCACCGACATTGGTGCTCCCACCGATGTTGGTCGGGCCGTTGGTGCCGTTGTTGGAAGGTCTACTCGAGTGTTGGGATAGGTTGAGAACGGGGCTGTGACCGTTGGCCGACGCTCCTGCAAGAAGCCAGAAGTAGCCTAAGATAGGCCACCATAGAAAGAGAGATGTCATTAACACGCCACGTCACATCTAAAGACTGCTTTTTCATTTTCTTTGGTAAAATTTGCTTTAGGCTGGCGAGACTTAGTGGACGTGTTTCAACGATACACTTCCGAAAACACGCCAATTTATCATCATGCAAAAATGTCCTTTGTTTCGTCCTCGAAGCTTCTAACAAATGGCTTATCTAACAAATTTGGTAAATCAAACGTTAGTAATTTTCGTATTGCCATTTAATTCCCTCGTTCAGAAACTCTGCTCAATTTCCACCCACACCTGCCAGTATGCGACCCAGCGTTATTTACTAAGATTACGGCATGGCTGAAAGCTCATTAGTGTAGCATATCGAACCGAACTTAAAATGATAATGAATTGCTGTGTTCGCTTCCCCTTCGAAGGTATGCTAGGCAAGGATGCACGATTTTAGAATCTTTCTCAAAATAAGGTCGTGCTTCGACATGACGTTCACTAAGCCTTTCATGCGCTTTTCTACAACACAAAAATAAAATCTGATCAGTTTCTTTTAAGAAAAATTGACACCAAAAAGTGACGAGAAAACAGACCAATAAAATAGCAAGTGAAAAGCAGTCGAAAGATGCAGACAAAAGAAACACATTTAGAAGCGATGCAAGAAGCTCTAAAGCACACAGACAGCGAACAGATTAAGCCGGCGAATACTCATTTTATGAAATGGACATGTAGGGAATGAAAATGAGTATATATTACCATTAAGGAATGCCTGGTCCTTCATCCGGTGGCTGTCAAAGCCATACAGTCTGTCTTTGGAATCAATGACATCACTTCTGTCATCGCGTATCCTGTAATAGACAAAATTTTATGTCAAATTTCAAAACCATCAACAATATATTTTATAATGTTCACAGGTAAGTTGTGGGTTACAGATCGTTTTTCAAGCACCAATTTCCACATATTTCCAGGCTGAGTGGAAGAGCGTGACGAGCGCGGAGTTTATTTATTTAACGTGTCGGAGGAGATAGTAGTGTCATTGTGCGTACCCACGACTTAGTACACAGACGTGAAACAATACACAATATTTATGATGGGGCTTAACGTTGTTCTGCGTCAACGACTACCTACCAGTTTCTTTACAGCCAGCGACTCGTGAAGATTCAACAGCCCGTGTCTCAGAATCGATTAAGACACCAACAACAGAACGCTCACCGGCAGGTTTATCGTCGTAGCATTCGAATCTTCCGTGGATTTCAAGCACTTAAAGACATCCTTCCTCTGTGCAAATGACAAGAATTGAAATTTTGCAAATCAATCACATACGGTGAAGTCGTCCTCAGAAAGCACCTTATCTCCCACGATTCAAATTTGAGACCAGAGGCAAAGCATCGCGAGGGATTCTGATATCGTCACCCTTCGGGGTAACACGTTGTGTAAGTTTAAACCTCACTTCAGCTCCTACTCCCGGGATTCAAGACACCCCAGGGCCCCCCATCACCGAGACTTGCAATCGAAGGCCTCAGGGCACAAATATTTCCTGATATTTGCGGGGGTTTTCCTGACTTTTCGCATTTCTTTCACCCCCGTTGATTACATCCCTTGCATTTCCTAATGACAGTTCTCCGCCCCCTACCCACCCCTTTTAAAATCTTATTTGATTAAAAAATCAATGCCCCAAAAATTTCGCCTCCCAATTTTTTATTATTTTTATTGAAAAGAAGAAACCTTTTCCCCAACTTTCTCATTAACTTCACAGTTTCTCACTCTCTTTCTCTCACACTCCCGCTCCCCCCACACACCCATCAACCTCCTAATTTCGGGTAAAATTTTTATCCCGCGTTTTTATTTCCTAACTCAGTTCTGAGAAACCCATTGAATATGGAAATATGTACTTTTCAAGCCTTTGTTAAAAAGCGTGTTGGTATTGCGCTGAGGAACATGAAATTTACATGTTCGTCGAGGGGCTGTATACAGTGGCTTCCTCCCCTCCCCTCCCCTTTTTTTTTTCATGTGCCCGCCGCTTGCATGCGGTTTGCAGTTATTTGACTATTGGTACAGGGAGTGCGGTTTCACCTCTCCCTTTTTTTTTTTTTTTAGCCCAATGAAGGGGAGGGGTGGGGGAGAAAAGAGACCAAATCTCGTCTCGGTTTTAGGCGCAGAATGGCAATTAGTGTCTCGTGGAGGCAGGATGCTACGGACGCCCAAAGTTTTAGCATATTCCCAATAATGCTAAAGTGATGATTTAGTGGGAGGGAGGTTGTGGAAATAGCGAGCGCTGCATTTTATGTCTGAGTGAAGAAATGGAAAATTTTGCGATAACGACGACCCCAATGGGTATACGGTGGATTGTAATTTCCCCCCAAAAAGAATAGGCTTATTACGACTCCACCATAAGCCGTTGTGCTCTGCATTCGATGACAGCCAAACGGGCTAAAATTATAGACATAAAAAGGATATGAAATTTTGATACTGAGTGTTCCATGCTGTAACCTTCATCTAATAAAAGACTGCTCCTATCTCGCGAAATTGTCTGAAGTAATCACCCATTCGGATTTTAGTGTTTTGGGATATTTAGTGAGGATTTTTACACGAAATGTACTAGAAATGTTTTCGCAATTAAACAGCAGCCCGTAAAACGGGAAAGAAAGGGACGAAACGATTTTATTTCCTCACCCATGACGTGACTCCCTTTTGAATCAATCTGTTTCCTTTAAAATTCGGAAGCATTTAAAGTGTGAAATTCAATAAAAAGTAGGCCACTCAGATTTAAAGTATCTTTGGAACATTCTTAACGTCCAAAAGACTGGCCTGTGCGCCATCTGGGACGAAATCGATGACTTATCCTGGCCTCTGAGCTAGAATATATTTCAAACAGCCAAGCTTACAGAGATTCGAAACGAGTCCAGTGGTCTGGAAGGCGGCTTGGATGTGATAACTATTGGACCCACGAGGTACAAATTAGTTTTTATAATTTTTGAACAATTCATAGATCACGACTTACTTACGAGTTTTTTAGTCAGTGGAGTAGACAAGTTGCCTTGGGGGATTTTCTCGTTGATCATTAATATAGGGCTCTTTATTATGTCCGTCTAGGGACTGCCCTAGGTCTCCGGTGTCTTAGGTTTGAGACATTTCGGAAACTGCGTTGATTCATCAAGTGAGTTTTATATATTACACTTATGTGTAGATCATTTTAGGCTCATGCTAGCAAAGAGAAATTGACATAGCGCACGGAAATTCGAAATTTTTTATGAATCAAACCAAAGCACTTTTAATAAATGCATATACAAATAATGAAATAGCGTCCGGTATTTCAAAGTTACTGCTCTAATGTATTAAAAAGTCGACTTGCCTGACCTTGAAAGTTGGGATCGAGGAAGCTCAATGTTTTTGACCGTTACAGCGTTCATGAAATAACCGTGGCGCAGTATAGCCCAGATGCTCTTGCGCCATAAAAAAGCCAAACAAACAAACAAACCGACATGAAATAACCCTGTCCAGGGTAACACATATCCAGGTGACACGACTTCCAATCGTGCCGTCCTTCATTCTAAACCTAATTTTATCTTAGTTTTTAAATAAACTCACTTGAATTTATATTTACGAGACCTCTCATAAAGAAAAGTACAAAATCTACGGTTTGGAAAATTTGGTGAGCGATGGATTCATCCCTTTCTCTCAGCTTCCACGCTCCCTGCCAATTTCAGTGTCTCTTTCTATTGCCTTGCAACTGATTGAGGTGCTACCGGAAAAAAGGGCTTCCCAAAAGTATTGTCGTGTGCGAGTTAAACTAGAGTAAAACAGGATCTCTGTCAGAAGTACAGATTGGAACATACATATTATTAAAGTCGAAAGAGACCATCCATCGTCCCGCTGCAAGAACACTATGGAGGGCTCTGGAATGTGTTTGACATTTATTAGGCCCTGTATTTGAGTCCCTTTAAGGTCGTTTTGTCACTAGCGCATTGACTGGCGGGAAAAATTTTCTATCGGCCGACGATTTCTTCGTGGCTTTTATTGACAGCAGTGTGATTGTGTGCTCGCTCCTCATCCCCTACCCATACTTACTCACCCCTGTCGAGTCGTTTACTTCTGTCACCGGTATCCCAAGGGGCATTTTAAAAAGTGCGCACTGCTTATTTAACGGCAAAGATACTTCAAACGAAATATTGATTTACTGTTCCTTTATGAGATCGTAAAATTTATCGTTAATGAAACGTTATTGAGTACAATCACGTATGAACGTCTTATTTTTAGTTTTACTCCTGAAGGAACTCGTTTTAATGATTATTTTTTTTATTTATTTATTTACTATTATTATTTTTTTTATGACAGGGACTGTTTACAAGTTTAAATTTAGACAATAAGTGAGCTCTGCTCATCTCGGTTCAGGTTCGTTACAAACACGAACTCAAATATACATTCTGGAAAAGCGTTTCGGCTCTGTAAATTATTGCACATCAAATTTCATCAAGTTACGGATGTTTCAAGAACTGGCATAAGCAGGGGGCGGGGTGGGGTTATAAGTGAGGTGCAAAATTTGTATATGTAGATATGGATATACGGAGTTGCAGCCATAAGCGTAGAGTTATATGAGCCTATAGGGCTCGAGCCCCCAATAATCTGAAATAAAGTGCGATTTTACATATACTGTAATGTATAAATGTGCATAAAATGTGCTTGCCCCTGCTCCTTCAATAATTTTTAAAACTCTACGTTGAAGGTAGTTGCTACGTAACCCCCTTCATTATAAACCTGCAACTGCCCCTTATGAATTTGCTACGTACGCAAATGACTTCAAGGTATGAAAATTCTTACATTAAGCCACCAGTGTACATAGGGGAGGGGTTGAAACCCCCCATTGCGATGAAATTTTGTATATATATATACATGTGAATATAGGTGGAGTTGTAGCTCTGTGACCCTCCATTGTGAGCCTGTACTCCCATTTATGAACTTTCCGTGTACGCCTATGAATTAAGTTATTAAAATTGCTGCTGATCAAGAAAGCACATTTCAGTTACAAAATGCTCACATTTGAGATGATGTTATGTACATTTCATGTCTGAAAGTTTATATGACTGCATTCTACATATAAAAGACATGAGGAAGCTTGCGCGTCTGAAAATAACATATGGTAAATTATTTTTCCATATGACGAAATTTCAATTTGATGTAACCGTAGTATTTTTATTTCCTGGGGTATTCATTACACATGCTATCGAAATAATCATTTGAAAGTAAATAAAATGCTGCAGAAGTTTCTCTTAAAAAGAAGATTCTGACGGCATTGAGATTCACGCCAATAACTAATAATAATAATTGTAACATCAAAATATAGGATGTATTTATAGGCTTCGAAAAATTATTGAGGGTAAAAAATACAAAAGCGTTATTACGTTAAATAACATCTAAGTTGATAATAATTTAAGGTAAAATTTAAACAAAATGCGCGTTTCATATGCGTAAATGAAAATGACGTATGAAACTGATTACATGAAAATGACAAGGTGAAACACAATCATATGAGAGTTCCCACATGATAATGATCACAAAACCAATCATATTTCCTAAACGACCTTTTCAAAACGTGGCTGATTTTTGCAATATTTTTATTATATTTTTAATTATAGGCCATGCAGTGAAGAAAATAATTCTGAATACAGGGATTTTAACCACATGTAGAAAAGGTTTTTGTGGATGGCCCCTACTGTCATTTTCGCAGGTAAGTTTCTCTTTTGCTGCGACGAAGTAGTCTCACTGATGTTAGGCAGTCAATTACAGGAAGACGGTGTATCAATTGTATGAGGGGAGGGTCTAGTCGGATATTGACATGAGTCGGGATTTTCCTTAACTGCTGGAGGACAATATGCAACGGACATTGAAAATGACAGAAGACATTATTCGACGGTACACTGGGTCGCGTAACATTATCAGACTCAATACCAACCGGCTAATTTTACTGTAATGGACAACTGTCATTTTTGATGAAAACTCCTTTGTAAAGAACATACGAGCGTGTGCGAATCAGGGAACCATATACAACACATGCATAGGGAAAACCGACATGATTTCATGAATCCTTAGGAAAAAATGGATCTTCTCATGCAGTGATTGGGGAAAAATGCTATCGATTTATGTCTTAGAGTTAAGTGTCAAGGATTTCGGGAAAACACAATTCCTTTTCGAAAATAAAACGTCCTAATTTTGAATGGAGGCGTATTGCAGGCAGTTACGAAAAATAACAACAAAAAGGGATTCCAGACTTCGCAAAAAAAGGGGAGAACCTTCTCGGATTTCCTTCTGAAAAGTCCATCTCAACACCACTTTCGAAAAATTAGTTTCATTTAGAAATAATTAGCCACATGATTTCACACTCCCTTCTTCCTTCCCCTTCGTAGAGGGGGAAAAAATGGAAAAAATCCCTCAAAAATCATCGGCGTAAAAATATAATATTTTAATTAAATCCGCTAGTAATTAAAGATGCAAATGAAGTAAGAGCGTACCTTTCGGCATGTGGCTATCAAAGTTAAGGTTTAAAAAAGTATATGGAAGAAGAGAAGAGAAATGGAGTAGGGGGAACGCACGGCTTAACGAAATAAAGGGAAATTGCCATTTCTCTGGCAACACCCACCCCCTGCTCTTGTCCCCTCCTTTAGAAAGCTGCTTTCTGGAAGCGTCAGGTTTCTTTCCCTACATTGTTCACATTTTTTGGAAATGGGGGAAAAGAGAGAAGAAGAAAGTAACTGAGAGGATCTCAAATCAAAACAAAAGCATAGTAGTGCTTTGGGTTTTTGTTTTCGGAAATTTGAAAAGGGGGCGGTAAGGGACGCTTCCCCCTTTTCGATATTTGATAAAGAAAAAAAAGGGGACTTACGTTGAGAGAGGAAAATTAAAAGTGCGAAATTAAAAGTTGGAAGACTGATTCTGCCACTTCGTACAGAGCAGTGTTGCCGTATTCGGGACTATAACCCACTCGTCGCTTTTTTTTTTTTATTATTATTATTTTTTCCCGTTATACTGTCATGAGGGAAAACACGCACTAATTAAATGATTGTTATTAAGACGATACTAATTCTCCTCCGTTATTAACATAAAACGTACTCATTTATTTTATTAAAAATATTAATAAAGCTTTCAATTAATTCCATATTTACTTTCCATGTTGGTTGCTGTTTTTTTTGAGTGAGATTTTTCTCAAATAGGAACGAAGTTTATTAAGATTTCTTCGACTTGGATCCTCGTAACCTCTCGAAATTTGATAATAATTTATTTTAAGCCTGAAATGGACGCGATATAGTGAAATTGACAACACAGAAAGAACAATGTTCAATCAATTTCGTATGGCCGACTTATGAAAATACCAGTAAAGCGTTTATAGATAATGAAGTATGTTAAAAGTGAAAACAAATAATTGTATATATATTTTGAATGCAAATAATATTAATTGATATATTAATATTTAAACTCTTTGTAAAAAACATTTATTTTAAAGCAAGGATATTGGCAGTATTATATAATAACTTTCTACTGTAGTCCAAGCAGAAATATTTGGTGTTATACGGGGATATAAGTGTTTATTACAATTAAAATATAAACATATTATTATTATTATTATTATTATTATTATATCTTTATTGTTATTATTACATATTTATCGTTATTTATTATATATTTATTGTCATTTATTATATATTTATATGTATTTTAATTTGTAGTTACCATATTTTCAAACAGTCACTTAATCAATCAGCAAGGAGTTTCCGAATCACACATGGATGGATAATATATTTAATTTCAAAGAAATTGGCTATAAGGAAAATGAAATAAATTGAAAATGATTAGGCTTATTTCTGAAAGAGAAAGTTTTATGTGAATTCAGGAAAAAGTTCATGAACTCTCAGGTTATTAGTTATTGAACTGGACCTTACTAACCAAAGTTCGAGACTTGAAATGGATTAGGTGTTTCCAGTTTCATGTCGTAAGATCATTTATTTCATGATCCGAAACGGGACATCCAGTTTAATGTGACCGAGCACACAATACATAGATAAATGTTAGACTGTGACAAAATTCCAAAATTTTGGCACAGTTGTGTGGAAACAGCAGTTTTACAAGCATTTTACTACAGTTTAGTTGTTTTATGCAAGAGATTGGAAAAGTCATTCTACAGTTAAAGAATTTTTGATGTTTTCAGATCTCTTGCGAATGTTGTGGGATGCCCTCCTCTTCTCTACCCCCAACAGCCGTTACGCTTTTAGTAACCCATCATTTTCTGTATAAAGTAAAAAATACAGCCCCCATTCCAATATACCTTATTTGGAACAGCATGTTCTTCACCGTTTCAACATCGTAAAAATTCAACTAGCTAAAATACTGATAAAAAACTAATATTTTGCTATTCTTTGAAATTGGCATGGGTTTCAAGAGGGCAAGTGATACACTGATTCCGTGTACGTTCTCCATCGTTATAAGGGATAACCATGTAAACGTTTAAATTATGACCACATATTTACATGACGGTAATGCTTGTTTGGTTTTCTTTTTTGAGAAGCGGGGGAGGGGGTCAAATTCCTCATCTTTTTGACTCAATTCTTGTTTTTTTTTGTTTTTTTTTGGACGGAATGCTACGGTGACACCGAGCGAATGCTCTTATTTGAGGAGAGCGGCCACCAGCAACAATCCTGCGTCCTTATCATTGGCACCCAGTCGCAAAATATGTAAATGAAGTTTTTCTTTTAAGGAGGGGAAAGTAGTCCAAACATAAAATAATAATAAAATCATACCGCAATTTTAAGGTGTTTTTTTGGCGGGTATTGGGTTGCAAGAAAAGAGTGGAGGTTGCGTTCGAGAGTGCATTTTTTTCACTCCATCCTTAGCCTTATTTTTTCCCCTACTACTTCTAGAGGATAGAAGGGAAATTAAAGTTCTATGAAATAAATTCTGCGAAATAATTTATCATGTTTTTCCTGAACCGCACGTCGCCGCCGCCGGCCAGCGTGGTGTTGCTGCAACATCCCCCAATTCGTCTTATTCGTTTAGGCGCGAAAGATTAACTGGGCGCGATTACAGGCGATGGTTTGGCGACCCCATTTGGCAACTTTTCTAGTCCCCTTTGGGGAAAAAAATCAAAAGTTCTATAGATGCTTTAATTATCATAAGCACGGGCGCCCTTAGCGGAGGGGACAGGGGAGGCCCATCCCCCCAATGTTGGTATTAGGGTTCCATGTCACCCTCCAATTTCAAACAAAATGCCTTCTACTGGTATATTGTCCCCCCGCCCCCAATATTTTTATGTCGTCGGCGCCACTGATCATAAGACTCCTCTTTGTTCTGCAATTTCTGATGTAACTATTTGGTAAAAATACACACAATATCCTCTGTAAGAAAACGGGGACATTTTGAATAAAATTTTCCCCGTCAGTAATTTAATTTTATAATTAATTACAAAAGTATATAAAATTAACAACGATAATGTTTTTACTACTAAACGTATTTCTTAAACCGCTCAAAAAATGGCGGTTTTAGAAAAATTAAAAAGAAAAAAAAAATATTTGAGGAATGTTTTTTTGCGTCTAATATAAGTAAATAAAGGAGGCCGATATTCGATACAGAATCGTTAAAAATTGTCACAATAACATTTATATTAAAGCGCCTGTGCATTTCGTGTTTTACAAGAGCGCTTTTTAATAGCGTCGAGTTATTTAAAATTTCCCAGCAGACTCGGGAGTAAAGGCAATGTTCGTATGTCGTTCTCGAAGTGTTTAGCATTTGTTTTTATATCTTGCTTTTGAGGAGAAATATATGTAAAAGACTGTCTGAAAAAAAAGGAAACCGTGTCACCTATCCGGGCTGTTTTCCCGGCTAAAACAAGAAAGCCGCTTGTTCCGGTTTCGTTAGACCGCACCGTCCGGGCTTGGTCTTGGCGCGCGGGAGAACTTCGACTGTCCCCAGAAAAAGATGACAACCCTAGCCGAGCTGCGCTTCGCCGGCCAGCTTGGCAGCCAAATGATTGATGCTACCTTCGTTCTTGGCAAAGGGAAGAACGGGAAGGAAAAAAGGGAAAAGAAGAAGAAGAAGGGGAAAAAAGGAACAGAGAGGGAAAAAAACACAAAGAAAAGGAGGAGGAACACCCCTCGGAAAGCACACCTTACCCCTCTCTGCTAGCGCTCATCTGGGATAGGACAGGAGGAGCAATCTATCATAGTGTCGGCTTAAATTAACTCCCAGAAAAGAGAGATAAAATTTTGAGAGAAGAGACGCAGTCGCAAAAACTACCTTTCTCCCCTTTCGTATAGCATCGCGAACGGTTGGGTATACGTTTCCCATTTCGAGATCCATAGGACGATCCCTCCCCCTTCCCTTTTTTTCCCGTTTCTTAGCTCACGGTTGTCTCTTGTCGCAAAGAGTAGTTTTTTCGCTCCCCGTTATCTCTTAAGGTACGACTAAGAGCCTCCCCTGTAAAGAATTTTCACCTGAGAAGTCCAGTCTAGGGGGACTGTATCTATATTACAAGAACTGTGGAACAGGACCTTGAATTTTGGTATCCTCGTATTACCTGTGTTGCAAAAATGAATCTTTTCAATTTTCTTCTGATTTTTTTTGCTTTCTTTTTTTTTAATGTGCACTTGGAAGTGAATATTAAAATAAAAAAAATTTCAGAAATATTTCTTAGAAACTGACGCAAAAGTTTTAGAAATTGACAGAAAAGTTTTAGAAATTGACGCATCAACCATCGTCGAACTACCATTGTTTAATGGCAATTACAGTCATGGAATATGCGCAATAAAAATATATTTAAACGCATTGCAGTCATTTACAATTTATTTGAACAAGGGAAAATTTATAATTAAAATACACAATCCTTATAAATATAATAGGCAAAGCAGAACACTAATTTTATTTATGAATATAATTTTTTATATACAGTCCCTGTGAAGGATGGAATCGTAGAGTTAAGGCATGTGGATAGAAGCTGCTCTTTTACGGATAGATAGGACTAAATATTTTTTTAAACACTTTTTTCTTTAGTCTTTTTTTTCTTCTTTTCCTCGTTTCTTTCTCTCGTCGAATTACATTTCTTTGCTTTTGCAATACTACTTGGATACAGATACATTTGCCTGAATTGAAAAGAAAATTTCATTTGGGTGCTAATTTGGTTTTAAGAAATTTGGTTGCAAAATTTGATGAATTGTCTACGTGAGACAAAATTCGGTTTGAAAGAGACAGGCCTTTATTTGACAAAGTCACAAAAATAATATTTTAAAAATACAACCCAATTCAATAATATTGGTAATACCCGCAATTTATGATGAATATTATTTGAATAAATACAACGTTGAATTTATTCAAATAATACAATCGAATTCATTTAGCGGTCATGAAGGGACTAAAATTTTTGCTCTTTGTATCCGGGTTGCCATTGAAATAAAATGAAAAACCTGACAAAAAAAGCGGAAACTTAAATCATCATTCATATATTATATATTAAATATTTAAATATCAGTATTTTTACTGGTTTTTGCCACATTTTAATGGTTTTATGTAAGTTGGTCGTGGGTCGATGGGTATGTCCTTTTTGCAATACTTGTCCGAATCAGATTAAACATCATAACTTCAGATTTTGTGTGTGTGTGTGTAAAAAGAGGAAAAATCTCATTTTAGACTCTAACTTCGCAAATCAAAGGGAAAATTTAGTAGATAATTGTTCGCTATACGAGGTTTTCTCACCCAGTAAAGGGTTTTCGTCTTGTATGTCTTCCTCTTATTATAACCGAGCTCACTATAATTATGTTCACCTGTAATTAATAAAACTGGGTACAAACTACAGAAAACTCTATAAAGATAAATAGGTGTAATGGAAAATATTGGCATTTTTGTCAAATGATATGATCTGTTTATTTCATGGGCATACGCAGATGAAAGTTCATAAAAGGTGTTAGAGGCTTATAATGGTCTCTCTCTCTCTCTCTCTCTCTCTCTCTCTCTATATATATATACGTATACAAGCTTTCGTTGCAATGTGGGGCTTACAATCCCCACACTGCCTACCCCAGTGGCTTATTTATTTATATTTTGTGAGGCAGGGCAGCTAAGGTCATGCAATCCTAAATAATAATAAATAGGGGACTCAGGACCAAGAGATTTCTAAATCTCTGTCGCATAGGGGTTGAAACCCTGGATTAGGGACTGATAGAGAAAGTGACAAGTTAATAGAGAGATTCAAACCCGAATATTGTGAACGATGGACAAACGTGTAACCATGACGCGTCATAAGGTATTACGATAGAATTTATGTCAGTGAAAATGATGTTGTTTGGTCAAAATTGAACTTTAAATGTTAAAGATCTGCAACTGCTCTAGGCAGGAAATTTCTGACTGTCTTTCCAGAAGCGTTTTCAAAAGAAAATTCTTACTCCATGACAATGGTTCTATGTGTAATGGAGCTGTGCAGATGCCTAGTCGCGCAACTTAGATGACGCACTGAGGAGAATGATATGCAACTACAACTTCCATAAAAAAAAGTGTAACTTTGAAGGGAAGATTACTTTAATTTTTAAATCGTGTTTTAGGGAAAAGTTCAAATTCGTAATACGGTTACCTTTTCTATTTTAATAATAAATTATTAAATTTTGCATATGATACCAGGGGCGAAGCAATTCAAAGTTGTGGGTTTTTTTTTGGGGGTGAAGTAGCTTTGAAAATGTGATTCAGCACTAATGGGGAAAATATCACTTGATATCCAACGGGAGGGGCTTGAGCATTCTGAGCCCCCTCCTTACGCCACTGTTTAATACCAGTATAATATTTCCTCATTTTGAATGAAATTTTACATATAAACCTATACCACGCGTAGCATGGTACACACGGTATAACACCTATAACACGGTAACACTGATACACCTATATACGGTATACACCCGTAACACGGTAACGACATATAAACCCTTACCACTCGTAAATCCACAAAACTCACTTAGTCTTCCTTTTTTTTTTTAATTTTAAAGAAAGAGATTGATTTAATAATAATTTAAATGAATAACATCGGCTGATATTTTAAACGGCATACAATTTAACTAATTTCTAAATGAAGTGTTAAAAGTGGAATAAAGTATTCGATACTACACGAAATTAATTTTAAATTATTTGACACAAAAAAAAAAAAAAAAGTAAAAGCACCATGTTGTTATAGGTGTTCTCAGCCACTGCAATGAGGCGACCGAAATTAACTCTCAATTCAATTTCAAAACAATAGAAACAGACAAGGGAAGTTGGGAAATCGCTTTGAAGCTCAGAGAAATTAGCAAATTCCGGGATAATAAATGACTTCAAGAAGAGCAACTTCTCGAAACTTTCCGCTATCCTTCGAAATAAAAGCAAATCGAGAGATTTTTAGGCAGTAGCAACAGTTTAAATTAAACCCGTTTAAGAATGCTTAAAATTACATTTTCTAGGTTGCGATTAATCATACAGAAGAGCGGTGGCGGGATTCCCCGAAAAAAGAAACCACCTAAGGCGCGACTCGATATCTCGCCAATTCTGCCGCGCCAACTATCGCCAATTAAAATCAGTTCAGCTTTTCTTTTATTTATAAAATTGTTATATAGTGCAGTCACATAGATTGGTATGCAAGGCGCTGCAATCCTTAAGAAAGGTGTAATATATTTCTAAGTTAAAAACAAAATTAAAAGAAATAAGTTCTTGCATTGGAAACTGAACGCTTTATTTAAATGTTTTTTCTTGTATTTTTTGGGGGGATATTTTTTTTCTACAGTTATACAGTTAAAAAACCTTTTAAATAATTTTATATAGATAGTCGGTAAAAGTAATTGAATTATTTCAATCGCAAACTATGTTAATTACAATTACTTTTCGAGTACTTGAAGACCATAAAATTTTTAGGCACGGGCTGGCTAATTAGGTAAATAGACGTTCTAATTATTTCACAATCTCTTGCGCTATTAATGAAAAGCGGGGGTGTTGATGGGGTTTACCCCCTTGCGTCTTGTATGCATACATGAATATATGGAATTGTAGCTCATTACCTTATAAGCTTGTAATCCCCCCCTTTAT